>OW026366.1:153308922-153741422 GCA_932273885.2 Leucozona laternaria
CCAAAACAGCTGGCCTGTTAACTACAGTATAGACGTACACGGCACAGAAATTCGCTCTCAGCCCCCGAATGTTAGAATAATCAACTCTAAAATTACCCACCATTGTAAAAACAAAATTTCAAAAACCAAAGCAGACGATTAATCTAAATTAATTATTGATCTAAACACCAAAAAACTTTTCGACACATATTACCACTAGTGTTATGCCTTAGTGACAACATGAACGATCCGCCCCTGGATATTCAGAACAATATTTAATCATCCAACCGCCGTTATCATAGCTTGAACCACAGATTAGCCATATGAAGATGAGAATGTTTCGTACGTTTCACCCTCCAAAACCCATTTGTTTACATTGTTGTATTTGTAATTTCTTCCCGCGTCGATGAATAGATGTGAATTGCAACAACAATTTAACCGGTGTCTGAAGATCCCTACTGTCTTTGTGTGAGGTTTTTATACACACATTCTCATTTTTTATCTGATAACTGCCAGTTCAAGCTTGTAGGCAAAATAAAATGGCTGCCGGGGATTCTCATCTTCATGTGGCTAATCTGTGGCTTGAACATTACATGCAGTGTGCGAGAATTCCCACACAGTGTACATGGATTCACGGATAGGGAAAAAAAGAGTAAAATAAGAGAGTTTTCTCTTACTCACCTCAAATAAAATTTGCGGGTGTTTTAGGCAAGAAGGGTACCGGTCGGTTCTCTAGTTAATATAAGTACTATACGGTTTTAGGCAAGATGAGTACCGTTCGGTTCTCTAGTAAATATAGGTACTCTGTGCTGTTTCATTTAAAGTATAATAATTGTAAATCTAGAACACAGCCCTCAACTGTTGTTCTAAAGAACATAGCTGAGAATGTGATTATGGGTAATAGCTATGTTTAGTTTAGTCAAGACTTTTCTATGAATACGTGCCATTTTTTTCTTCTATCAAATTCAAAGGAGGATATTCCCCTTTGAAAACTACAAGGCAGCATCTACAAACATGGTTCAGTTGATATCATAAATAATAATCATATAATTAATTATAAAGATCAAATAAATAGGATTAGCCGAAATGCAAATAACCTTAACTGAAATGCAAATATGTTTAACTGAAACTGAAATAGCTTTAACCGAAACTCTTGAGGGTAAGATTTTTGTTTTTGTTAAACGTAATTGCTTTTCGGTTAAACTTATAGATATGCTGTTCGGTGAAACCTTTTTTTTGTTTCAGTTCATCGTTTGTTTCGTATTGGTTAAACCTATTGCCTATTTGGTTAATTGAATTTGCCAATGCTATATGTAGGCCTCGACTGAATTCTGAATAAGGGGTTACGCCAAATATTACATACAATTTTTACTTGCTCTAGCGGCGTTTAGTTTGGCCAGATACGTAATTTAGATGTTTTTAATTCGATTGTGTAAAGCCATAAAGCTGTGGGAAGGAGCAAAGTTGAACTTCGGATTCAGCACCCAAAAACTAGTATGGCATGAGAAAGAAAAAATCATAGTTTGCCAGCACTAGGATTGGAGGGAAGGGAACTACAACCTTTTACCGAATCCGGATGACTAAGATAAGATGCATAACAAGAGATTGTAACCACAGATTAGCCATATGAAGATGAGAATGTTTCGTACGTTTCACCCTCCAAAACCCATTTGTTTACATTGTTGTATTTGTATTTGGGTTGATGAATAGATGTGAATTGCAACAAAAATTTAACCAGGTGTGTGAAGATCCCTACTGTCTATGTGTGAGGCTTTTTTACACACATTCTCATTTTTTATCTGATAACTGCCAGTTCAAGCTTTTAGGCAAATTAAAATGGCTGCCGGGGATTCTCATCTTCATGTGGCTAATCTGTGATTGTAACGAAGCGTTACACTTTTGTTAACCAGCTGAACCCCCCAAACTCCGAATCGAACCATATCAATGGGTTCCAAAACTAAAGAAAGTTTAACAGTACTCTATTTACCACACCGAATCCTAATTCAATCTCCGTACCGAACTCCGATATAATTTCTATTTTGTACACCGCACCGCCCGACCGAGCCAAATTACCGAACCACCGAATGGTTAACTTTATTTACCGAACCGTGTCACTGAACCCTGGGTTTCTTACTTGTTTACTGCATCATTACACCGAACCCTTGTTTGTTTCTACGCTTTGCCCCACTGATCGCTATAATACACTGGATAGTGGTTTCCATTTCTGTATAACATTTTTTTTTGACTCCAATTGAAGATGACATTTGTTGGCCAAGAGCCGCTTTTGACGTCTGCTTTAACAAAAAAAAGGGAATTTGACGTAAATATATATGAACAGCAAAACAAAACAAATTTTCTTCCGTGCTTTTGATCAAGTAAATTGCATTGATGGCTAATATATTTTCATTTAGTACAAATAACTTTAATATTTTCGTATCTTTTGGGAGCTAATAAATTGATAATTTGTGCAAAAATTTAAAGGAAATACATCCAATGTCTTCATTTATATGTAATAAGTTAAAATTATACGCATTTCATTTATTGGAGGAACAATTTCAATGTCTCAAAAAGACGACGCTGATAATGATTTTGTTTCACGGCCACAGCGTCATCATCATCACCAGAATTCCCAATTTGGTGAAGTTACTCTTCAATCGCTATTGTCGACACAACAACAAACAACTAATTTTTAATGTCTCATTTGGCTTTTTTTTTCTAGACATGTTCATAATCTAGCCATCGATCGGCATGTGAAGCTATATCCAACAAGAAAAAGTTTATATCTAATTGGAAGCAGCGATTACTACTCTAGAGCTACTCAATAGCAATTCACTATTCAGTGGTAAACGTGGAACATATCGATCATTAGTGCTACTAAAGGGTGATTTTTTAGCTGGTTTGGTTTTGGCAACACTGGTTTTGACAGTTGACGTGTGTTTAGTACCTTGTGTCACTGTCAAACAGCTTCAGTTTGGTTTGCAATTTAACCATGGATCGTCTTACAAATGAACAACGCTTGCAAATTATTGAATTTTACTATCAAAATTCGTGCTCGGTTCGAAATGTTCATCGCGCGCTGCTTCCATTTTATGATCGGCATTCTCGACCTTCTGAGCAGTCTATTCGGAAGATTGTGACCAAATTTCGCACCAAATTTACTTTGTTGGACATTAAACCACCAACACGTTTACGTACTGTGCGTAGTGAAGAAAATATTGCGGCCGTATCAGCTAGTGTGACAGAAGACCGCGAAATGTCGATTCGGCGCCGTTCCCAGCAGTTAGGCCTTTGTTACAGCACTACGTGGAAAATTTTGCGGAAGGATTTGGGCGTAAAGCCTTTTAAGATACAGCTGGTGCAAGAACTAAAGCCAGCCGACCTACCACAACGCCGAATTTTTGGTGAATGGGCTCTTGGAAAGCTGGCCGAGGATCCGCTTTTTTATCGAAAAATTGTGTTCAGCGATGAGGCTCATTTTTGGTTCAATGGGTACGTAAATAAGCAAAATTGCCGCATTTGAAGTGAAGATCAGCCAGAAGCATTGCAACAGCTACCAATGCATCCCGAAAAAGCCACTGTTTGGTGCGGTTTATGGGCCGGCGGCATTATTGGGCCTATTTCTTCAAAGATGATGCGAATCGCAAAGTTACTGTCAATGGTGAACGCTACCGAGCGATGATAACAAACTTTTTTTTGCCCGAAATGGAAGTTCTTGACTTGCATGATATGTGGTTTCAACAAGACGGTGCCACATGCCACACAGCACGCGAAACAATGGCGCAATTGCGAGGCGAGTTTGGTGAACAGTTAATTTCACGTTTCGGGCCGGTCAATTGGCCGCCTAGATCGTGCGATTTGACACCATTAGATTATTTTTTGTGGGGGTATGTCAAGGCTAATGTCTATAGGGACAAGCCCGCTTCGATTGACGCACTGGAAGCCAACATCCATGCATTCATTCGTGAGATATCGGCCGATATGTGTGAAAGAGTATGCCAAAATTGGACTCAGCGGATGGGCTACCTGAGACGCAGCCGCGGTCAACATTTGCATGAAATTATCTTTAAACATTAAATTGCAAGGTTCAAACTATCGATTCAAATAAATATTTCATTAATTTTTTCGGATTTTTTGTGTTTTTTTTTTAAAAAAAGTTCTAAACCTCTTAAAAAATCACCCATTACTACTAGAGCTACTCAATAGCAATTCACTATTCAGTGGTAAACGTGGAACATATCGATCATTAGTGATGATTGTACGTAAAATTCACAGACCATTCAAAATGTGTTATAAACATTACATTAAATTGGTACGTAGTGTAGGGAGTCGGGATTAATTTTTACCATAATCAAGACTACAGAATATTAATCCATACATCCGTTCGCTCTGCAAACAATTACAAAGTCCGCAACTCACCAAGAGTAAAATGTATCAAATTCCATAAACGGGAGCAAAAAGTTTCTGATTTGATAATTAGGAATGATAGTTCACAACTAGGTATTATTAGTTAAAAACCACAACCGAAATAAGGGTGATTATGTTCTTTCAAAACCATTAATTCGAAATATAAGCATTTGTTCTGTAAAAACTGAAAAATAAAACTTAAAATACCATTGGTATAACCAAAGCGAATAAATCTAAAACACTTGAATCTTATAGATATTTTTATTAGGAAAAAAATTCACTCAGTATTACATCACAAAGCTTTTTTTCAATTGGTAAAACAAAACCATTTAAAACATTTTCTGATCGACTCTTGAATGCATTTTATGCTAAAGGGATTTCCAATAAGAGGTGTTATTTTGATATTCAAAGAAAAATGGCATTTTTTGAGATAAATGATCGGATGTTTATTTCATTATAAAGAGGAGGGTATGCCGTTAATAATGGAACACAACATCAGCCAAATGGCCGCCACGACCACGCTTACAGGACCATATCCTTTTCATAAAATTTTCCATAACCAAATCGCAAAGTGGCTGCCCTATGTCGTCGATAGCCTCACGAATTCCATCTTTGAGGTCTTGAATCGACGCTGGGCTGTTGGCGTAGACCTTATCTTTCACGTGGCCTTAAAGGAAGAAGTCGCAAGGTGTTAAATCACAAGATCTCGGTGGCCAATTGTGATCACCTCTTCGAGAGATAACACGGTCCTGAAACTTTTCCCGTAAAAGATCGATGGTTTCATTGCTTGTGTGGCACGAAGCTCCGTCTTGTTGAAAGTAAACGTTGTCCAGATCCATACCATCCAATTCCGGCCATAAAAAATCATTAATCATCTCTCGATAGCGCAATCCATTGACCGTAACTGTTGCTCCAGCCTCATTTTCGAAAAAGTAAGGTCCAATGACCCCGCCGGACCATAAACCGCACCAAACAGTCACGCGTTGAGGATGGAGAGGCTTTTCAACAATAACTCTTGGGTTTTCTGAGCCCCAGATGCGACAGTTTTGCTTGTTGACGTAGCCTCCGAGGTGGAAATGGGCCTCATCAGTCAAGATGATTTTTCGGTGAAATTCCGGATCATTTTCATGCATTTCAAGGACCCAATCAGCAAAGACACGACGTTGTTGATGATCAGCCGGCTTGAGTTCTTGTGTTGACTGAACTTTATAAGCCTTAAGACCCAAGTCTTTATGCAAAATACGGTGTAATGACGTTTTTGGAATGCCTAATTCCAAAGAACGACGAGGAATGGACAAACCTGGGTTTTCTTCAACACTTTGGGCTACAACAGCAATATTCTCAGTTGTTCTTGAGCGACGTGCACGGGTTTTATTCTTCACATCACTAACTTGTCCCAACAGCTCGAATTTGTCCACCAATTTCTGTATTGCGGTCCGACAAGGTGTTTCACGACGACCCAAAAATGTTTTAGTTTTACGAACCGTCTGCCAAATTTTCACCATTTTTATAGTGAATTTTAATAATTTCAATGCGTTGTTGAAGCGTGTATCGTTCCATTTTTATTAATGGCGTAGTTTCTACTTGTCAAATGTCAAAAAATGACAGCTTTAAAGTGACAGCTACCGAAATAGCGGGCTATTCAAAATAACACCTCTTATTGGAAAACCCTTTATATATCACCATCAGAACTACTGACGCTTAATTTTTAATTTAAGAATATAATCAAAGTTCTATTTTATTTCGTTTTAATGTAAATCTTTTAGGTAAATGCTAGTATTTGACACAACAACTTTCAACTGAAAATTCAGACTTTTTGTGCGTTCAACAACATAAGTTCAGATGAATTGATGCCCAATGCCAGTGAATTTTAAGTGCGCGCTTAGTTTTTTCATAAATGTTTTGAAGGTACCTCGCAAAATTATAACGCGCCTTCCAAATTGTGTATATTATGCAATGAAATGTGAAAAAAATTAACTTGAGTAATGTAAAAATCGGTTAAATAAATCTATAGAAGCACGAAAAAAAAGGCTTTTTACATTGCAATACATATTATTGTGTTTTATATTTACAGTGAAGATTTTAAATGTTTTAAAATGAATGGTAACAAATAAATCAAATAATTTTCATTTGTGTCGCCATGTTTTTTTTTATGGACAGTCAGTTCTTCGTTCAGGGCGTTGTAGATAATAGGGTGTTTTGAAAATTGAAAGCTAGAAAATGTTAAGTGAATACGTAATTTTAAATTTTAGAAATAATTTTTAATTTAAAGAGTAGGTACCTACTTTCCATTGAAGTGTATAAAGTTTTATAAGCACCCTAAATTACAAGAGCAAGTACTTGTGCGACTCAGTCTAAGAATTAATTATTTTTAGGAACCTGCATAGTTAATTTATTTTAATAAAAAAAATTGTCAATTCCGTGTCTAGTTTTAATCTTAAGATTTCCCTTATAAAGTGAAAGGAATTAATTTATTGTCCACTGTTTTAAGTTTTCCAGTTGAAATAATTTTTGTTTTTTGCTCTGGTTTATAACACCCTATAATTGTCTGGTAAGAGGATTAGTATTTATTCAGCTTTATGGTGGATTTACATTGATCTTCATGCGAGCTCTGCAAAAAAACAGGGATGTAAGATATAAAAGTTACATTTGTTGAAGAGAGAGAAAAGACCAAAATGCAGAGATCTTCATAGATGAAGATTATAGGAAGTGCCATAATGCAGATATGAAGACGTGCATGTTCATCTTCATGGTATACTCTTTCACTCCTTCGTTTTTTGGCATAAATCCATCACCCTCTACTTTTCTTCAAATTTGTAGATGCAGATACATGTAAATCCATCATTATATGTGCATTATTGAAGCTCTGTTGATGAATTATTTTGACACCAAATTTTCTATGAGAATATTAGTAATTCAGCTCTACAGCCGCTTTCAGTGTAGCCCTGTTGATGCAATTTTTTGACATTTTGACAGATTATGCGTTAGTATTTTGCGCATGTGTTGTTAGCAGCTCTATAATGCCTCTATGTATTCTGATATTTAGAGTTTGCTAGTTGCAAGATATCATGAACTGTGTAAGTGAGCATATTTTTAAATCTGGAAGCGTTGTAAAGTTAATAGAGCTAAAAGTGTTCTAAAACTTTGAATATAGAACATTATTTTCAAATTTAATGTAGAGAGCTGTGAAATAATCTCCAACAGAGCTGTAGCTTTGGATTTCACTATATAGGAGCTGTAGAAGAACAGTTTTGATTCTAATAGCTCCAACGATGTTACTTGGACAGGCTCCCTAGGAAAATGGGCCATCTTCTTTAAATATACTTTTACATTTAATGAAATAAATTTTTTTAAACACATGATTTTTGTTGTCCTTTTTAAATTTCGACTGAAGTCTTAAACTCATCCTCTGTTATCCGCTATTTGCTGTTATAATGCAATTGATTCCCCATTTCATTAGTAAGAAGACGCAAGAAACAAAATTTGCCCCGATCTGCCCCCCTTTGATCAAAAGCGATAAACTTATAATAAGGTAGATTCAAAACAAAAAATTTACGATTAGCTTTCTGTTTTTTTTTTTTTTTTAAGATAATGTGTTACGGTAATATTTACCGCAACAAAAACCATTCTTTAATTTATTCTTAAAACCTTCTTCTTGATATCTTGGTATCTGTTTTCCCCTCCATCCCAACCATTCCTACTTTTCGACCCCCATTTCGAGTCCGTTGTCCTCTGGGAGTTTAAGGGTGATTTGGAGAGGATGACATAGTAGGTTACCATTTGATTCGATCGTGTTGAGCCAGCGGATGGGCTGGAGACTCGCACGCCATCTATAGAGAGAGCGAGGAAGCTCATAATACAATTAACAACATTCAGAGACGACGACAAAACGAAACATACACATACACTTAAAGTGGATATTAAATAACAACACAACAACAATTATACCTAATTATAAACCAACATAAAGTTAACCTTCCTTATTTGAACATGGCCATAAGCCCATCCTAAAATTTTAATTTAATCTTAGTTTAACATCGACCGTAGAAAAGAATGGAGCGCTTAACACTATTCCCCAAATCTGCACAAGGGTCCACTGAATAGTAGATTGCGCGATAGTTATTTTAATTTGAATATTTGCCTTCCTCCTTCTTTTTCCTCAAAAATGTTTAGAAATTTCATACTAAATTGTATGCTCCTTCTTCGAAGTATTTTCAGAAAATTAAATTGAGTAGAGTAGCTGAGAGAATGTTCAGAATAATATTTTCAACTTTGTGTAGTTCTTTTACTTTTCTCAAAAATAGGTATTGTGAATATGTCTGAATACGGCCGAGGATTCGTCAAGTTTTGGGAGAACGCCACCAACTTGGGGAATCCATTGAATGTGTGAGTGATAGTGCCTGATTACATGGGTCGTTTTACTGAAGAGCGCATCGGTGAGACAGGTAGCTTTATGTGCTTAAAAAAGCAAAATCTACCTGTCTCACCGATGCGCTCTTCAGTAAAACGACCCATGTAATCAGGCACATAGAGAGTTTCGATGTAACTCAACGTCGGAGTGGTGTGGTACCGCAAACCGAGTTCCACAAAAACTTTTGTTTGAGAGTGTGAGTGTGTGAGTGAGAGAGGGGCCAAGGAACACGAAAAGGCTACACATGACTAACCTCTTCTTGGTTGACCAATTAAGCCGATAGAGGTTTTTTTTTTAAATTTGTGGAATTTAAAAGATAAAAAAGAAAGTTGAAAATAAAATATAAACTAGAGTTTTAGAAATTTTGGAAAGAGATTAGATTTTGAAATTATTTTGAAAGTGTTTCGGTGAAGGAGTTAGTTTGCAGAGAAAGGAATTTATAATTTGGAATCGCCAGAACGGGACGAATAGAAGTATGGAAGAAGGTGAAAGAGAAAAGAATAAGCTGGATAAGAAAAGATAAGAAAAGTGATTATTTAGTGGTTAATTCGTTTTATAAGTTGTGTGAAAATATAATATTCGGTTGGTCCTTGTTTTCGTTTTATCCCTGTAATTTTTGTGGGACTCGTGACCCCTCATTAACGTAGGTTTCCTTGTTCGTTTTATTTCGGGACCGAGGTCCATTCTTACAGTCTTTGCTTTGTAATTTTTCTTTGTTTCATTTCTTTCTTTTGATTGTTCTTCGAACAATAATTCATTTTGATATCTTAAACGAGCTGTTCTTGTATATATATTATATATATATACATATATATAAGCATATATATATATATATTTATGTATATATATATATATATATATATTTATGTATATATATATATTTATATATATATAGGTTATATATGAGGCAACTTGTATCCCACTGAATCACTTAAACACCCTCGACCTCAAATTTAATTAAAATAAACAATTAAATTTGAAGACGATAAAACATAAGCCAACCTGAACCTGACAAAAAGTTCAATCAAAATATTGTATGGCATCATTTTAAATAATTTTTCCTTATACAACTGCTCGATCGCTCGTTCAAGTTTTCAATGATAATTTCATCCCTATATTTAATCTTTTTATACCATAAAACCAAATACCTGCACTAAAAATATTCAATTTTATGACATCCTAATAAGGTAATCTGTTTACCTATAAGATTTAAATCTTTAAAAAAAAAATGTAATCTAGTTAAAAACTCTTATCCATCAAACTACCTGACAATAATTAATCATACCCGAAATCAAAAACATTCATCCTTAAAAGTTTTATTAGGGGTCACAAGAAATAAGCTATAAAACCGTTTTAAAAAACTTATGAAAGTTTTTCCTCCTAATTTAAAAAAAAAAACATTTTATTTCAAACCAATACACCTGCAAAACATAGAAAAAATATTTTCCATGATTTTTTCTGCACCTGACAAAAAAAGCTCAGAAAAAATTACTGACTTCATCAAATCAAATCGCTCTAGCTCAGGGGCCAAATTACCGCATCAGTGACTGATCGAGTGAGTGCCATCAGTGATCGAACGAACGAGTAAAACCTATTGGGATGATGACTCCATAACGTGTGCGGTAATGCCAAACTCACATAATTCAGTCACGTTTTACTCGATAACTGATGCGGTAAGTCGGCCCCAGGTCTATGCAACTTTATGCAGCTGAGTTTTTGGTTGTAACAGGTGATTTTTTAAGAGGTTTAGAACTTTTTTAAAAAAAAAAACACAAATAATTCGAAAAAATGAATGAAATATTTATTTGAATCGATAGTTTGAACCTTGCAATTTAATGTTTAAAGATAATTTCATGCAAATGTTGACTGCGGCTGCGTCTCAGGTAGCCCATCCGCTGAGTCCAATTTTGGCATACTCTTTCACACATATCGGCCGGTATCTCACGAATGAATGCATGGATGTTGGCTTCCAGTGCGTCAATCCAAGCGGGCTTATCCCTATAGACATTAGCCTTGACATACCCCCACAAAAAATAATCTAATGGTGTCAAATCGCACGATCTAGGCGGCCAATTGACCGGCCCGAAACGTGAAATTAACTGTTCACCAAACTCGCCTCGCAATTGCGCCATTGTTTCGCGTGCTGTGTGGCATGTGGCACCGTCTTGTTGAAACCACATATCATGCAAGTCAAGAACTTCCATTTCGGGCAAAAAAAAGTTTGTTATCATCGCTCGGTAGCGTTCACCATTGACAGTAACGCTGCGATTCACATCATCTTTGAAGAAATAGGCCCAATAATGCCGCCGGCCCATAAACCGCACCAAACAGTGGCTTTTTCGGGATGCATTGGTAGCTGTTGCAATGCTTCTGGCTGATCTTCACTCCAAATGCGGCAATTTTGCTTATATGAGCCTCATCGCTGAACACAAGCAGCGCGCGATGAACATTTCGAACCGGGCACGAATTTTGATAGTAAAATTCAATAATTTGCAAGCGTTGTTCATTTGTAAGACGATCCATGGTTAAATTGCAAACCAAACTGAAGCTGTTTGACAGTGACACAAGGTACTAAACACACGTCAGCTGTCAAAACCAGTGTTGCCAAAACCAAACCAGCTTAAAAATCACCCATTATATGAAGAGATACATAAGGATTTACTATCCGTCAAGCTTGGCTTGATTATGGTTGAACCTTTTTGATGTGTAAACATCTATGCTGGCGGTAGAGTGAAAAAAAACGTGAACGTTCGTGTGCAACGTTACGTCGTGCAACGTTACGATCTAGGATTGGTGCGTTCAGTGAAAAAAATCTTAAGATCCCCTTCAAGCAAAAACAAGTCCGTTTTGGATCTGCGCACTTTGATGTTTACACATATTAACCGTGAGTCCCGGCACTCACAATTTTTATTTTTTTTCTACTCAGTGTAAAGTCGAAAAATCGTGCAAAAATGGGTGTTTCAGAAAACATTAAGTTAAGCAGTTTAAAAAAATGTATCATTTTTTTTTTAATTTTTGATTATAGCAATTAACACATATATCAAGTAAAAATAACAAAAAAAAAGTTTTATTTACACCTTTTTCCTAGTTTTTACCCTCAAAATTAAAAACAATTGTTTGTCCACTTTGACTCGCTCTACAAGTCAAACCATTCATACAAATGATATAACTTTTTCGATTACTAGAGCTCCAAACATTTGTTAATTCAAAAAATGTAAAAGTTTTGCATTATAAACCCACCCGAAAAATGAATTTCGCAAGCACTTTTGCCTAAACGGGCCATTACTGTGGGCCGGCCGTGTTCATAAGCCGCATTTTAGTATCGCCGATTATCCATATAGATCATCTCATGAAAATAAAAAATACGGATATTAGTGACAACTGTGTTGTATACCCATCTCATTTTTCGTTGCGTTTATTTATTTTTCATTTATTCGTTGTCTTTTTTCTTTACGCTACAGTTCACAATTCCTAGCCATTTGCAAAGCAAAAACTTAACTTTTGGTTCTTGAAACGTGATCCCGATAGAGAGCAGGATCTCGTGTTCTTGTTGTAATGCATAGATTTTGATGATATATGTATGGATCGTCTTATAAAAATTTTCATAAATACGGCTTAAGTCATTTTAAACTATTACTTTTAGTTAACCCTTGAATTTTCATTTATTTTAATTTTGGTCAATGCACTATTTTTGAAGTCGAATAAGTTATTTAACTTCTATTTTTGAGTACAGAAATGGAATTGGAAGAACTTGTATTAATTGATCTTATTTAAACTGTAGTTAAGTAAAACATGAGTTTAGCAAACCACTATGAATACGCCCCAATAAAAATTCGTATTAAGAGAACTTCCTTTGAAAATTCATACTTTAGTTTTTCATTGTATTAGCTAGCTTGCGCTAAACATAACTATAAGATCACTCAAAGAAAAAAGAAAATTCCGATACCGTTAATTAATTCGAGTCGATTAAAGACGATTTTTGTAATTTATTTATTTATTTATTCATCGAAAACAGCAGTGGTAAGGGGTTATAATAACACGCATTGTTCTCAAAAAGGATTTTTTTTCAATATTCAGATTATTGAAACAAATGTGGAAGGCTGGAAACCGTTGTAACTATACCAAAATCTTTTTTAGCTTCACTTTCCTTATGCAATCCAGAGAAAGGCAATTGAAGTTCTTTGTCCACCCCCTATAGCTAAATTATATTTTACAATACAAATTGTATATTTGAACATGGCCATTTCATAGATATCTCTATCGAAAGTGTTAGTTATAGATCACACTGTATGAATAACGTAACGAAGTTACTAATGGACTGAAGTTTGTACTCTGTTTGTTGATGTGACTACGTAAGTGTTATAAATATGTTAGAAAACCTTGAACTTATAGCTATACGAATTATTGAAAATAAATAAAAGTTGGTCTGTTCAGAAATAGAATTCTACTTGTTTTTTTTTCGAAAGAACTGCATATTATCTTACGATGTAAGGCACGTAGAAAAATGACTTTGGTATCTTTTTAATATTATGAAAGTTATTGTGCTACTGTATATTTTTGAATATTTATTTCAATCTTCTTGGAAATCAAGTATTTTTAACTAAGCTTTGAAACGCCGGTATCTTAAAAATATAAGCGATGACATATATTTTTTTCAATATGATATGAATAATTCCTTCAAAAGTAAGGTACCTACATTTATAGAAAAAGTAAAAAAAAATCAACATGCATACTTTCTTCATTTATTTATACATTTATTAACGTTAATACTTATGGAAATCAGACTTTAAAAAAAGAGATCCATTCATTGGTTCAATTAAAAGATACGTAACCTCAATACTACAAATTTGTTTAGCAGTCTTCACAGAGTGGCTTAGAGCATTGAAGACAAATTGGCTTCAAACAATCGCAGCAACAATCTTTTTAATATTGGTGTATTGTACAAATAGAGCATAGTTTTCTCCTAATTAGTGGAATTGAAACTTAGTCGGATTCAAACCCAATTTGGTTTCTGGCTGAAAATTCGGGTCAGCACCTTCGTCGTCAGAATCGCTGTACTCGTGCTATCTTTCTTCCAACCACTGGTCTATTAGTTCCAGTCGACGTTCTTTTAGATTTATGAGACGCTTAATTGTTATTTGAGTGAGCCATCTAAAGCCGCCTCCAGATCAATAAAAATGTACGTTGTGCGCCGTGCTCCTTGAATTTTCTATTCGCCGTAAATATTTCCGCCGAAAATTTCAACTTATTTCTTAATAAATTTTTGCTTAAAAGTGCCATGTGTCAGCGCTCAGTTTGAGCGGAAAATAATTTTAATAAACTGATGAATCAATTTGTCCACATCAAAACACCTTTGCGCCGCAAATGTTTTCGTGTGCGCCGAACATCCATCAGAATCGGATAGCGTGCGTTGAATTTGACACACAAATTTGTGTGCGCCCGGACGTCCACACTGACGTATTATTTTACGTCTACACAATTATTTGCGAAGAACACAGCGCACAACGCAAATTTTTATTGATCTGGAAGCGGCTTTAGACACAAACAACAAATTAAACTTGACAACAAAAACACTCTATATGAAGATACAAATCTCGGCTGTCATCTGAGTTTGCCTACAAGCTCATATAGGGGAAATTCAGGAGAAACACGCACGCATATGCAGTAAGCGTACATCCACCACGCTTTATTTGCACACACATGCAGTAAGCGTACATTCACCACCAAAATGTCGGTTATTTACGAGTTTCAATGGGTATGTTCAAAAAGTATAATAAAAGGAGCAACGAGTTATCAAGTGCTAACCCAACCTTATAAGTATAAGTTTGTGGAAACAAATTGAACGTGAAAATTTATAATCAATTTAAGTATATTCGATTGTCTTTTGTCATTATTTGTTTTGTTTCTACGATTGTTTGGTATTGTATTTAGCTCTCGAATTATTGAAACAGACTGTGAACATGACAAAAAAAAAAAACGAATGAGAAATCAGAGAATCAACACAACTGTTGTAAGACAACTTTAGGCGTGTTTTTTTTTGCAGGAAGTGACTAGATATGCCAATTATAACAGTTTTTGTTTATAAAATTACTGTTTATGCGGCCCTGCAGGGCCAGGGTCCTCCGCCGGTGGGCATAATTCAAGCACCTAAAGTTTTTTTTTTAAGTAGTGCGAAGCGCGTAAACGTACGCCCGCTTTTAAAGGCCAAAAATTGTTATAACTGTTATAAATTGGCATGTCTCTAGTCTCGTTGCAAGCCTGGAGGAAATTGATCGAACAAAACTATGTCGCGACGGGGTTAAGGAATCTACATGTTAAATGCAACAACAACTAATCCCCTCCAGGAATAGCTAAGAGCACATAATTTTCGGGGCTAAAATGTTTTAACGACGTGAATTGCATATGTGCTTCTAATCAATAGTTTTTATGGAAACTCCATTTTTTTTCTGTGATGGCGTCGATAGATAATCCCCAATATTATTTCTTTTCAACCAAAACCCTCCGGGCTTGCAAAAAAAAACATGGCTTTTAAGAGCATAATAAGGCTCTCCAAAACCAAAGCGAATACTTCAGAACGACGACGAAACTTTCGCCTGTCTTAATTTATTTAAATGGAGATTAATGGGAGCACCCACACTGGCGCGACGCGAATCTTTGAACATTATTCAGTCGTCGCATATTCGCGCGAATGTTTCGCGTTGGTTTGGGACAGCCTTTATGCTATGTATATGCGAAACCAATAGAAAACTATCGATGACCGAAATTTCAATGTATAAATTCTAACTTATCACGTTATTTATTTTATTACAGACATTTCTGTGAAATGCCAAAGATTTAAAAATCATTGTGTAACAGCGAACTACTCACAGGATGAATTTTCAAAGAAAAATTTAAAGAAGTTTCATCACGCGAAATTCGTAGTGCAATAGTAGACTTAGCACCATTAAATTGGCGTTTTTTTCAACACATCCCATTTTCATGGTGAAAGGCTGGTGAGTTGAAATTTTTTTTAAAGATGGCTGCGTTATATGCACATACAAAATGGTTGTTCTGGGAAAACAGAACAATCCCACCCCGTTAAATTGTTGTTGCAATTCACATCTATTCATGGACACAAAACGAAATTACAAAAACAACAATGTAAACAAATGGGTTTTGGAGGGTGATACGTACGAAAGATTGGCATCTTCATGTAGAGTGTTTTTGCTTGACAAACCAATTTGAGTGACAAGTTGCTTTGGAGACACTATGAACATATAACTATTACACTGAGGTGTTTGTTTATCAGACACAGACATTAACTCTGACGTGGTTGACTCATACACACCCTCCTTCGCACAACGACACATGCGCAGTGCGCACACTATAACCGCTTGCGTTACACCAACGCACGCATGAACATACGACAGGAAGGTACTGAGAACTCTAAAGTCAATATTTGAAAAATAACGACGCAACACAAGTTTTTCGATATTTTAGTGTCTGTCATACTACCACGTCAGTCGCAGAAGGTTAAATAATTTGTTCTTCTTTATTTTTTTCAAAACTTACTCATTTTAAGTACAAAAAGGTTTTAAACTGAAATTTGATTTCGATTATGATTTCTTTAATTGTTTTTGTTCTTATAACATACAATGTATGTACCTATATTAATAATAATACATAATAAGTAAAATAAAGGTAAGTAAAAAAAAACTTGATTTCCAAGAAGATTAAATTAAATAATTAAATTTTACTGCAGGTATAGCAAAATAATTTTAAAAAGATAAAAAATGCTAAAAAAATAAAGAAAATACATTTCATTTGATACTTATTATTTTTCTACGTGCCTTACATCGTAAGATATAAGCAGTTCTTTCGGAAAAACAACTGAAATTCTATATTTGAATAGGCCAACTTCAAGCTCAAATATCTCAAAAATCCCACTAACGATTTTTGAAATATTTGGCTCATATAATGTCCTTAACATCACCTTTTATTTGATACCAAACTCATTAGTGAACGCACTGGGCCCACCCAAGAAACATTTTTAGCTGCTTAAAAGCGCTTCCAGAGCAAATCTTAAAGCTCGTTTATTCAAGAAAGAGCTCTTGATGCACCCTTAGAGCAATTGTAGGGCTTTCTGACAGCTAATTCATTGAGTTTGAGAGCACATTTTTGCTCGTTATCAGCTTGTTATCAGTGACTAGTGACTTTGCAGCTCTTTAATATAAGCATATGATATCCTGAAAGGAGCACTTTTGACTGATTTTTGATTGCATTAGTTTGTGAAATGTGTAATGGTAGGAAGCGTAAACTTCATTTATTGTGAAGTCAACATTATATTTATTCCTAGAGAAAATAAGGTATCTAAGTAATATTTTTCGAGTTAATGGGTACGTTCAACGCATTACGTTTTACATCTGAATTTTCAGATTTCTGAATTTTTGGAGCTTTTGATTGGCCAGCTGCCATAAAAAGTTAGATGACTTTTAGTTACGTTTGCTTACGTTTCATCTGAATTTTCAGCCAAAAATTATTATCTGAAAATTCAGAATAAAGTGGTAGTGGTGGGGGAAATGTTGAAGTACTATACATAGAGGTTGAACTTTATGATTTTCGCTGTGGTTACTGGTTGATTTGTGGTGATTAATTTTCATCACGAACAAATTAATACTTTTTTACATAAAAGAACTTATTGTTTATTGATAAGTGAGATTTTATATGAAAAGATTGAATATTCTTAAAAAAATGTTCCCAGAATTCTATATTGTGGAATTATTTTTCTCATTGAACAACACGTCATGTTCTTGTTGTATTTTGTTGCTGATTTAATATATATATCACCATCAGAACTACTGACGCTTAATTTTTAATTTAAGAATATAATCAAAGTTCTATTTTATTTCGTTTTAATGTAAATCTTTTAGGTAAATGCTAGTATTTGACACAACAACTTTCAACTGAAAATTCAGACTTTTTGTGCGTTCAACAACATAAGTTCAGATCTGAATTTTCAGATTTTTTGATTGAACGTGCCCAATGCCAGTGAATTTTAAGTGCGCGCTTAGTTTTTTCATAAATGTTTTGAAGGTACCTCGCAAAATTATAACGCGCCTTCCAAATTGTGTATATTATGCAATGAAATGTGAAAAAAATTAACTTGAGTAATGTAAAAATCGGTTAAATAAATCTATAGAAGCACGAAAAAAAAAGGCTTTTTACATTGCAATACATATTATTGTGTTTTATATTTACAGTGAAGATTTTAAATGTTTTAAAATGAATGGAAACAAATAAATCAAATAATTTTCATTTGTGTCGCCATGTTTTTTTTTATGGACAGTCAGTTCTTCGTTCAGGGCGTTGTAGATAATAGGGTGTTTTGAAAATTGAAAGCTAGAAAATGTTAAGTGAATACGTAATTTTAAATTTTAGAAATAATTTTTAATTTAAAGAGTAGGTACCTACTTTCCATTGAAGTGTATAAAGTTTTATAAGCACCCTAAATTACAGGAGCAAGTACTTGTGCGACTCAGTCTAAGAATTAATTATTTTTAGGAACCTGCATAGTTAATTTATTTTAATAAAAAAAAATGTCAATTCCGTGTCTAGTTTTAATCTTAAGATTTCCCTTATAAAGTGAAAGGAATTAATTTATTGTCCACTGTTTTAAGTTTTCCAGTTGAAATAATTTTTGTTTTTTGCTCTAGTTTATAACACCCTATAATTGTCTTGTAAGAGGATTAGTATTTATTCAGCTTTATGGTGGATTTACATTGATCTTCATGCGAGCTCTGCAAAAAAACAGGGATGTAAGATATATAAGTTACATTTGTTGAAGAGAGAGAAAAGACCAAAATGCAGAGATCTTCATAGATGAAGATTATAGGAAGTGCCATAATGCAGATATGAAGACGTGCATGTTCATCTTCATGGTATACTCTTTCACTCCTTCGTTTTTTGGCATAAATCCATCGCCCTCTACTTTTCTTCAAATTTGCAGATGCAGATACATGTAAATCCATCATTATATGTGCATTATTGAAGCTCTGTTGATGAATTATTTTGACACCAAATTTTCTATGAGAATATTAGTAATTCAGCTCTACAGCCGCTTTCAGTGTAGCCCTGTTGATGCAATTTTTTGACATTTTGACAGATTATGCGTTAGTATTTTGCGCATGTGTTGTTAGCAGCTCTATAATGCCTCTATGTATTCTGATATTTAGAGTTTGCTAGTTGCAAGATATCATGAACTGTGTAAGTGAGCATATTTTTAAATCTGGAAGCGTTGTAAAGTTAATAGAGCTAAAAGTGTTCTAAAACTTTGAATATAGAACATTATTTTCAAATTTAATGTAGAGAGCTGTGAAATAATCTCCAACAGAGCTGTAGCTTTGGATTTCACTATATAGGAGCTGTAGAAGAACAGTTTTGATTCTAATAGCTCCAACGATGTTACTTGGACAGGCTCCCTAGGAAAATGGGCCATCTTCTTTAAATATACTTTTACATTTAATGAAATAAATTTTTTTAAACACATGATTTTTGTTGTCCTTTTTAAATTTCGACTGAAGTTTTAAACTCATCCTCTGTTATCCGTTATTTGCTGTTATAATGCAATTGATTCCCCATTTCATTAGTAAGAAGACGCAAGAAACAAAATTTGCCCCGATATGCCCCCCTTTGATCAAAAGCGATAAACTTATAATAAGGTAGATTCAAAACAAAAAATTTACGATTAGCTTTCTGTTTTTTTTTTTTTTTTTTTTTTTTTTAAGATAATGTGTTACGGTAATATTTACCGCAACAAAAACCATTCTTTAATTTATTCTTAAAACCTTCTTCTTGATATCTTGGTATCTGTTTTCCCCTCCATCCCAACCATTCCTACTTTTCGACCCCCATTTCGAGTCCGTTGTCCTCTGGGAGTTTAAGGGTGATTTGGAGAGGATGACATAGTAGGTTACCATTTGATTCGATCGTGTTGAGCCAGCGGATGGGCTGGAGACTCGCACGCCATCTATAGAGAGAGCGAGGAAGCTCATAATACAATTAACAACATTCAGAGACGACGACAAAACGAAACATACACATACACTTAAAGTGGATATTAAATAACAACACAACAACAATTATACCTAATTATAAACCAACATAAAGTTAACTTTCCTTATTTGAACATGGCTTTAAGCCCATCCTAAAATTTTAATTTAATCTTTGTTTAACATCGACCGTAGAAAAGAATGGAGCGCTTAACACTATTCCCCAAATCTGCACAAGGGTCCACTGAATAGTAGATTGCGCGATAGTTATTTTAATTTGAATATTTGCCTTCCTCCTTCTTTTTCCTCAAAAATGTTTAGACATTTGATACTAAATTGTATGCTCCTTCTTCGAAGTATTTTCAGAAAATTAAATTGAGTAGAGTAGCTGAGAGAATGTTCAGAATAATATTTTCAACTTTGTGTAGTTCTTTTACTTTTCTCAAAAATAGGTATTGTGAATATGTCTGAATACGGCCGAGGATTCGTCAAGTTTTGGGAGAACGCCACCAACTTGGGGAATCCATTGAATGTGTGAGTGATAGTGCCTGATTACATGGGTCGTTTTACTGAAGAGCGCATCGGTGAGACAGGTAGCTTTATGTGCTTAAAAAAGCAAAATCTACCTGTCTCACCGATGCGCTCTTCAGTAAAACGACCCATGTAACCAGGCACATAGAGAGTTTCGATGTAACTCAACGTCGGAGTGGTGTGGTACCGCAAACCGAGTTCCACGAAAAGTTTTGTTTGAGAGTGTGAGTGTGTGAGTGAGAGAGGGGCCAAGGAACACGAAAAGGCTACACATGACTAACCTCTTCTTGGTTGACCAATTAAGCCGATAGAGGTTTTTTTTTTTAAATTTGTGGAATTTAAAAGATAAAAAAGAAAGTTGAAAATAAAATATAAACTAGAGTTTTAGAAATTTTGGAAAGAAATTAGATTTTGAAATTATTTTGAAAGTGTTTCGGTGAAGGAGTTAGTTTGCAGAGAAAGGAATTTATAATTTGGAATCGCCAGAACGGGACGAATAGAAGTATGGAAGAAGGTGAAAGAGAAAAGAATAAGCTGGATAAGAAAAGATAAGAAAAGTGATTATTTAGTGGTTAATTCGTTTTATAAGTTGTGTGCAAATATAATATTCCGTTGGTCCTTGTTTTCGTTTTATCCCTGTAATTTTTGTGGGACTCGTGACCCCTCATTAACGTAGGTTTCCTTGTCCGTTTTATTTCGGGACCGAGGTCCATTCTTACAGTCTTTGCTTTGTAATTTTTCTTTGTTTCATTTCTTTCTTTTGATTGTTCTTCGAACAATAATTCATTTTGATATCTTAAACGAGCTGTTCTTGTATATATATTATATATATATACATATATATAAGCATATATATATATATATTTATGTATATATATATATATATATATATATTTATGTATATATATATATTTATATATATATAGGTTATATATGAGGCAACTTGTATCCCACTGAATCACTTAAACACCCTCGACCTCAAATTTAATTAAAATAAACAATTAAATTTGAAGACGATAAAACATAAGCCAACCTGAACCTGACAAAAAGTTCAAACAAAATATTGTATGGCATCATTTTAAATAATTTTTCCTTATACAACTGCTCGATCGCTCGTTCAAGTTTTCAATGATAATTTCATCCCTATATTTAATCTTTTTATACCATAAAACCAAATACCTGCACTAAAAATATTCAATTTTATGACATCCTAATAAGGTAATCTGTTTACCTATAAGATTTAAATCTTTAAAAAAAAAATGTAATCTAGTTAAAAACTCTTATCCATCAAACTACCTGACAATAATTAATCATACCCGAAATCAAAAACATTCATCCTTAAAAGTTTTATTAGGGGTCACAAGAAATAAGCTATAAAACCGTTTTAAAAAACTTAAGAAAGTTTTTCCTCCTAATTTAAAAAAAAAAACATTTTATTTCAAACCAATACACCTGCAAAACAAAGAAAAAATATTTTCCATGATTTTTTCTGCACCTGACAAAAAAAGCTCAGAAAAAATTACTGACTTCATCAAATCAAATCGCTCTAGCTCAGGGGCCAAATTACCGCATCAGTGACTGATCGAGTGAGTGCCATCAGTGATCGAACGAACGAGTAAAACCTATGGGGATGATGACTCCATAACGTCTGCGGTAATGCCAAACTCACATAATTCAGTCACGTTTTACTCGATAACTGATGCGGTAAGTCGGCCCCAGGTCTATGCAACTTTATGCAGCTGAGTTTTTGGTTGTATATGAAGAGATACATAAGGATTTACTATCCGTCAAGCTTGGCTTGATTATGGTTGAACCTTTTTGATGTGTAAACATCTATGCTGGCGGTAGAGTGAAAAAAAACGTGAACGTTCGTGTGCAACGTTACGTCGTGCAACGTTACGATCTAGGATTGGTGCGTTCAGTGAAAAAAATCTTAAGATCCCCTTCAAGCAAAAACAAGTCCGTTTTGGATCTGCGCACTTTGATGTTTACACATATTAACCGTGAGTCCCGGCACTCACAATTTTTATTTTTTTTCTACTCAGTGTAAAGTCGAAAAATCGTGCAAAAATGGGTGTTTCAGAAAACATTAAGTTAAGCAGTTTAAAAAAATGTATCATTTTTTTTTTAATTTTTGATTATAGCAATTAACACATATATCAAGTAAAAATAACAAAAAAAAAGTTTTATTTACACCTTTTTCCTAGTTTTTACCCTCAAAATTAAAAACAATTGTTTTTTTTTTCTAACCATCAAAATTTGTCCACTTTGACTCGCTCTACAAGTCAAACCATTCATACAAATGATATAACTTTTTCGATTACTAGAGCTCCAAACATTTGTTAATTCAAAAAATGTAAAAGTTTTGCATTATAAACCCACCCGAAAAATGAATTTCGCAAGCACTTTTGCCTAAACGGGCCATTACTGTGGGCCGGCCGTGTTCATAAGCCGCATTTTAGTATCGCCGATTATCCATATAGATCATCTCATGAAAATAAAAAATACGGATATTAGTGACAACTGTGTTGTATACCCTACCCATCTCATTTTTCGTTGCGTTTATTTATTTTTCATTTATTCGTTGTCTTTTTTCTTTACGCTACAGTTCACAATTCCTAGCCATTTGCAAAGCAAAAACTTAACTTTTGGTTTTTGAAACGTGATCCCGATAGAGAGCAGGATCTCGTGTTCTTGTTGTAATGCATAGATTTTGATGATATATGTATGGATCGTCTTATAAAAATTTTCATAAATACGGCTTAAGTCATTTTAAACTATTACTTTTAGTTAACCCTTGAATTTTCATTTATTTTAATTTTGGTCAATGCACTATTTTTGAAGTCGAATAAGTTATTTAACTTCTATTTTTGAGTACAGAAATGGAATTGGAAGAACTTGTATTAATTGATCTTATTTAAACTGTAGTTAAGTAAAACATGAGTTTAGCAAACCGCTATGAATACGCCCCAATAAAAATTCGTATTAAGAGAACTTCCTTTGAAAATTCATACTTTAGTTTTTCATTGTATTAGCTAGCTTGCGCTAAACATAACTATAAGATCACTCAAAGAAAAAAGAAAATTCCGATACCGTTAATTAATTCGAGTCGATTAAAGACGATTTTTGTAATTTATTTATTTATTTATTCATCGAAAACAGCAGTGGTAAGGGGTTATAATAACACGCATTGTTCTCAAAAAGGATTTTTTTTCAATATTCAGATTATTGAAACAAATGTGGAAGGCTGGAAACCGTTGTAACTATACCAAAATCTTTTTTAGCTTCACTTTCCTTATGCAATCCAGAGAAAGGCAATTGAAGTTCTTTGTCCACCCCCCTATAGTTAAATTATATTTTACAATACAAATTGAACATGGCCATTTCATAGATATCTCTATCGAAAGTGTTAGTTAGAGATCACACAGTATGAATAACGTAACGAAGTTACTAATGGACTGAAGTTTGTACTCTGTTTGTTGATGTGACTACGTAAGTGTTATAAATATGTTAGAAAACCTTGAACTTATAGCTATACGAATTATTGAAAATAAATAAAAGTTGGTCTATTCAGAAATAGAATTCTACTTGTTTTTTTTTCGAAAGAACTGCATATTATCTTACGATGTAAGGCACGTAGAAAAATGACTTTGGTATCTTTTTAATATTATGAAAGTTATTGTGCTACTGTATATTTTTAAATATTTATTTCAATCTTCTTGGAAATCAAGTATTTTTAACTAAGCTTTGAAACGCCGGTATCTTAAAAATATAAGCGATGACATATATTTTTTTCAATATGATATGAATAATTCCTTCAAAAGTAAGGTACCTACATTTATAGAAAAAGTAAAAAAAAATCAACATGCATACTTTCTTCATTTATTTATACATTTATTAACGTTAATACTTATGGAAATCAGACTTTAAAAAAAGAGATCCATTCATTGGTTCAATTAAAAGATACGTAACCTCAATACTACAAATTTGTTTAGCAGTCTTCACAGAGTGGCTTAGAGCATTGAAGACAAATTGGCTTCAAACAATCGCAGCAACAATCTTTTTAATATTGGTGTATTGTAAAAATAGAGCATAGTTTTCTCCTAATTAGTGGAATTGAAACTTAGTCGGATTCAAACCCAATTTGGTTTCTGGCTGAAAATTCGGGTCAGCACCTTCGTCGTCAGAATCGCTGTACTCGTGCTATCTTTCTTCCAACCACTGGTCTATTAGCTGGTCGTGACTTACAAACGTTCCAGTCGACGTTCTTTTAGATTTATGAGACGCTTAATTGTTATTTGAGTGAGCCATCTAAAGCCGCCTCCAGATCAATAAAAATGTACGTTGTGCGCCGTGCTCCTTGAATTTTCTATTCGCCGCAAATATTTCCGCCGAAAATTTCAACTTATTTCTTAATAAATTTTTGCTTAAAAGTGCCATGTGTCAGCGCTCAGTTTGAGCGGAAAATAATTTTAATAAACTGATGAATCAATTTGTGCACATCAAAACACCTTTGCGCCGCAAATGTTTTCGTGTGCGCCGAACATCCATCAGAATCGGATAGCGTGCGTTGAATTTGACACACAAATTTGTGTGCGCCCGGACGTCCACACTGACGTATTATTTTACGTCTACACAATTATTTGCGAAGAACACAGCGCACAACGCAAATTTTTATTGATCTGGAAGCGGCTTTAGACACAAACAACAAATTAAACTTGACAACAAAAACACTCTATATGAAGATACAAATCTCGGCTGTCATCTGAGTTTGCCTACAAGCTCATATAGGGGAAATTCAGGAGAAACACGCACGCATATGCAGTAAGCGTACATCCACCACGCTTTATTTGCACACACATGCAGTAAGCGTACATTCACCACCAAAATGTCGGTTATTTACGAGTTTCAATGGGTATGTTCAAAAAGTATAATAAAAGGAGCAACGAGTTATCAAGTGCTAACCCAACCTTATAAGTATAAGTTTGTGGAAACAAATTGAACGTGAAAATTTATAATCAATTTAAGTATATTCGATTGTCTTTTGTCATTATTTGTTTTGTTTCTACGATTGTTTGGTATTGTATTTAGCTCTCGAATTATTGAAACAGACTGTGAACATGACAAAAAAAAAAACGAATGAGAAATCAGAGAATCAACACAACTGTTGTAAGACAACTTTAGGCGTGTTTTTTTTGCAGGAAGTGACTAGATATGCCAATTATAACAGTTTTTGTTTATAAAATTACTGTTTATGCGGCCCTGCAGGGCCAGGGTCCTCCGCCGGTGGGCATAATTCAAGCACCTAAAGTTTTTTTTTTAAGTAGTGCGAAGCGCGTAAACGTACGCCCGCTTTTAAAGGCCAAAAATTGTTATAACTGTTATAAATTGGCATGTCTCTAGTCTCGTTGCAAGCCTGGAGGAAATTGATCGAACAAAACTATGTCGCGACGGGGTTAAGGAATCTACATGTTAAATGCAACAACAACTAATCCCCTCCAGGAATAGCTAAGAGCACATAATTTTCGGGGCTTAAATGTTTTAACGACGTGAATTGCATATGTACTTCTAATCAATAGTTTTTATGGAAACTCCATTTTTTTTCTGTGATGGCGTCGATAGATAATCCCCAATATCATTTCTTTTCAACCAAATCCCTCCGGGCTTGCAAAAAAAAACATGGCTTTTAAGAGCATAATAAGGCTCTCCAAAACCAAAGCGAATACTTCAGAACGACGACGAAACTTTCGCCTGTCTTAATTTATTTAAATGGAGATTAATGGGAGCACCCACACTGGCGCGACGCGAATCTTTGAACATTATTCAGTCGTCGCATATTCGCGCGAATGTTTCGCGTTGGTTTGGGACAGCCTTTATGCTATGTATATGCGAAACCAATAGAAAACTATCGATGACCGAAATTTCAATGTATAAATTCTAACTTATCACGTTATTTATTTTATTACAGACATTTCTGTGAAATGCCAAAGATTTAAAAATCATTGTGTAATAGCGAACTACTCACAGGATGAATTTTCAAAGAAAAATTTAAAGAAGTTTCATCACGCGAAATTCGTAGTGCAATAGTAGACTTAGCACCATTAAATTGGTGTTTTTTTCAACACATCCCATTTTCATGGTGAAAGGCTGGTGAGTTGAAATTTTTTTTAAAGATGGCTGCGTTATTTGCACATACAAAATGGTTGTTCTGGGACAACAGAACAATCCCACCCCGTTAAATTGTTGTTGCAATTCACATCTATTCATGGACACAAAACGAAATTACAAAAACAACAATGTAAACAAATGGGTTTTGGAGGGTGATACGTACGAAAGATTGGCATCTTCATGTAGAGTGTTTTTGCTTGACAAACCAATTTGAGTTACAAGTTGCTTTGGAGACACTATGAACATATAACTATTACACTGAGGTGTTTGTTTATCAGACACAGACATTAACTCTGACGTGGTTGACTCATAGACACCCTCCTTCGCACAACGACACATGCGCAGTGCGCACACTATAACCGCTTGCGTTACACCAACGCACGCATGAACATACGACAGGAAGGTACTGAGAACTCTAAAGTCAATATTTGAAAAATAACGACGCAACACAAGTTTTTCGATATTTTAGTGTCTGTCATACTACCACGTCAGTCGCAGAAGGTTAAATAATTTGTTCTTCTTTATTTTTTTCAAAACTTACTCATTTTAAGTACAAAAAGGTTTTAAACTGAAATTTGATTTCGATTATGATTTCTTTAATTGTTTTTGTTCTTATAACATACAATGTATGTACCTATATTAATAATAATACATAATAAGTAAAATAAAGGTAAGTAAAAAAGAACTTGATTTCCAAGAAGATTAAATTAAATAATTAAATTTTACTGCAGGTATAGCAAAATAATTTTAAAAAGATAAAAAATGCTAAAAAAATAAAGAAAATACATTTCATTTGATACTTATCATTTTTCTACGTGCCTTACATCGTAAGATATAAGCAGTTCTTTCGGAAAAACAACTGAAATTCTATTTTTGAATAGGCCAACTTCAAGCTCAAATATCTCAAAAATCCCACGAACGATTTTTGAAATATTTGGCTCATATAATGTCCTTAACATCACCTTTTATTTGATACCAAACTCATTAGTGAACGCACTGGGCCCACCCAAGAAACATTTTTAGCTGCTTAAATGCTTTAAAAGCGCTTCCAGAGCAAATCTTAAAGCTCGTTTATTCAAGAAAGAGCTCTTGATGCACCCTTAGAGCAATTGTAGGGCTTTCTGACAGCTAATTCATTGAGTTTGAGAGCACATTTTTGCTCGTTATCAGCTTGTTATCAGTGACTAGTGACTTTGCAGCTCTTTAATATAAGCATATGATATCCTAAAAGGAGCACTTTTGACTGATTTTTGATTGCATTAGTTTGTGAAATGTGTAATGGTAGGAAGCGTAAACTTCATTTATTGGGAAGTCAACATTATATTTATTCCTAGAGAAAATAAGGTATCTAAGTATATTTTTCGAGTTAATGGGTACGTTCAACGCATTACGTTTTACATCTGAATTTTCAGATTTCTGAATTTTTGGAGCTTTTGATTGGCCAGCTGCCATAAAAAGTTAGATGACTTTTAGTTACGTTTGCTTACGTTTCATCTGAATTTTCAGCCAAAAATTATTATCTGAAAATTCAGAATAAAGTGGTAGTGGTGGGGGAAATGTTGAAGTACTATACATAGAGGTTGAACTTTATGATTTTCGCTGTGGTTACTGGTTGATTTGTGGTGATTAATTTTCATCACGAACAAATTAAT
This sequence comes from Leucozona laternaria, assembly GCA_932273885.2. Lineage (NCBI taxonomy): Eukaryota > Metazoa > Arthropoda > Insecta > Diptera > Syrphidae > Leucozona > Leucozona laternaria. Next base: position 153,337,095 of record OW026366.1, read on the forward strand.
ACTTTTTTACATAAAAGAACTTATTGTTTATTGATAAGTGAGATTTTATATGAAAAGATTGAATATTCTTAAAAAAATGTTCCCAGAATTCTATATTGTGGTGACGCTTAATTTTTAATTTAAGGATATAATCAAAGTTCTATTTTATTTCGTTTTAATGTAAATCTTTTAGGTAAATGCTAGTATTTGACACAACAACTTTCAACTGAAAATTCAGACTTTTTGTGCGTTCAACAACATAAGTTCAGATCTGAATTTTCAGATTTTTTGATTGAACGTGCCCAATGCCAGTGAATTTTAAGTGCGCGCTTAGTTTTTTCATAAATGTTTTGAAGGTACCTCGCAAAATTATAACGCGCCTTCCAAATTGTGTATATTATGCAATGAAATGTGAAAAAAATTAACTTGAGTAATGTAAAAATCGGTTAAATAAATCTATAGAAGCACGAAAAAAAAAGGCTTTTTACATTGCAATACATATTATTGTGTTTTATATTTACAGTGAAGATTTTAAATGTTTTAAAATGAATGGAAACAAATAAATCAAATAATTTTCATTTGTGTCGCCATGTTTTTTTTTTATGGACAGTCAGTTCTTCGTTCAGGGCGTTGTAGATAATAGGGTGTTTTGAAAATTGAAAGCTAGAAAATGTTAAGTGAATACGTAATTTTAAATTTTAGAAATAATTCTTAATTCGAAGAGTAGGTACCTACTTTCCATTGAAGTGTATAAAGTTTTATAAGCACCCTAAATTACAGGAGCAAGTACTTGTGCGACTCAGTCTAAGAATTAATTATTTTTAGGAACCTGCGTAGTTAATTTATTTTAATAAAAAAAAATGTCAATTCCGTGTCTAGTTTTAATCTTAAGATTTCCCTTATAAATTGAAAGGAATTAATTTATTGTCCACTGTTTTAAGTTTTCCAGTTGAAATAATTTTTGTTTTTTGCTCTAGTTTATAACACCCTATAAGTGTCTTGTAAGAGGATTAGTATTTATTCAGCTTTATGGTGGATTTACATTGATCTTCATGCGAGCTCTGCAAAAAAACAGGGATGTAAGATATATAAGTTACATTTGTTGAAGAGAGAGAAAAGACCAAAATGCAGAGATCTTCATAGATGAAGATTATAGGAAGTGCCATAATGCAGATATGAAGACGTGCATGTTCATATTCATGGTATACTCTTTCACTCCTTCGTTTTTTGGCATAAATCCATCGCCCTCTACTTTTCTTCAAATTTGCAGATGCAGATACATGTAAATCCATCATTATATGTGCATTATTGAAGCTCTGTTGATGAATTATTTTGACACCAAATTTTCTATGAGAATATTAGTAATTCAGCTCTACAGCCGCTTTCAGTGTAGCCCTGTTGATGCAATTTTTTGACATTTTGACAGATTATGCGTTAGTATTTTGCGCATGTGTTGTTAGCAGCTCTATAATGCCTCTATGTATTCTGATATTTAGAGTTTGCTAGTTGCAAGATATCATGAACTGTGTAAGTGAGCATATTTTTAAATCTGGAAGCGTTGTAAAGTTAATAGAGCTAAAAGTGTTCTACAACTTTGAATATAGAACATTATTTTCAAATTTAATGTAGAGAGCTGTGAAATAATCTCCAACAGAGCTGTAGCTTTGGATTTCACTATATAGGAGCTGTAGAAGAACAGTTTTGATTCTAATAGCTCCAACGATGTTACTTGGACAGGCTCCCTAGGAAAATGGGCCATCTTCTTTAAATATACTTTTACATTTAATGAAATAAATTTTTTTAAACACATGATTTTTGTTGTCCTTTTTAAATTTCGACTGAAGTTTTAAACTCATCCTCTGTTATCCGCTATTTGCTGTTATAATGCAATTGATTCCCCATTTCATTAGTAAGAAGACGCAAGAAACAAAATTTGCCCCGATCTGCCCCCCTTTGATCAAAAGCGATAAACTTATAATAAGGTAGATTCAAAACAAAAAATTTACGATTAGCTTTCTGTTTTTTTTTTTTTTTTTTTTTTTTTTTTTTTTTTTTTTTTTAAGATAATGTGTTACGGTAATATTTACCGCAACAAAAACCATTCTTTAATTTATTCTTAAAACCTTCTTCTTGATATCTTGGTATCTGTTTTCCCCTCCATCCCAACCATTCCTACTTTTCGACCCCCATTTCGAGTCCGTTGTCCTCTGGGAGTTTAAGGGTGATTTGGAGAGGATGACATAGTAGGTTACCATTTGATTCGATCGTGTTGAGCCAGCGGATGGGCTGGAGACTCGCACGCCATCTATAGAGAGAGCGAGGAAGCTCATAATACAATTAACAACATTCAGAGACGACGACAAAACGAAACATACACATACACTTAAAGTGGATATTAAATAACAACACAACAACAATTATACCTAATTATAAACCAACATAAAGTTAACTTTCCTTATTTGAACATGGCTATAAGCCCATCCTAAAATTTCAATTTAATCTTTGTTTAACATCGACCGTAGAAAAGAATGGAGCGCTTAACACTATTCCCCAAATCTGCACAAGGGTCCACTGAATAGTAGATTGCGCGATAGTTATTTTAATTTGAATATTTGCCTTCCTCCTTCTTTTTCCTCAAAAATGTTTAGACATTTGATACTAAATTGTATGCTCCTTCTTCGAAGTATTTTCAGAAAATTAAATTGAGTAGAGTAGCTGAGAGAATGTTCAGAATAATATTTTCAACTTTGTGTAGTTCTTTTACTTTTCTCAAAAATAGGTATTGTGAATATGTCTGAATACGGCCGAGGATTCGTCAAGTTTTGGGAGAACGCCACCAACTTGGGGAATCCATTGAATGTGTGAGTGATAGTGCCTGATTACATGAGTCGTTTTACTGAAGAGCGCATCGGTGAGACAGGTAGCTTTATGTGCTTAAAAAAGCAAAATCTACCTGTCTCACCGATGCGCTCTTCAGTAAAACGACCCATGTAATCAGGCACATAGAGAGTTTCGATGTAACTCAACGTCGGAGTGGTGTGGTACCGCGAACCGAGTTCCACGAAAACTTTTGTTTGAGAGTGTGAGTGTGTGAGTGAGAGAGGGGCCAAGGAACACGAAAAGGCTACACATGACTAACCTCTTCTTGGTTGACCAATTAAGCCGATAGAGGTTTTTTTTTTTAAATTTGTGGAATTTAAAAGATAAAAAAGAAAGTTGAAAATAAAATATAAACTAGAGTTTTAGAAATTTTGGAAAGAGATTAGATTTTGAAATTATTTTGAAAGTGTTTCGGTGAAGGAGTTAGTTTGCAGAGAAAGGAATTTATAATTTGGAATCGCCAGAACGGGACGAATAGAAGTATGGAAGAAGGTGAAAGAGAAAAGAATAAGCTGGATAAGAAAAGATAAGAAAAGTGATTATTTAGTGGTTAATTCGTTTTATAAGTTGTGTGAAAATATAATATTCGGTTGGTCCTTGTTTTCGTTTTATCCCTGTAATTTTTGTGGGACTCGTGACCCCTCATTAACGTAGGTTTCCTTGTCCGTTTTATTTCGGGACCGAGGTCCATTCTTACAGTCTTTGCTTTGTAATTTTTCCTTGTTTCATTTCTTTCTTTTGATTGTTCTTCGAACAATAATTCATTTTGATATCTTAAACGAGCTGTTCTTGTATATATATATTATATATATATACATATATATAAGCATATATATATATATATTTATGTATATATATATATATATATATATTTATGTATATATATATATTTATATATACATAGGTTATATATGAGGCAACTTGTATCCCACTGAATCACTTAAACACCCTCGACCTCAAATTTAATTAAAATAAACAATTAAATTTGAAGACGATAAAACATAAGCCAACCTGAACCTGACAAAAAGTTCAAACAAAATATTGTATGGCATCATTTTAAATAATTTTTCCTTATACAACTGCTCGATCGCTCGTTCAAGTTTTCAATGATAATTTCATCCCTATATTTAATCTTTTTATACCATAAAACCAAATACCTGCACTAAAAATATTCAATTTTATGACATCCTAATAAGGTAATCTGTTTACCTATAAGATTTAAATCTTTAAAAAAAAAATTTAATCTAGTTAAAAACTCTTATCCATCAAACTACCTGACAATAATTAATCATACCCGAAATCAAAAACATTCATCCTTAAAAGTTTTATTAGGGGTCACAAGAAATAAGCTATAAAACCGTTTTAAAAAACTTAAGAAAGTTTTTCCTCCTAATTTAAAAAAAAAAAACATTTTATTTCAAACCAATACACCTGCAAAACAAAGAAAAAATATTTTCCATGATTTTTTCTGCACCTGACAAAAAAAGCTCAGAAAAAATTACTGACTTCATCAAATCAAATCGCTCTAGCTCAGGGGCCAAATTACCGCATCAGTGACTGATCGAGTGAGTGCCATCAGTGATCGAACGAACGAGTAAAACCTATGGGGATGATGACTCCATAACGTCTGCGGTAATGCCAAACTCACATAATTCAGTCACGTTTTACTCGATAACTGATGCGGTAAGTCGGCCCCAGGTCTATGCAACTTTATGCAGCTGAGTTTTTGGTTGTATATGAAGAGATACATAAGGATTTACTATCCGTCAAGCTTGGCTTGATTATGGTTGAACCTTTTTGATGTGTAAACATCTATGCTGGCGGTAGAGTGAAAAAAAACGTGAACGTTCGTGTGCAACGTTACGTCGTGCAACGTTACGATCTAGGATTGGTGCGTTCAGTGAAAAAAATCTTAAGATCCCCTTCAAGCAAAAACAAGTCCGTTTTGGATCTGCGCACTTTGATGTTTACACATATTAACCGTGAGTCCCGGCACTCACAATTTTTATTTTTTTTCTACTCAGTGTAAAGTCGAAAAATCGTGCAAAAATGGGTGTTTCAGAAAACATTAAGTTAAGCAGTTTAAAAAAATGTATCATTTTTTTTTTAATTTTTGATTATAGCAATTAACACATATATCAAGTAAAAATAACAAAAAAAAAGTTTTATTTACACCTTTTTCCTAGTTTTTACCCTCAAAATTAAAAACAATTGTTTTTTTTTCTAACCATCAAAATTTGTCCACTTTGACTCGCTCTACAAGTCAAACCATTCATACAAATGATATAACTTTTTCGATTACTAGAGCTCCAAACATTTGTTAATTCAAAAAATGTAAAAGTTTTGCATTATAAACCCACCCGAAAAATGAATTTCGCAAGCACTTTTGCCTAAACGGGCCATTACTGTGGGCCGGCCGTGTTCATAAGCCGCATTTTAGTATCGCCGATTATCCATATAGATCATCTCATGAAAATAAAAAAATACGGATATTAGTGACAACTGTGTTGTATACCCATCTCATTTTTCGTTGCGTTTATTTATTTTTCATTTATTCGTTGTCTTTTTTCTTTACGCTACAGTTCACAATTCCTAGCCATTTGCAAAGCAAAAACTTAACTTTTGGTTCTTGAAACGTGATCCCGATAGAGAGCAGGATCTCGTGTTCTTGTTGTAATGCATAGATTTTGATGATATATGTATGGATCGTCTTATAAAAATTTTCATAAATACGGCTTAAGTCATTTTAAATTATTACTTTTAGTTAACCCTTGAATTTTCATTTATTTTAATTTTGGTCAATGCACTATTTTTGAAGTCGAATAAGTTATTTAACTTCTATTTTTGAGTACAGAAATGGAATTGGAAGAACTTGTATTAATTGATCTTATTTAAACTGTAGTTAAGTAAAACATGAGTTTAGCAAACCACTATGAATACGCCCCAATAAAAATTCGTATTAAGAGAATTTCCTTTGAAAATTCATACTTTAGTTTTTCATTGTATTAGCTAGCTTGCGCTAAACATAACTATAAGATCACTCAAAGAAAAAAGGAAATTCCGATACCGTTAATTAATTCGAGTCGATTAAAGACGATTTTTGTAATTTATTTATTTATTTATTCATCGAAAACAGCAGTGGTAAGGGGTTATAATAACACGCATTGTTCTCAAAAAGGATTTTTTTTCAATATTCAGATTATTGAAACAAATGTGGAAGGCTGGAAACCGTTGTAACTATACCAAAATCTTTTTTAGCTTCACTTTCCTTATGCAATCCAGAGAAAGGCAATTGAAGTTCTTTGTCCACCCCCCTATAGTTAAATTATATTTTACAATACAAATTGAACATGGCCATTTCATAGATATCTCTATCGAAAGTGTTAGTTAGAGATCACACAGTATGAATAACGTAACGAAGTTACTAATGGACTGAAGTTTGTACTCTGTTTGTTGATGTGACTACGTAAGTGTTATAAATATGTTAGAAAACCTTGAACTTATAGCTATACGAATTATTGAAAATAAATAAAAGTTGGTCTATTCAGAAATAGAATTCTACTTGTTTTTTTTTCGAAAGAACTGCATATTATCTTACGATGTAAGGCACGTAGAAAAATGACTTTGGTATCTTTTTAATATTATGAAAGTTATTGTGCTACTGTATATTTTTAAATATTTATTTCAATCTTCTTGGAAATCAAGTATTTTTAACTAAGCTTTGAAACGCCGGTATCTTAAAAATATAAGCGATGACATATATTTTTTTCAATATGATATGAATAATTCCTTCAAAAGTAAGGTACCTACATTTATAGAAAAAGTAAAAAAAAATCAACATGCATACTTTCTTCATTTATTTATACATTTATTAACGTTAATACTTATGGAAATCAGACTTTAAAAAAAGAGATCCATTCATTGGTTCAATTAAAAGATACGTAACTCAATACTACAAATTTGTTTAGCAGTCTTCACAGAGTGGCTTAGAGCATTGAAGACAAATTGGCTTCAAACAATCGCAGCAACAATCTTTTTAATATTGGTGTATTGTACAAATAGAGCATAGTTTTCTCCTAATTAGTGGAATTGAAACTTAGTCGGATTCAAACCCAATTTGGTTTCTGGCTGAAAATTCGGGTCAGCACCTTCGTCGTCAGAATCGCTGTACTCGTGCTATCTTTCTTCCAACCACTGGTCTATTAGCTGGTCGTGACTTACAAACGTTCCAGTCGACGTTCTTTTAGATTTATGAGACGCTTAATTGTTATTTGAGTGAGCCATCTAAAGCCGCCTCCAGATCAATAAAAATGTACGTTGTGCGCCGTGCTCCTTGAATTTTCTATTCGCCGCAAATATTTCCGCCGAGAATTTCAACTTATTTCTTAATAAATTTTTGCTTAAAAGTGCCATGTGTCAGCGCTCAGTTTGAGCGGAAAATAATTTTAATAAACTGATGAATCAATTTGTGCACATCAAAACACCTTTGCGCCGCAAATGTTTTCGTGTGCGCCGAACATCCATCAGAATCGGATAGCGTGCGTTGAATTTGACACACAAATTTGTGTGCGCCCGGACGTCCACACTGACGTATTATTTTACGTCTACACAATTATTTGCGAAGAACACAGCGCACAACGCAAATTTTTATTGATCTGGAAGCGGCTTTAGACACAAACAACAAATTAAACTTGACAACAAAAAAACTCTATATGAAGATACAAATCTCGGCTGTCATCTGAGTTCGCCTACAAGCTCATATAGGGGAAATTCAGGAGAAACACGCACGCATATGCAGTAAGCGTACATCCACCACGCTTTATTTGCACACACATGCAGTAAGCGTACATTCACCACCAAAATGTCGGTTATTTACGAGTTTCAATGGGTATGTTCAAAAAGTATAATAAAAGGAGCAACGAGTTATCAAGTGCTAACCCAACCTTATAAGTATAAGTTTGTGGAAACAAATTGAACGTGAAAATTTATAATCAATTTAAGTATATTCGATTGTCTTTTGTCATTATTTGTTTTGTTTCTACGATTGTTTGGTATTGTATTTAGCTCTCGAATTATTGAAACAGACTGTGAACATGACAAAAAAAAAAACGAATGAGAAATCAGAGAATCAACACAACTGTTGTAAGACAACTTTAGGCGTGTTTTTTTTGCAGGAAGTGACTAGATATGCCAATTATAACAGTTTTTGTTTATAAAATTACTGTTTATGCGGCCCTGCAGGGCCAGGGTCCTCCGCCGGTGGGCATAATTCAAGCACCTAAAGTTTTTTTTTTAAGTAGTGCGAAGCGCGTAAACGTACGCCCGCTTTTAAAGGCCAAAAATTGTTATAACTGTTATAAATTGGCATGTCTCTAGTCTCGTTGCAAGCCTGGAGGAAATTGATCGAACAAAACTATGTCGCGACGGGGTTAAGGAATCTACATGTTAAATGCAACAACAACTAATCCCCTCCAGGAATAGCTAAGAGCACATAATTTTCGGGGCTTAAATGTTTTAACGACGTGAATTGCATATGTACTTCTAATCAATAGTTTTTATGGAAACTCCATTTTTTTTCTGTGATGGCGTCGATAGATAATCCCCAATATCATTTCTTTTCAACCAAATCCCTCCGGGCTTGCAAAAAAAAACATGGCTTTTAAGAGCATAATAAGGCTCTCCAAAACCAAAGCGAATACTTCAGAACGACGACGAAACTTTCGCCTGTCTTAATTTATTTAAATGGAGATTAATGGGAGCACCCACACTGGCGCGACGCGAATCTTTGAACATTATTCAGTCGTCGCATATTCGCGCGAATGTTTCGCGTTGGTTTGGGACAGCCTTTATGCTATGTATATGCGAAACCAATAGAAAACTATCGATGACCGAAATTTCAATGTATAAATTCTAACTTATCACGTTATTTATTTTATTACAGACATTTCTGTGAAATGCCAAAGATTTAAAAATCATTGTGTAATAGCGAACTACTCACAGGATGAATTTTCAAAGAAAAATTTAAAGAAGTTTCATCACGCGAAATTCGTAGTGCAATAGTAGACTTAGCACCATTAAATTGGTGTTTTTTTCAACACATCCCATTTTCATGGTGAAAGGCTGGTGAGTTGAAATTTTTTTTAAAGATGGCTGCGTTATTTGCACATACAAAATGGTTGTTCTGGGACAACAGAACAATCCCACCCCGTTAAATTGTTGTTGCAATTCACATCTATTCATGGACACAAAACGAAATTACAAAAACAACAATGTAAACAAATGGGTTTTGGAGGGTGATACGTACGAAAGATTGGCATCTTCATGTAGAGTGTTTTTGCTTGACAAACCAATTTGAGTTACAAGTTGCTTTGGAGACACTATGAACATATAACTATTACACTGAGGTGTTTGTTTATCAGACACAGACATTAACTCTGACGTGGTTGACTCATAGACACCCTCCTTCGCACAACGACACATGCGCAGTGCGCACACTATAACCGCTTGCGTTACACCAACGCACGCATGAACATACGACAGGAAGGTACTGAGAACTCTAAAGTCAATATTTGAAAAATAACGACGCAACACAAGTTTTTCGATATTTTAGTGTCTGTCATACTACCACGTCAGTCGCAGAAGGTTAAATAATTTGTTGTTCTTTATTTTTTTCAAAACTTACTCATTTTAAGTACAAAAAGGTTTTAAACTGAAATTTGATTTCGATTATGATTTCTTTAATTGTTTTTGTTCTTATAACATACAATGTATGTACCTATATTAATAATAATACATAATAAGTAAAATAAAGGTAAGTAAAAAAAAACTTGATTTCCAAGAAGATTAAATTAAATAATTAAATTTTACTGCAGGTATAGCAAAATAATTTTAAAAAGATAAAAAATGCTAAAAAAATAAAGAAAATACATTTCATTTGATACTTATTATTTTTCTACGTGCCTTACATCGTAAGATATAAGCAGTTCTTTCGGAAAAACAACTGAAATTCTATTTTTGAATAGGCCAACTTCAAGCTCAAATATCTCAAAAATCCCACTAACGATTTTTGAAATATTTGGCTCATATAATGTCCTTAACATCACCTTTTATTTGATACCAAACTCATTAGTGAACGCACTGGGCCCACCCAAGAAACATTTTTAGCTGCTTAAATGCTTTAAAAGCGCTTCCAGAGCAAATCTTAAAGCTCGTTTATTCAAGAAAGAGCTCTTGATGCACCCTTAGAGCAATTGTAGGGCTTTCTGACAGCTAATTCATTGAGTTTGAGAGCACATTTTTGCTCGTTATCAGCTTGTTATCAGTGACTAGTGACTTTGCAGCTCTTTAATATAAGCATATGATATCCTAAAAGGAGCACTTTTGACTGATTTTTGATTGCATTAGTTTGTGAAATGTGTAATGGTAGGAAGCGTAAACTTCATTTATTGTGAAGTCAACATTATATTTATTCCTAGAGAAAATAAGGTATCTAAGTAATATTTTTCGAGTTAATGGGTACGTTCAACGCATTACGTTTTACATCTGAATTTTCAGATTTCTGAATTTTTGGAGCTTTTGATTGGCCAGCTGCCATAAAAAGTTAGATGACTTTTAGTTACGTTTGCTTACGTTTCATCTGAATTTTCAGCCAAAAATTATTATCTGAAAATTCAGAATAAAGTGGTAGTGGTGGGGGAAATGTTGAAGTACTATACATAGAGGTTGAACTTTATGATTTTCGCTGTGGTTACTGGTTGATTTGTGGTGATTAATTTTCATCACGAACAAATTAATATTTTTTTACATAAAAGAACTTATTGTTTATTGATAAGTGAGATTTTATATGAAAAGATTGAATATTCTTAAAAAAATGTTCCCAGAATTCTATATTGTGGAATTATTTTTCTCATTGAACAACACGTCATGTTCTTGTTGTATTTTGTTGCTGATTTAATATATATATCACCATCAGAACTACTGACGCTTAATTTTTAATTTAAGAATATAATCAAAGTTCTATTTTATTTCGTTTTAATGTAAATCTTTTAGGTAAATGCTAGTATTTGACACAACAACTTTCAACTGAAAATTCAGACTTTTTGTGCGTTCAACAACATAAGTTCAGATCTGAATTTTCAGATTTTTTGATTGAACGTGCCCAATGCCAGTGAATTTTAAGTGCGCGCTTAGTTTTTTCATAAATGTTTTGAAGGTACCTCGCAAAATTATAACGCGCCTTCCAAATTGTGTATATTATGCAATGAAATGTGAAAAAAATTAACTTGAGTAATGTAAAAATCGGTTAAATAAATCTATAGAAGCACGAAAAAAAAGGCTTTTTACATTGCAATACATATTATTGTGTTTTATATTTACAGTGAAGATTTTAAATGTTTTAAAATGAATGGAAACAAATAAATCAAATAATTTTCATTTGTGTCGCCATGTTTTTTTTTTTATGGACAGTCAGTTCTTCGTTCAGGGCGTTGTAGATAATAGGGTGTTTTGAAAATTGAAAGCTAGAAAATGTTAAGTGAATACGTAATTTTAAATTTTAGAAATAATTCTTAATTCAAAGAGTAGGTACCTACTTTCCATTGAAGTGTATAAAGTTTTATAAGCACCCTAAATTACAGGAGCAAGTACTTGTGCGACTCAGTCTAAGAATTAATTATTTTTAGGAACCTGCATAGTTAATTTATTTTAATAAAAAAAAATGTCAATTCCGTGTCTAGTTTTAATCTTAAGATTTCCCTTATAAAGTGAAAGGAATTAATTTATTGTCCACTGTTTTAAGTTTTCCAGTTGAAATAATTTTTGTTTTTTGCTCTAGTTTATAACACCCTATAATTGTCTTGTAAGAGGATTAGTATTTATTCAGCTTTATGGTGGATTTACATTGATCTTCATGCGAGCTCTGCAAAAAAACAGGGATGTAAGATATATAAGTTACATTTGTTGAAGAGAGAGAAAAGACCAAAATGCAGAGATCTTCATAGATGAAGATTATAGGAAGTGCCATAATGCAGATATGAAGACGTGCATGTTCATATTCATGGTATACTCTTTCACTCCTTCGTTTTTTGGCATAAATCCATCGCCCTCTACTTTTCTTCAAATTTGCAGATGCAGATACATGTAAATCCATCATTATATGTGCATTATTGAAGCTCTGTTGATGAATTTTTTTGACACCAAATTTTCTATGAGAATATTAGTAATTCAGCTCTACAGCCGCTTTCAGTGTAGCCCTGTTGATGCAATTTTTTGACATTTTGACAGATTATGCGTTAGTATTTTGCGCATGTGTTGTTAGCAGCTCTGTAATGCCTCTATGTATTCTGATATTTAGAGTTTGCTAGTTGCAAGATATCATGAACTGTGTAAGTGAGCATATTTTTAAATCTGGAAGCGTTGTAAAGTTAATAGAGCTAAAAGTGTTCTACAACTTTGAATATAGAACATTATTTTCAAATTTAATGTAGAGAGCTGTGAAATAATCTCCAACAGAGCTCTGTAGCTTTGGATTTCACTATATAGGAGCTGTAGAAGAACAGTTTTGATTCTAATAGCTCCAACGATGTTACTTGGACAGGCTCCCTAGGAAAATGGGCCATCTTCTTTAAATATACTTTTACATTTAATGAAATAAATTTTTTTAAACACATGATTTTTGTTGTCCTTTTTAAATTTCGACTGAAGTTTTAAACTCATCCTCTGTTATCCGCTATTTGCTGTTATAATGCAATTGATTCCCCATTTCATTAGTAAGAAGACGCAAGAAACAAAATTTGCCCCGATCTGCCCCCCTTTGATCAAACGCGATAAACTTATAATAAGGTAGATTCAAAACAAAAAATTTACGATTAGCTTTCTGTTTTTTTTTTTTTTTTTTTTTTTTTTTAAGATAATGTGTAATATTTACCGCAACAAAAACCATTCTTTAATTTATTCTTAAAACCTTCTTCTTGATATCTTGGTATCTGTTTTCCCCTCCATCCCAACCATTCCTACTTTTCGACCCCCATTTCGAGTCCGTTGTCCTCTGGGAGTTTAAGGGTGATTTGGAGAGGATGACATAGTAGGTTACCATTTGATTCGATCGTGTTGAGCCAGCGGATGGGCTGGAGACTCGCACGCCATCTATAGAGAGAGCGAGGAAGCTCATAATACAATTAACAACATTCAGAGACGACGACAAAACGAAACATACACATACACTTAAAGTGGATATTAAATAACAACACAACAACAATTATACCTAATTATAAACCAACATAAAGTTAACTTTCCTTATTTGAACATGGCTTTAAGCCCATCCTAAAATTTTAATTTAATCTTTGTTTAACATCGACCGTAGAAAAGAATGGAGCGCTTAACACTATTCCCCAAATCTGCACAAGGGTCCACTGAATAGTAGATTGCGCGATAGTTATTTTAATTTGAATATTTGCCTTCCTCCTTCTTTTTCCTCAAAAATGTTTAGACATTTGATACTAAATTGTATGCTCCTTCTTCGAAGTATTTTCAGAAAATTAAATTGAGTAGAGTAGCTGAGAGAATGTTCAGAATAATATTTTCAACTTTGTGTAGTTCTTTTACTTTTCTCAAAAATAGGTATTGTGAATATGTCTGAATACGGCCGAGGATTCGTCAAGTTTTGGGAGAACGCCACCAACTTGGGGAATCCATTGAATGTGTGAGTGATAGTGCCTGATTACATGGGTCGTTTTACTGAAGAGCGCATCGGTGAGACAGGTAGCTTTATGTGCTTAAAAAAGCAAAATATACCTGTCTCACCGATGCGCTCTTCAGTAAAACGACCCATGTAATCAGGCACATAGAGAGTTTCGATGTAACTCAACGTCGGAGTGGTGTGGTACCGCAAACCGAGTTCCACGAAAACTTTTGTTTGAGAGTGTGAGTGAGAGAGGGGCCAAGGAACACGAAAAGGCTACACATGACTAACCTCTTCTTGGTTGACCAATTAAGCCGATAGAGGTTTTTTTTTTTAAATTTGTGAAATTTAAAAGATAAAAAAGAAAGTTGAAAATAAAATATAAACTAGAGTTTTAGAAATTTTGGAAAGAGATTAGATTTTGAAATTATTTTGAAAGTGTTTCGGTGAAGGAGTTAGTTTGCAGAGAAAGGAATTTATAATTTGGAATCGCCAGAACGGGACGAATAGAAGTATGGAAGAAGGTGAAAGAGAAAAGAATAAGCTGGATAAGAAAAGATAAGAAAAGTGATTATTTAGTGGTTAATTCGTTTTATAAGTTGTGTGAAAATATAATATTCGGTTGGTCCTTGTTTTCGTTTTATCCCTGTAATTTTTGTGGGACTCGTGACCCCTCATTAACGTAGGTTTCCTTGTCCGTTTTATTTCGAGACCGAGGTCCATTCTTACAGTCTTTGCTTTGTAATTTTTCTTTGTTTCATTTCTTTCTTTTGATTGTTCTTCTAACAATAATTCATTTTGATATCTTAAACGAGCTGTTCTTGTATATATATTATATATAAATATATACATATATATAAGCATATATTATATATATTTATGTGTGGGGCCCGTAGCTGTGGAAGAATTTTGTTTTATTTACATTCATCTCTTTTGGTAGTGTTGTGACGTGAAGTGTTTAATTAATTATTTTGTGAATTTTTGATACTGTTTTTTTTTTCTTTTTATTAGGTTTATTGAAAAGTGAAAACATTCGAGGAATTTGAATAATAGCTAAGGAAGGATACAATTAGTGGGAGAAAACAAATACAACGCGGGAGCAGGAAAAACAAAACGAGGCGAGGAGTGCAAGTATAATCATTCGTGTTGTGTTATTGTTTTTTTTTATTATTATTTTTATTGATTTTTAACTGATTTAGCTATAATTTATCGGTGTTTTATCGTTTTATTTAAATAATTTCTAATTTCTTTTTTTTCAATTAATAATTTTTGTTGATAGTTTTTTTGAGCGGCCGACATTTTGTTTTGAGTTTTTTTTTTAGACTTGAGTCTTTTTTTGAGAAATTTCGTTCGTGATAGTTTTCTTGCGATTGAGTGATTTTTATTCTTAAATCAGTTTGAGTGAAAATATAAAGTAAATTTAGTACAGGGTCATTTTTTTTTTACGGAGAATTTTAATTAAAATTTGGAGCTTAGTTTTTTTTAACAACAAGTAAAGGTTTTAAAATTTTTTTTTAATTGATTTTTTTTTTATGGTTGTATTTTAGGGTTGCCAATTTTTTTTTGTACTTTTTTTGATTTTTGAAGTAGGAATTATTTTAAAAAGGAAAACTTTAATTCTGGTTAACAGAATAAGTTTTATTTAAATACTTGAAAGTTTTTTTATTCGTTTTTTTTGCAAACCCAACATTTTAGTTTGTGTTTTTTTTTCTGACGTTTTGTTTTAGTGAGTTTAATATTGAATTTTTATTTTAGGTTTTGAATATAGGTTGGTTTCTGGTTCACAGAATAACCAAACGTTTATTTTAAAATTTTTTTTTTAGTTGGAAACGAATTCTAACTATATTTTGTTTGTAGTTGAGGGAATAGATTTTGAATATTTTCTAGGGTTGCCATTTTACTTTTACTTTTATTTTATTTAATTATTTTGATTTTTTCTTAAATAATTTTTTTTTGAATTTCATAATGAATATAGGTCGTTTAGCACAGGACGAACTGGCCTATGAGATGAAGGTCAGGGGCTTAAGAGTAGGGACGGTGGAGGAAATGGGAAAAGCATTGAGGTCATCGAGGTTGCTCGTTAAGAGGAACTCGATGGAGGTTAGCCTTGCTTATCCGTTTAGTTTCGAGGAGGATCGTGATGCCGTTAAGGCAAAGACAGATGAGATTAGGGCTCTTTTAAAAGATCCACCTAAAAATCCGAAATCTTCGGAATATATTAAGATAATGACCAAAATAGAATGGTGCATTGGTAGGTTAGCTAGGACACCTTGTGAAGCTGAAGATGAGGAAGAGGAAATTAGTTCCATTAGAAACGACGTTTTGTTTTTATTAGGTGATCTTACAGGTGATAGTGAGATCAGTGATAGAGAAGAAGAGTCGCCGAAAAAGAAGACTCCAGCTAGGGAAGAAACCCAATTTAAAGTACAAGTTGGTAGGACAGAAACTAGTCCGCGGTCTCCTTCAGGTTCTCATTTAGCTAGGACTTCGTTAGGCTCTGCTTTAGAGACGGGAGCTCCTCCAAGCCGGGGTGACAACAGTCTTATAGCGGGTGAGGTTAATATTAGGGTACCGGAGCGTAGGGTAGAGGGAGTCGAGGCAATCCCTGGTAGATTGGTGGTTCAGCAAAGGTGGCCTGAACGTATAAGAAAGTGGGGGATAAAATTTACTGGTGACTCGGACGGAGCATCAGTTAATTCTTTTTTGGAGAGGGTAGAGGAACTTCGGTTGGCGAACGATGTTCCGGAAACCCATCTTTTTAAATCCGCTTCTGAGCTTTTATCTGGTAGGGCGCTTATGTGGTTTAGGACGGCTAGGGAAAATATTTTTAATTGGCAAGAGCTCGTGAAGGAACTCAAGGCGGAGTTTCTACCTGCGAATTACGATGATCTTTTATTAGAAGAGATCAATCGTCGTTCGCAGGGGAAGGATGAAACCTTCGGAGCGTACTTGGCCACAATGAGGACATTGTTTCGAAGATTGTCGGAACCTTTGTCAGAGGGAAGGATGCTTTCGATTTTAAGGAAAAATGTTGACCCCTTCTTCCAATTGCAGATCGCAAGTGCCAAACCGAAGACAGTTAAGGAGCTTGCAGTGTTAGGTAGGGAACTAGATTCTTTGAAAGTGAACGTGGACGCTTTCACACCGCCTTCTAGAGGCAAAAATTTGTTAGAACCGGAGTGTGGTTACCGGCCGAGTACGTCGGGACAAAACCGAGTCGCGGTTGTTAGTCCGGCTCCTGTTAACCCATTCCGTCAGGTAGTTAGGTGTTACAACTGCAACAGGGATGGGCATTTCGCCCATACTTGTTCAGTTGCGAAACGTTGTTTTGGTTGTGGTGCGGCAGGCGTTTTTCGTAGGGATTGTAGGCGGTGTTCGGGAAATGGGGAACGGGCTCTTGTGTCAGCAGGACGAGAGACCCGTCGGCGTTAGTTAGGTCGTCTGCTGGCGACCAACTGGACGATCGAGTTCAGCTGAGCTTTACTTTAGCGGCAAATGGTAGGGACAGTAGGCCATATTTAGGAGTAAAAATTTATGGAATCAAGTTTTTAGGATTGCTTGATTCGGGTGCTTCACGCACTATTGTAGGAGGAGATGGTTGGAAAATTTTGAAGGAGTTAGGACTTAAATTAGAAAAGAGTAGTGTCGGGTCAGTAGCGTTAGCAGATGGGGCGGGTGTAGGAGTAGCTGGATCTGTCTCTTTACCTATGGAGGTTGAGAACAGATCCCTACTGATAGAATGTCTGGTTATACCGAACCTCCCACACCTTTTGATCTTAGGTGCTGACTTTTGGGCACTATCGGGCATAGTTCCGGATTTGAGATCGGGTATGTGGAGTTTTTCGAGCCAAGAGATGGTGGCGTCGATAACAGACATGGTAGCGATTAGGGAAAAATCAGATTTAGATGAAGATGAGGGAAAAAGGTTAGAGTTAGTTTTAGAAGAACTTTTTGAGTCAAGGACCGAGGGATTAGGGTGCACCAACTTAGTTGAGCACAAAATTAGGACCTCCGCAGAACCGATAAAGCAGCGATACTACCCAGTGTCGCCTGCGATTCAGAAACACATCGATCAAGAGCTCCAAGAGATGTTGGAAGCTGGTGTGATCGAAAAATCGAAGAGTCCTTGGGCATCTCCGATTCTTCTTGTAAAGAAAAAGGACGGTAGTTTTCGGTTCTGCGTAGATTATAGGAAACTAAATGAAGTTACTGATAGGGATGCTTATCCACTACCCTTTATTTCGGCGATTTTAGACAAGCTTCGAAACGCGAAGTTCTTGTCATCATTAGACATTAAGTCTGCATACTGGCAGATACCCATGGAGGAAGAATCGCGAAAGTACACAGCCTTAACTGTACCGGGAAGGGGTCTCTACCAATTTTTGAGAATGCCTTTCGGCTTACACAACTCCCCGGCAACTTGGCAAAGGTTTATTGACGATGTTCTGGGACCCGATCTAGAACCATTTGTCTTTGTGTACTTGGACGACATTATCATCGTCACCGATTCTTTTGAGAAACACCTTGAAATTCTCAAAGAAGTTTTTAGAAGATTAAGAGAAGCAGGACTTAAAGTAGGTAGGGAAAAGTGTAATTTTTGTAGGCCTTCTTTGAAATTTCTTGGATATGTAGTAGATAGGAATGGACTTCACGTCGACCCTGAAAAAGTGGAAAGCATGTTGAGGATTCCTCCACCGAAAAACGTGAAGGAAATTAGGAGTTTTGTAGGGACTATTTCGTGGTACCGAAGATTTGTACCAAATTTTGCAATTTAAGTTAGGCCTCTTACTGATCTCTTAAAGAAAGGTAAGAGATTTGAGTGGACAAAAGAGTGTGAGGAGAGTTTTAGGAAAGCAAATAAGTGTTTGGTTACGGCACCGATTCTAACATGTCCGGATTTTTCTCGGCCGTTCGTTGTTCAAACAGACGCGTCCGATTACGGAATCGGAGCCGTACTATCTCAAGAATTTGAAGATGGGGAAAAAGCAATTTGTTATATTAGTCGGTCATTGAATAGGAATGAAAGGAACTACTCTACGACCGAAAAGGAATGCTTGGCAGTTCTTTGGGCGATTGAGAAGTTGCGGCCGTACGTCGAAGGAGTTCGATTTACTGTCGTGACTGATCATCACTCATTGGTCTGGTTGAGTAACCTTAAGGATCCGCAGGGTAGATTAGCTCGTTGGGCCATTCGGCTTCAACAATTTGATTTCAAAATCATCCACAGAAAGGGCAAAGAACATGTCGTTCCTGATATGTTGTCGCGAGGAGTTCCAGAGTTAGCTGGAATATCTGAAGCGGATTCGGACCCTTGGGTGATTAAGATGAGGTCTTTAGTAGAAAAGAGTCCATTGGCGTACCCATCCTGGAGAGTGGAGGAAGGGCGACTCTATAAGCATGTTAGGGTGAACCATGTTGTAGTTCACGAAGAGAGTGAGGGGTGGAAATTAGTAATAGGAAAAACAGATAGGACCAAAGTTTTAAATGAATGCCATGATAGTCCGTTATCAGGACACATGGGTGTTAAGAAAACTTTTGCTAGGATAGCAGACAAATATTACTGGCCCAAAATGAGAGGGGATATCACAAAATACGTTAGGAATTGTAAGATTTGCCAACAAGTGAAGCCGGTTAACGAGAAACCAGCTGGTCTTATGACAGAAAGAGTAGGGAATTCAAAACCATGGGAGATGGTGTGCGTGGACTTGGTTGGCCCATTGCCGAAGTCTTCTAGGGGTTTTATTTATATTTTGACGGTGGTAGACTACTTCACGAAGTTTCCACTTTTGTTCGCGTTGCGGTCGGCAACGGCGAAAGCAGTTTGTAAAGAGTTGGAGGACAACGTTTTCCTTCTCTTCGGTGTTCCAAAGTGGATCGTCTGTGACAACGGTCCCCAGTTCCGTAGCAAAGAACTGAAAACGCTTAGCGAAGCTTACGGGTCACAACTTCGATATACGGCACACTATCACCCGCAGGCGAATCCTGCGGAGTGCATTAATCAAATAATAAAAACGACCCTCAGAGTTTATGTCTCTGAGAACCATCGGAGTTGGGATTCGCAACTGGCAAAGGTAGCCTGTGCAATCCGAACTTCGCCACATGAGGTGTTAGGTGTTTCGCCATATTATGCGAATTTTGGTAGGAACATGGCAACTAGTGGCCATGATTTAGGACTTCGAGATAGTGATAGGGATCAAGGTAGTGAAGAAATTAGTAGGCAGTTTAGAAAGCTTCGTGAAGACATAGCTAGGAAGTTAGAAGCGGCAGGTAAAAAGTCCGCAAAAACGTATAATCTTCGAAGAAGAGACACGCAGTATCAACCTGGCGATCTCGTGTGGAGAAGGAATTTTACGCTTTCTGATGCAGCAACTTATTACGCTGCAAAGTTAGCTACCAAATTTGTGGGGCCTTTTAAGATTAGCAAACGTGTGTCACCGTGGACATACTTGCTAATCGACGACAAGGGTAAAGATCGGGGGACATGGCACGTTAAGGATTTAAAACCTTACGTAAATGTTTGAGTCTAAAGTCCCTTAATCTTTTTAATAATATTTAGATTTTGATTTCGTTTAATAATTTTTGTATAGTACCAGTAGAGATTTAACTTCAATTTTTATAATTCGTGCCATGGCATTTCACTTTGTATTACAGAAATTGTTTTAAATATGCTTTAATTTGTTTTCTTTTTTTGTAGATAATCAGCTTTTTAATTTATTAATGATGGAATCCTATGTTGTGTTGTTCACCTTTCTTAACCTTTTTCCTAGTTTTAGCCTTAAGAAATGGTTTACTTTTCTAGAAAAGTAAGCACATTTCTTGGGAGGAAAGGGTGGGATTTGTTACGGTAAAATTTACCGCAACAATGACCAGCCTTCGATTCCTTCATTTCCCTTTTTATTTTCGTGGCGGCTGCAAAATACTGGTGACGTTGAGGGCAACCGTGGTACCATCAACCATTGGTGTACTTAGCCAGCATTTTGCAAAAGCGACAAAAACAGGTCTTCGAACGACTCTAAAAATCGAGAGGAACAGGTGGTTCCAGAATTTATAAGTTTACCAACCATGTAGACGGACGGTCTCATGTTATGAAAATAATGCCAGCGGATGAGCTGCAGAGGTAACGAGTCAGGCGGACTCTTACCTACTTTAAAATCAGCGATACGACACAACATCCTAAAATTAACGTAACTTTTTTTATTGTATTGAAATGGGTAGTTAACGTTTTTGAGTCTCTAAAATTTTGTATCTTTATTAATGTTAAACACAAAAAGTCTATCGGAATTTGTAACTAGAAAAGTAGGGTTCGCGATTTTGAAATGTGCCTTCCTCTCTCTTATCTCGAAAGAATAGTTTCTAAATGGTTTTGTTTCGTGCTTCGAATCACCCGCGTGTAAATTGTATTAACTAGGAGAATGCCTAGCGAAGGCTTTTTCTCGGTTCTGATTCCTTTTAGTTTTTCTCGAAATATTTAGTTTGGGATGGGTCTGAACTCGCCATTAAGATTCGGCAAGTTTTGGAAAGACATCCAACAACTTGTTGAATCCGTGTTTGTGAGAGTGGTTGGTTGGTTCGTTGAGATTCAACAACGGCGGCTTTCTAGGAGAGCACGTAGCTTTCCAGGAAGCCGGCATCCCGTGACCGATGATCACGAAAGCGAATGGCTGAATAGGTGAATGTGTGTGTGGTTGGAATGGTCGAGGGAGGAAATGGGTTAAGTTTGGGAAGTCACTCTTTGGAGAGCTAACCAAGCGATAAGTGGATTCTTTTGAAAATTCGAGGAAAAAGAAAAAAAAAAGAATCGAGGAAAAGTTTTGGGAGTAAAATTTTGGAAAAGAAAAATCGAGGAAAATCTGAAAGACAAGGTGTTTCGAGGAGCGAGGAAATCTAGGAGAAAGAATTAAGTTCGAGGAGATAGAGGAGGCAAAAAAAAAAAAAAGATAAGTAGAGTGGTTTTTATATTCTGAATAACTAAATATTCTCGTTAGTGAGTGTCAAATTCCGATAGGCTTTTAATTTGCTATTCGTTCGATTTAATTTATTCTTTTATTGCGTGTTCAAAATTCCAATTAGAGGTTGGATGTAGTATAATTTTCTCGCGCGAGTTAACGGCCCATTTTCTTTTTTTTATCGGCTAAACGATTCTCCGTTAGTCTTTGAATATTCATCTTTTTGTATCCTTTTGTTTTAAAAATTTTTGGGTTTTAATCCTGGGTTTCGACCCAAAGGTTTCCCAAATAAAATCATTTTAAAGTCCCTATCTGGGCCTACAAACTCCGTGTTTTATTTCGTTAAATTCAAATTGTTGTTGTTCACTCTATCATTGGTTTGTTACTTCACTTATAATTAGATTTGGAATTTTACTAATTTAGCCTAATAAAAATTCCTGGCGCCCACCTTTTATTACAAGTACCCCACTGTACTTGTAATAAACCATTTCGTTCGTTTTGATCAAATGATTAAAACGATCATCAAATATATTCTCGTTCTTCCCCAGACAGAACCCACCCCAGCTGAGCAGTCGTGGTTGGTAGCTTTTTTTATCGTGCTACTTGCTTGCACTTTTTCAAATTCTCTTTTGTCTTTGCGTTCGTCTACAATCATTCCAGTCGTGTCGTGGTTTAATCGGTCGAATTAATTTTGTGGTTATTTGTTCGCGTCGTTTATTTGATAATTATTGCAATAATATAATATATAATAATAATTATAATAATATAAAAGAAGGGTCGAATACCCACTTCTCAAGGAGAAGAAAAAGTGCAACAAATTATGTATATATATATATTTATATATATATAGGTTATATATGAGGCAACTTGTATCCCACTGAATCACTTAAACACCCTCGACCTCAAATTTAATTAAAATAAACAATTAAATTTGAAGACGATAAAACATAAGCCAACCTGAACCTGACAAAAAGTTCAAACAAAATATTGTATGGCATCATTTTAAATAATTTTTCCTTATACAACTGCTCGATCGCTCGTTCAAGTTTTCAATGATAATTTCATCCCTATATTTAATCTTTTTATACCATAAAACCAAATACCTGCACTAAAAATATTCAATTTTATGACATCCTAATAAGGTAATCTGTTTACCTATAAGATTTAAATCTTTAAAAAAAAAATTTAATCTAGTTAAAAACTCTTATCCATCAAACTACCTGACAATAATTAATCATACCCGAAATCAAAAACATTCATCCTTAAAAGTTTTATTAGGGGTCGCAAGAAATAAGCTATAAAACCGTTAGTAAGTTTTTCCTGCTAATTTAAAAAAAAAAAACATTTTATTTCAAACCAATACACCTGCAAAACAAAGAAAAAATATTTTCCATGATTTTTTCTGCACCTTTCGTTGAGATTCAACAACGGCGGCTTTCTAGGAGAGCACGTAGCTTTCCAGGAAGCCGGCATCCCGTGACCGATGATCACGAAAGCGAATGGCTGAATAGGTGAATGTGTGTGTGGTTGGAATGGTCGAGGGAGGAAATGGGTTAAGTTTGGGAAGTCACTCTTTGGAGAGCTAACCAAGCGATAAGTGGATTCTTTTGAAAATTCGAGGAAAAAGAAAAAAAAAAGAATCGAGGAAAAGTTTTGGGAGTAAAATTTTGGAAAAGAAAAATCGAGGAAAATCTGAAAGACAAGGTGTTTCGAGGAGCGAGGAAATCTAGGAGAAAGAATTAAGTTCGAGGAGATAGAGGAGGCAAAAAAAAAAAAAAGATAAGTAGAGTGGTTTTTATATTCTGAATAACTAAATATTCTCGTTAGTGAGTGTCAAATTCCGATAGGCTTTTAATTTGCTATTCGTTCGATTTAATTTATTCTTTTATTGCGTGTTCAAAATTCCAATTAGAGGTTGGATGTAGTATAATTTTCTCGCGCGAGTTAACGGCCCATTTTCTTTTTTTTATCGGCTAAACGATTCTCCGTTAGTCTTTGAATATTCATCTTTTTGTATCCTTTTGTTTTAAAAATTTTTGGGTTTTAATCCTGGGTTTCGACCCAAAGGTTTCCCAAATAAAATCATTTTAAAGTCCCTATCTGGGCCTACAAACTCCGTGTTTTATTTCGTTAAATTCAAATTGTTGTTGTTCACTCTATCATTGGTTTGTTACTTCACTTATAATTAGATTTGGAATTTTACTAATTTAGCCTAATAAAAATTCCTGGCGCCCACCTTTTATTACAAGTACCCCACTGTACTTGTAATAAACCATTTCGTTCGTTTTGATCAAATGATTAAAACGATCATCAAATATATTCTCGTTCTTCCCCAGACAGAACCCACCCCAGCTGAGCAGTCGTGGTTGGTAGCTTTTTTTATCGTGCTACTTGCTTGCACTTTTTCAAATTCTCTTTTGTCTTTGCGTTCGTCTACAATCATTCCAGTCGTGTCGTGGTTTAATCGGTCGAATTAATTTTGTGGTTATTTGTTCGCGTCGTTTATTTGATAATTATTGCAATAATATAATATATAATAATAATTATAATAATATAAAAGAAGGGTCGAATACCCACTTCTCAAGGAGAAGAAAAAGTGCAACAAATTATGTATATATATATATTTATATATATATAGGTTATATATGAGGCAACTTGTATCCCACTGAATCACTTAAACACCCTCGACCTCAAATTTAATTAAAATAAACAATTAAATTTGAAGACGATAAAACATAAGCCAACCTGAACCTGACAAAAAGTTCAAACAAAATATTGTATGGCATCATTTTAAATAATTTTTCCTTATACAACTGCTCGATCGCTCGTTCAAGTTTTCAATGATAATTTCATCCCTATATTTAATCTTTTTATACCATAAAACCAAATACCTGCACTAAAAATATTCAATTTTATGACATCCTAATAAGGTAATCTGTTTACCTATAAGATTTAAATCTTTAAAAAAAAAATTTAATCTAGTTAAAAACTCTTATCCATCAAACTACCTGACAATAATTAATCATACCCGAAATCAAAAACATTCATCCTTAAAAGTTTTATTAGGGGTCGCAAGAAATAAGCTATAAAACCGTTAGTAAGTTTTTCCTGCTAATTTAAAAAAAAAAAACATTTTATTTCAAACCAATACACCTGCAAAACAAAGAAAAAATATTTTCCATGATTTTTTCTGCACCTGACAAAAAAAGCTCAGAAAAAATTACTGACTTCATCAAATCAAATCGCTCTAGCTCAGGGGCCAAATTACCGCATCAGTGACTGATCGAGTGAGTGCCATCAGTGATCGAAAGAACGAGTAAAACCTATGGGGATGATGACTCCATAACGTCTGCGGTAATGCCAAACTCACATAATTCAGTCACGTTTTACTCGATAACTGATGCGGTAAGTCGGCCCCAGGTCTATGCAACTTTATGCAGCTGAGTTTTTGGTTGTATATGAAGAGATACATAAGGATTTACTATCCGTCAAGCTTGGCTTGATTATGGTTGAACCTTTTTGATGTGTAAACATCTATGCTGGCGGTAGAGTGAAAAAAAACGTGAACGTTCGTGTGCAACGTTACGTCGTGCAACGTTACGATCTAGGATTGGTGCGTTCAGTGAAAAAAATCTTAAGATCCCCTTCAAGCAAAAACAAGTCCGTTTTGGATCTGCGCACTTTGATGTTTACACATATTAACCGTGAGTCCCGGCACTCACAATTTTTATTTTTTTTCTACTCAGTGTAAAGTCGAAAAATCGTGCAAAAATGGGTGTTTCAGAAAACATTAAGTTAAGCAGTTTAAAAAAATGTATCATTTTTTTTTTCATTTTTGATTATAGCAATTAACACATATATCAAGTAAAAATAACAAAAAAAACTTTTATTTACACCTTTTTCCTAGTTTTTACTCTCAAAATTAAAAAAAAAATTAAAAACAATTCTTTTTTTTCCTAACTATCAAAATTTGTCCACTTTGACTCGCTCTACAAGTCAAACCATTCATACAAATGATATAACTTTTTCGATTACTAGAGCTCCAAACATTTGTTAATTCAAAAAATGTAAAAGTTTTGCATTATAAACCCACCCGAAAAATGAATTTCGCAAGCACTTTTGCCTAAACGGGCCATTACTGTGGGCCGGCCGTGTTCATAAGCCGCATTTTAGTATCGCCGATTATCCATATAGATCATCTCATGAAAATAAAAATACGGATATTAGTGACAACTGTGTTGTATACCCTACCCATCTCATTTTTCGTTGCGTTTATTTATTTTTCATTTATTCGTTGTCTTTTTTCTTTACGCTACAGTTCACAATTCCTAGCCATTTGCAAAGCAAAAACTTAACTTTTGGTTCTTGAAACGTGATCCCGATAGAGAGCAGGATCTCGTGTTCTTGTTGTAATGCATCTATGCATTGATGATATATGTATGGATCGTCTTATAAAAATTTTCATAAATACGGCTTAAGTCATTTTAAACTATTACTTTTAGTTAACCCTTGAATTTTCATTTATTTTAATTTTGGTCAATGCACTATTTTTGAAGTCGAATAAGTTATTTAACTTCTATTTTTGAGTACAGAAATGAAATTGGAAGAACTTGTATTAATTGATCTTATTTAAACTGTAGTTAAGTAAAACATGAGTTTAGCAAACCACTATGAATACGCCCCAATAAAAATTCGTATTAAGAGAATTTCCTTTGAAAATTCATACTTTAGTTTTTCATTGTATTAGCTAGCTTGCGCTAAACATAACTATAAGATCACTCAAAGAAAAAAGGAAATTCCGATACCGTTAATTAATTCGAGTCGATTAAAGACGATTTTTGTAATTTATTTATTTATTTATTCATCAAAAACAGCAGTGGTAAGGGGTTATAATAACACGCATTGTTCTCAAAAAGGATTTTTTTCCAATATTCAGATTATTGAAACAAATGTGGAAGGCTGGAAACCGTTGTAACTATACCAAAATCTTTTTTAGCTTCACTTTCCTTATGCAATCCAGAGAAAGGCAATTGAAGTTCTTTGTCCACCCCCCTATAGTTAAATTATATTTTACAATACAAATTGAACATGGCCATTTCATAGATATCTCTATCGAAAGTGTTAGTTAGAGATCACACTGTATGAATAACGTAACGAAGTTACTAATGGACTGAAGTTTGTACTCTGTTTGTTGATGTGACTACGTAAGTGTTTTAAATATGTTAGAAAACCTTGAACTTATAACTATACGAATTATTGAAAATAAATAAAAGTTGGTCTATTCAGAAATAGAATTCTACTTGTTTTTTTTCGAAAGAACTGCATATTATCTTACGATGTAAGGCACGTAGAAAAATGACTTTGGTATCTTTTAAATATTATGAAAGTTATTGTGCTACTGTATATTTTTAAATATTTATTTTAATCTTCTTGGAAATCAAGTATTTTTAACTAAGCTTTGAAACGCCGGTATCTTAAAAATATAAGCGATGACATATATGAATAATTCCTTCAAAAGTAAGGTACCTACATTTATAGAAAAAGTAAAAAAAAATCAACATGCATACTTTCTTCATTTATTTATACATTTATTAACGTTAATACTTATGGAAATCAGACTTTAAAAAAAGAGATCCATTCATTGGTTCAATTAAAAGATACGTAACCTCAATACTACAAATTTGTTTAGCAGTCTTCACAGAGTGGCTTAGAGCATTGAAGACATATTGGCTTCAAACAATCGCAGCAACAATCTTTTTAATATTGGTGTATTGTACAAATAGAGCATAGTTTTCTCCTACTTGGTGGAATTGAAACTTAGTCGGATTCAAACCCAATTTGGTTTCTGGCTGAAAATTCGGGTCAGCACCTTCGTCGTCAGAATCGCTGTACTCGTGCTATCTTTCTTCCAACCACTGGTCTATTAGCTGGTCGTGACTTACAAACGTTCCAGTCGACGTTCTTTTAGATTTATGAGACGCTTAATTGTTATTTGAGTGAGCCATCTAAAGCCGCCTCCAGATCAATAAAAATGTACGTTGTGCGCCGTGCTCCTTGAATTTTCTATTCGCCGCAAATATTTCCGCCGAAAATTTCAACTTATTTCTTAATAAATTTTTGCTTAAAAGTGCCATGTGTCAGCGCTCAGTTTGAGCGGAAAATAATTTTAATAAACTGATGAATCAATTTGTGCACATCAAAACACCTTTGCGCCGCAAATGTTTTCGTGTGCGCCGAACATCCATCAGAATCGGATAGCGTGCGTTGAATTTGACACACAAATTTGTGTGCGCCCGGACGTCCACACTGACGTATTATTTTACGTCTACACAATTAATTGCGAAGAACACAGCGCACAACGCAAATTTTTATTGATCTGGAAGCGGCTTTAGACACAACCAACAAATTAAACTTGACAAACCAATTTGAGTGACAAGTTGCTTTGGAGACACTATGAACATATAACTATTACACTGAGGTGTTTGTTTATCAGACACAGACATTAACTCTGACGTGGTTGACTCATAGACACCCTCCTTCGCACAACGACACATGCGCAGTGCGCACACTATAACCGCTTGCGTTACACCAACGCACGCATGAACATACGACAGGAAGGTACTGAGAACTCTAAAGTCAATATTTGAAAAATAACGACGCAACACAAGTTTTTCGATATTTTAGTGTCTGTTATACTACCACGTCAGTCGCAGAAGGTTAAATAATTTGTTGTTCTTTATTTTTTTCAAAACTTACTCATTTTAAGTACAAAAAGGTTTTAAACTGAAATTTGATTTCGATTATGATTTCTTTAATTGTTTTTGTTCTTATAACATACAATGTATGTACCTATATTAATAATAATACATAATAAGTAAAATAAAGGTAAGTAAAAAAAAACTTGATTTCCAAGAAGATTAAATTAAATAATTAAATTTTACTGCAGGTATAGCAAAATAATTTTAAAAAGATAAAAAATGCTAAAAAAATAAAGAAAATACATTTCATTTGATACTTATTATTTTTCTACGTGCCTTACATCGTAAGATATAAGCAGTTCTTTCGGAAAAACAACTGAAATTCTATTTTTGAATAGGCCAACTTCAAGCTCAAATATCTCAAAAATCCCACGAACGATTTTTGAAATATTTGGCTCATATAATGTCCTTAACATCACCTTTTATTTGATACCAAACTCATTAGTGAACGCACTGGGCCCACCCAAGAAGCATTTTTAGCTGCTTAAATGCTTTAAAAGCGCTTCCAGAGCAAATCTTAAAGCTCGTTTATTCAAGAAAGAGCTCTTGATGCACCCTTAGAGCAATTGTAGGGCTTTCTGACAGCTAATTCATTGAGTTTGAGAGCACATTTTTGCTCGTTATCAGTGACTAGTGACTTTGCAGCTCTTTAATATAATCATATGATATCCTAAAAGGAGCACTTTTGACTGATTTTTGATTGCATTAGTTTGTGAAATGTGTAATGGTAGGAAGCGTAAACTTCATTTATTGTGAAGTCAACATTATATTTATTCCTAGAGAAAATAAGGTATCTAAGTAATATTTTTCGAGTTAATGGGTACGTTCAACGCATTACGTTTTACATCTAAATTTTCAGATTTCTGAATTTTTGGAGCTTTTGATTGGCCAGCTGCCATAAAAAGTTAGATGACTTTTAGTTACGTTTGCTTACGTTTCATCTGAATTTTCAGCCAAAAATTATCATCTGAAAATTCAGAATAAAGTGGTAGTGGTGGGGGAAATGTTGAAGTACTATACATAGAGGTTGAACTTTATGATGTTCGCTGTGGTTACTGGTTGATTTGTGGTGATTAATTTTCATCACGAACAAATTAATACTTTTTTTACATAAAAGAACTTATTGTTTATTGATAAGTGAGATTTTATATGAAAAGATTGAATATTCTTAAAAAAATGTTCCCAGAATTCTATATTGTGGAATTATTTTTCTCATTGAACAACACGTCATGTTCTTGTAGTATTTTGTTGCTGATTTAATATATATATCACCATCAGAAGTACTGACGCTTAATTTTTAATTTAAGAATATAATCAAAGTTCTATTTTATTTCGTTTTTATGTAAATCTTTTAGGTAAATGCTAGTATTTGACACAACAACTTTCAACTGAAAATTCAGACTTTTTGTGCGTTCAACAACATAAGTTCAGATCTGAATTTTCAGATTTTTTGACTGAACGTGCCCAATGCCAGTGAATTTTAAGTGCGCGCTTAGTTTTTTCATAAATGTTTTGAAGGTACCTCGCAAAATTATAACGCACCTTCCAAATTGTGTATATTATGCAATGAAATGTGAAAAAAATTAACTTGAGTAATGTAAAAATCGGTTAAATAAATCTATAGAAGCACGAAAAAAAAGGCTTTTTACATTGCAATACACATTATTGTGTTTTATATTTAAAGTGAAGATTTTAAATGTTTTAAAATGAATGGAAACAAATAAATCAAATAATTTTCATTTGTGTCGCCATGTTTTTTTTTTATGGACAGTCAGTTCTTCGTTCAGGGCGTTGTAGATAATAGGGTGTTTTGAAAATTGAAAGCTAGAAAATGTTAAGTGAATACGTAATTTTAAATTTTAGAAATAATTCTTAATTCAAAGAGTAGGTACCTAGATTCCATTGAAGTGTATAAAGTTTTATGAGCGACTCAGTCTAAGAATTAATTATTTTTAGGAACCTGCATAGTTAATTTATTTTAATAAAAAAAATTGTCAGTTCCGTGTCTAGTTTTAATCTTAAGATTTCCCTTATAAAGTGAAAGGAATTAATTTTTTGTCCACTGTTTTAAGTTTTCCAGTTGAAATAATTTTTGTTTTTTGCTCTAGTTTATAACACCCTAAAATTGTCTTGTAAGAGGATTATTATTTATTCAGCTTTATGGTGGATTTACATTGATCTTCATGCGAGCTCTGCAAAAAAACAGGGATGTAAGATATAAAAGTTACATTTGTTGAAGAGAGAGAAAAGACCAAAATGCAGAGATCTTCATAGATGAAGATTATAGGAAGTGCCATAATGCAGATATGAAGACGTGCATGTTCATCTTCATGGTATACTCTTTCACTCCTTCGTTTTTTGGCATAAATCCATCGCCCTCTACTTTTCTTCAAATTTGCAGATGCAGATACATGTAAATCCATCATTATATGTGCATTATTGAAGCTCTGTTGATGAATTATTTTGACACCAAATTTTCTATGAGAATATTAGTAATTCAGCTCTACAGCCGCTTTCAGTGTAGCCCTGTTGATGCAATTTTTTGACATTTTGACAGATTATGCGTTAGTATTTTGCGCATGTGTTGTTAGCAGCTCTATAATGCCTCTATGTATTCTGATATTTAGAGTTTGCTAGTTGCAAGATATCATGAACTGTGTAAGTGAGCATATTTTTAAATCTGGAAGCGTTGTAAAGTTAATAGAGCTAAAAGTGTTCTAAAACTTTGAATATAGAACATTATTTTCAAATTTAATGTAGAGAGCTGTGAAATAATCTCCAACAGAGCTGTAGCTTTGGATTTCACTATATAGGAGCTGTAGAAGAACAGTTTTGATTCTAATAGCTCCAACGATGTTACTTGGACAGGCTCCCTAGGAAAATGGGCCATCTTCTTTAAATATACTTTTACATTTAATGAAATAAATTTTTTTAAACACATGATTTTTGTTGTCCTTTTTAAATTTCGACTGAAGTTTTAAACTCATCCTCTGTTATCCGCTATTTGCTGTTATAATGCAATTGATTCCCCATTTCATTAGTAAGAAGACGCAAGAAACAAAATTTGCCCCGATCTGCCCCCCTTTGATCAAACGCGATAAACTTATAATAAGGTAGATTCAAAACAAAAAATTTACGATTAGCTTTCTGTTTTTTTTTTTTTTTTTTTTTTTTTTTAAGATAATGTGTTACGGTAATATTTACCGCAACAAAAACCATTCTTTAATTTATTCTTAAAACCTTCTTCTTGATATCTTGGTATCTGTTTTCCCCTCCATCCCAACCATTCCTACTTTTCGACCCCCATTTCGAGTCCGTTGTCCTCTGGGAGTTTAAGGGTGATTTGGAGAGGATGACATAGTAGGTTACCATTTGATTCGATCGTGTTGAGCCAGCGGATGGGCTGGAGACTCGCACGCCATCTATAGAGAGAGCGAGGAAGCTCATAATACAATTAACAACATTCAGAGACGACGACAAAACGAAACATACACATACACTTAAAGTGGATATTAAATAACAACACAACAACAATTATACCTAATTATAAACCAACATAAAGTTAACTTTCCTTATTTGAACATGGCTTTAAGCCCATCCTAAAATTTTAATTTAATCTTTGTTTAACATCGACCGTAGAAAAGAATGGAGCGCTTAACACTATTCCCCAAATCTGCACAAGGGTCCACTGAATAGTAGATTGCGCGATAGTTATTTTAATTTGAATATTTGCCTTCCTCCTTCTTTTTCCTCAAAAATGTTTAGACATTTGATACTAAATTGTATGCTCCTTCTTCGAAGTATTTTCAGAAAATTAAATTGAGTAGAGTAGCTGAGAGAATGTTCAGAATAATATTTTCAACTTTGTGTAGTTCTTTTACTTTTCTCAAAAATAGGTATTGTGAATATGTCTGAATACGGCCGAGGATTCGTCAAGTTTTGGGAGAACGCCACCAACTTGGGGAATCCATTGAATGTGTGAGTGATAGTGCCTGATTACATGGGTCGTTTTACTGAAGAGCGCATCGGTGAGACAGGTAGCTTTATGTGCTTAAAAAAGCAAAATATACCTGTCTCACCGATGCGCTCTTCAGTAAAACGACCCATGTAATCAGGCACATAGAGAGTTTCGATGTAACTCAACGTCGGAGTGGTGTGGTACCGCAAACCGAGTTCCACGAAAACTTTTGTTTGAGAGTGTGAGTGTGTGAGTGAGAGAGGGGCCAAGGAACACGAAAAGGCTACACATGACTAACCTCTTCTTGGTTGACCAATTAAGCCGATAGAGGTTTTTTTTTTAAATTTGTGGAATTTAAAAGATAAAAAAGAAAGTTGAAAATAAAATATAAACTAGAGTTTTAGAAAGTTTGGAAAGAGATTAGATTTTGAAATTATTTTGAAAGTGTTTCGGTGAAGGAATTAGTTTGCAGAGAAAGGAATTTATAATTTGGAATCGCCAGAACGGGACGAATAGAAGTATGGAAAGAAGGTGAAAGAGAAAAGAATAAGCTGGATAAGAAAAGATAAGAAAAGTGATTATTTAGTGGTTAATTCGTTTTATAAGTTGTGTGAAAATATAATATTCGGTTGGTCCTTGTTTTCGTTTTATCCCTGTAATTTTTGTGGGACTCGTGACCCCTCATTAACGTAGGTTTCCTTGTCCGTTTTATTTCGGGCTGTTCTTGTATATATATTATATATATATACATATATAAAAGAATATATATATATATTTATGTATATATATATATATATATATATATTTATGTATATATATATATATATATATATATATTTATGTATATATATATATATATATATTTATGTATATATATTTATATATATATTTATAAATATATAGGTTATATATGAGGCGGTCAGCCATCAGCCGAATAGGGGGAATAACATGTAGCATACGAAAACATGCACGTGCCGTAACTATTCGGACTGGTGGAAGTGTGATCATAGCCTCTTCCCGGCGGCCGCTAGAAACAAGCCTTTAAAAAGGTCTGGCTAATATGATCAGGCTGGTTCCACAGGTTGGCAACAGGTTAATTCCCTGTTCCGTAAAACTAGAAGAATTACGAGACCAACAACAATCCTCGGAAACGGACTGATCTCACGATGACAACCCACGCAAAGAAAACGGAATAACGATTTACGAATTTTCTTATGGAACGTACGATCGCTCTATAGAGCTCGAGCTGCTCAGCAGCTAGCCGATGCCCTGTCAAAATATAAAGCTGACATAACAGCACTTCAAGAAATAAGATGGACAGGGAATGGTGTTCTACAGAAGAAAGATTATGACTTATACTACAGCTGTCATACAAAACACCATGTGCTCGGGGTAGGCTTCCTAGTCGGCGAAAAAATGAAGTCTGCCATCATCGGCTTTAACGCTATAAGCGAAAGGCTATGCACCCTTCGCGTGCGAGGCAAATTTAAGAACATCAGCCTCATTAACGTTCACGGACCTACGGAGGAGTCCTCAGACGAAGAAAAAGAGACTTACTACGAACAAGTCGAGAGGGCCCTCAATGCCTGTCCAAGGTATGACGTAAAAATCATCCTTGGGGATTTGAATGCAAAAATAGGTCGGGAGCCGGTATTCAGGCATTACGCAGGCACCCTTAGTTTGCATGAGAACACTAATGACAATGGACTTCGAGTCTTAGAATTGGCAGCATCGAAAAACATGGTCGTTACGAGTACCAGGTTCCCGCGTAAAGATATCTACAAAGCCACCTGGGTATCACCTGATGGAGTCACTCGTAACCAAATTGACCACGTGTTGATAGACCGTCGCCACTACTCGAACTTGATGACGGTACGAACGTACCGAGGTGCCAATATCGACTCGGATCACTATCTTGCTGGTATGGTTTTCCGAGGGCGGATTGCCTTGCGAAGACGTATTGCATCCGCCGATCAGGTTCGAATCAACACGGCTGCTCTGCGCAATGAAAACACCAGTAACACCTTTGGTAATGCGTTAGGACTCGCCCTAGAACTGGGTAGAGTAAGTCCTGGAGCCAGTATGCTGGGCGTAGATGAGAAGTGGACACGCCTTAAGAATACTGTCATTAGTACTGCCAACTCCATCTTAGGCAGCAGTCGTAGAAATCGGAACGACTGGTTTGATGATGAATGCAAGCTAGCGACTGAACGTAAGAATGTTGCGTATCGAGCAATGCAACGCTGCACATACTGCAAGGACGGAGAGGGAAATCTGATCACCGATCCTCAAAGCATACTGGAGCGATGGGAAGTGTACTTCAATAAAAGTGTACAAATTGAATTGAAATGGTCAGCTCACTCCAGAAGTGGGGTCTCCACTATTTCAAGAAGAGTACCCTATGTTGCCGCCACCAATCATAGAAGAGGTTTAGAAGGCTATAGGCCGGCTAAAGAAAAGCAAAGCCCCGGGAGCCGATGGTATACCAGCCGAACTATTTCAACACGGTGGGCCAGCTTTACGTCAAGCAGTTCATGAGATTATAGTGCACGTGTGGGAGCATGAAGAAATTCCAGAAGACTGGCAAAAAGGTATAATTTGCCCCATACATAAGAAGGGAGATGTCACAACGTGCAGCAATTATAGAGGTATCACGTTGTTGAGTACCGCCTATAAGATACTCTCCTCTATCCTACAAGACCGGATAACCCCATACGCTAAAACCATCATCGGACAATATCACTGTGGTTTCATTCCAGGCAAATCAACAACTGATCAGATCTTTACCCTTAGGCAGGCGATGGAAAAATGTCTAGAATTTAACATCCCAACATACCACCTGTTTATAGACTTTAAGGCCGCCTACGATAGCATAGCCAGGGTAGAACTTTACAAAGCCATGAGAGAATTCGGCATCCCAAATAAATTGACACGACTATGTAGGTTGACCATGACCAACGTAACAAGCCAAGTAAAAATAGCCGGATTACTATCCAAACCAATCAACATCTTTAATGGACTCCGACAAGGGGATGGTTTGGCCTACCTCCTCTTCAACCTGGCGTTGGAGAAAGCAATCCGTGACTCTGGCACGGCAACAAGAGGGCGATCGTCAACAGGTCCAGCCAGATACTGGCTTATGCAGACGACATCGACATCATCGGAAGAACCGAGCAAGCTGTACATGATTCCTTCATCCAGATCGAGCAGGCGGCACAAAATCTGGGGCTGCACATTAGTGAAGGTAAAACAAAGTACATGGTGGCGTCGAATGCGAGAGGAACAGTTGGTCAAACAATCAAGGTAGCGGAGCACGAATTTGAAGTGGTGCAATCCTTTAAATACCTTGGGTCAATAGAAGCAGCCGATAACAATATAGAAGAAGAAATACGCGGGCGGCTTCTCAAATCCAACAGAGCCTACTATAGTCTGTCAAAGCTCTTCAAATCCAGAAATCTCACCATAACTTCAAAACTGCTGCTGTACAGGACCATGGTCCTGCCAGTACTCACATATGGATCCGAGACTTGGGTGCTTAGCAAAAGGCACTCCGACCTCTTAGCCGCGTTCGAGAGAAAAGTCTTAAGGAGAATTGTTGGCCCCATATGTGAGGAAGGACGATTCCGGAGACGGTACAATCATGAATTGTACGCAATCTACCTTGAAGCAGATATCGTGACAAAAATTAAGCTCGGTAGACTCCGGTGGGCAGGGCACCTAGCTAGCATGAGCGAAGAGGAACCTGCTCGGAAAGTTCTTTGTGGTACATTCTATGGTAGACGACAGCGTGGTAGACCATGCTTGCGCTGGAGAGATGGCGTAGACCAGGACGCCCGGAGCCTTGGGGTGCGCAACTGGATGGCGGCGGCTCGAGACCGGGATGGGTGGAGAGACTTGTTGAAGGAGGCCAGGACCCGACCCCGGTTGTCGAGCCGACGATGATGATGATATGAGGCAACTTGTATCCCACTGAATCACTGAAACACCCTCGACCTCAAATTTAATTAAAATAAACAATAAAATTTGAAGACGATAAAACATAAGCCAACCTGAACTTAAAAAGGTAAACTTAAAAAGGTAAACTTAAAAAGTATCAAATTGCAACAACAAAAACGCTCATGAGAACATCTCATTAATCAATGTCTCACGAATCGACGTGCAGATATGATGAAATGATCATATAATTAGAATAAGACTAATGTAATGGGTGATTTTTAAGCTGGTTTGGTTTTGGCAACACTGGTTTTGACAGCTGACGTGTGTTTAGTACCTTGTGTCACTGTCAAACAGCTTCAGTTTGGTTTGCAATTTAACCATGGATCGTCTTACAAATGAACAACGCTTGCAAATTATTGAATTTTACTATCAAAATTCGTGCTCGGTTCGAAATGTTCATCGCGCGCTGCTTGTGTTCAGCGATGAGGCTCATTTTTGGTTGAATGGGTACGTAAATAAGCAAAATTGCCGCATTTGGAGTGAAGATCAGCCAGAAGCATTGCAACAGCTACCAATGCATCCCGAAAAAGCCACTGTTTGGTGCGGTTTATGGGCCGGCGGCATTATTGGGCCTATTTCTTCAAAGATGATGTGAATCGCAGCGTTACTGTCAATGGTGAACGCTACCGAGCGATGATAACAAACTTTTTTTTGCCCGAAATGGAAGTTCTTGACTTGCATGATATGTGGTTTCAACAAGACGGTGCCACATGCCACACAGCACGCGAAACAATGGCGCAATTGCGAGGCGAGTTTGGTGAACAGTTAATTTCACGTTTCGGGCCGGTCAATTGGCCGCCTAGATCGTGCGATTTGACACCATTAGATTATTTTTTGTGGGGGTATGTCAAGGCTAATGTCTATAGGGACAAGCCCGATTGACGCACTGGAAGCCAACATCCATGCATTCATTCGTGAGATACCGGCCGATATGTGTGAAAGAGTATGCCAAAATTGGACTCAGCGGATGGGCTACCTGAGACGCAGCCGCGGTTAACATTTGCATGAATTTTCTTTAAACATTAAATTGCAAGGTTCAAACTATCGATTCAAATAAATATTTCATTCATTTTTTCGAATTTTTTGTGTTTTTTTTTTTTTTTAATTTTTAA
The DNA here is from genome assembly GCA_932273885.2 of Leucozona laternaria. Taxonomy (NCBI): domain Eukaryota; kingdom Metazoa; phylum Arthropoda; class Insecta; order Diptera; family Syrphidae; genus Leucozona; species Leucozona laternaria. Next base: position 153,374,402 of record OW026366.1, read on the forward strand.
ACCTCTTAAAAAATCACCCAAACCCAAATATATAATAAAGGGTCCGCCATCTAACGTTTTTTTTTCAACTAGTGCTTATTTCGTGAATGGTAACACTTAGCTCATTATCTGATTTGACAGATAATTAGTTTTATTCTTCCGCTTCTTCTTCTTCTTTTCAGATGAAGCTCATTTTGATCTTGGCGGGTAGTAAACAAGCAAAATTGTCGCATTTGGGGCACAGAAAACCCGCACGCAAATTAACGCACAGCGTCACCATTAAATCATAACGGTAAAACCGCTGTCATAGCACTTGTTGTGACAGAGTCAAATTAATTTTAAATATATAAAAATAGCCTACTTAGCACGTCCGGGACATTAGATAAAAAACAAGAAAGAACACGAACTTATCCAATACTCCAATTTCAAAAAGATGAGATCATCTTCTCCCGAACGAACAAGCTGACATTATAATTAAGTTTTAGTCTATAAGAAGATATTGTAGAAGATAGTCTATAAGAAGAAATTGTAGAAGATAGTCTTTAAGAAGATCTTGTGAAAGATAGTTGATAAATAAAATATTTTTTAAAACTTCAATGGTGAAGTAAAAATATTAATTGGCGACCGTGACAGGACATCCAATCATTGTATATCAGAAAATAAAAAGTATGATTTGATTGAGATGTACAAACTCTAGTGCTGCGTTATATTATTAACAAATATACATAGTGCCGAGAAAAAATAAAAATAAGTATCCTTCAAAGAAAGGAGAAAAAATAAAAAATAAAAATAAGTATCCTATAAAATAGGAGAACAAAATAAAAATAAGTATCCTTCAAAGAAAGGAGAAAAAAATACAAAAAATATAAAAATTAATATCCTGCAAAATAAAAGTGAAAAAATATGTGCGAGAAAAATCATTAACAAAAATAATGATAAAAATAAAGTGGTAAAAGATGCCAAATAGCACAAGTGAAAGTAATTTTTTAACGAAAGAAGAAAAAGAAAGATTAAATAATTTAATCAGGAGAAGGAAATTCCTGTTAGAAAGAACTGAAAAAATTAAAGCAGTTTTTAAATATTACAATAAAGACATTGTTACTAATAATAATCAGTGCAGATAATTTTTAGACAAATTAACTGATCTTATCGAACAATTTAACAAAATAATAATAACACAAAAAAAAACTTTAAAATACACGAAATCATCAAAATCATTGAAAGCAGTTCATCAACAGCAGAATAAAATTCATCGATTCATCATTGTTATAATTTAACAAAAGAGAGTAAGATTAATTTGTATTGTTATGTTATTTAATAATAATTAATTACGTAATGAAAGTTATTTGGACGTAATTTTGATTAAGAAAATATATTTAAATGCAATTTTGATTTAAAAAAAAATAATATATATAAACTAAAATAAAAAGTTAATGAAAACAAGAAGGCAAAGTATAAAAACAATTATTGAAGCTCAGAGCTAACTTTGAAAACATCCATGACAAACTAAACGAAAACACTTTACCAATTACTGTTAGAATTTGGAAACCTTAATTTGAGAAATAATACCAAGATGTCTATTACCGAGGAAACTGTAACTAGGCTTATAGCAGCTAGTACGACTACTCTTAAATCAGAAATAAAGACGTTAGAAACAGCCCTTGAGGTTCTTACAAATAATACGTTAGTAACAGAATACGAGTTACAGAAAATCGATGAAAATATTTCCTGCAACGAACCCTTAGACGTTATTAAATGATTACCAGAATTTTCGGGAAATGCAATATCATATGTTAGTTGGCGCGAGGCGGCAAATAATTCATTGTCCCTTTACGCAAAAGGAAGTCGAAAATACTTCGCAGCCTTAACCATTCTTAGAAACAAAATAATTAACAGTGCTAATGATATACTGACAAACCACGGAACCGTACTAAACTATGATGCAATCATATCGAGACTTGATTTTGCAGTTGCAGATAAACGACCAGCTCATATTATCGAGCAAGAATTAAGTGTCTTACGACAAGGTAATACAACTTTGATAGACTATTACAATTTAGTCAACCAGAAATTAACTTTACTGATTAATAAAACAATCATGACCCATGGTACAGAGTCAGAAATTACGAAAGAATTAAACAGAGCTAACAGACGAAATGCTTTAAGAATATTTACTACAGGTTTAAATCCACCCCTTTCTAATATTCTATTTTCGTTATCTCCAGAAGATTTACCATCTGCCTTAGCCAAAGCGCAGGAATTAGAATCTAATAATGTGAGAGCGCATTTTGCATTGCAATTTAACAGATCGCAATCTTCACACTTTCAAGCTACAAACAATATTTTACATAATACAAATTCACACAATAACAATTTACGTTTTCCTACACGGAATCAAAATCATAATAGGTACCAAAAACCAGAACAAATGGAATTAGGAAGTTCAGCACACAAACCTATAACTAAGTACGAACAAAAAGGATTTGACAACAATAAACGAACATATAATCCGTTTAATAGACAAGACAATATCAGAAACAATTCCCAAAGTCCACAAAATAATTTCCAACGAAACAATAATAATTATCAGCCGCAATGGCATAAGCCTAATTATAATACATATAATAACCCGCCAAGACCAATCTTTAAAAGAGAAAGGAACAATAGTATACAACAAAGTATACAAACACCTCCTGTAAAGATGGAGCGAATTAACAATTTAAACGAACAAAAAGACAATTTTTTAGGACAAACTTCGGATTACCACACTTATTGCGAACCGTCAATGACAAACAAATAAAAATTTTATTAGATACGGGAGCTACAAGTAATTATTGTAGACCACATTTATTTTTAGAAGAAAAGGAATTAGTTATTAAAAAAAGAGTTTTCACTGCAAACAGTGAAATTATAATTGAAAAATACCATGATATATATATATTTGATACAGATGTAAGAGTTTATGTTATAAAGGATTTAGAGTATGATGTGCTAATTGGTTCGAATTTATTAAAACAAATAAATGCTCACATCAGTTTCGAGAATGAAACAATTACTTATAAAAATAGGAAGGAAAAAATTCATTTCGCGGGAAATGATAAAATTAATAAAATATCTGACGAAAGTATTGAAAATTTGAATAAGCAAATAAAAAACAAAATAAATCAGGAACATAGTTCCATAAATACATCACTTCCATTCAGGACAGACGTATCGGCGGAAATCCGCACAACGAACGAAAAACCAGTTTGGACTAAACAATACCCATACCCACTTAGTGCAAATAATTTCGTCAATAAGGAAATTGAAAAACTTTTGAAAGATGGCATTATTAGACCCAGTAAGAGTCCGTATAATTCCCCAGTTTGGGTTGTACCAAAGAAAGGTTTTAACGAAGATGGAACCCAAAAAAAATGACTCGTTATTGATTATAAAAAATTGAATGAGAACACAATCTCAGACAAATACCCTATACCTGATACCAATGTAATATTGAGAAATCTTGGGAAGGCTAAATATTTTTCAACAAACGATTTAGAGAAAGGTTTTCATCAAATAAAAGTAAGGAATGAAGATATTGAGAAAACTAGTTTCTCAATTAATAATGGCAAGTATGAATATACAAGAATGCCATTCGGATTAAAAAATGCTCCATCTATCTTCCAACGTGCTATGGACGATATATTGAGACCTCATGTAGGAAAATTTTGTCACGTTTACATAGATGATATTATAGTATTTTCCAATAGTATAGATGAACATAACAAACATATATTAAAGATAGTAGAGACACTCAAGCAAGCTAACATGAGGATGTAAATATTTTATAAAAAGGAGATTGATTTTTTGGGATATGTGATATCTCAGAATGTTATAAAAACAAATAAGGAACAAGTTAAGACAATAAGAAAATACCCTGAACCAAAAACACTCAGGCAATTAAGATCATTTTTAGGAATGATAGGATACTATAGGAAGTTTATTCGAAACTACGCAAATATAGCTAAACCTCTAACTAAATATCTTCAAAACGAAAACGGTCAAGTTTCAACCCATATGGCTAAGAAAACCATAATAACATTAGATAATGAAGCAATTAAAGCTTTCGAAAATCTAAAAAATCACTTAATTCTAAAAACCGAGCTAAACCAACCAGATTACAATAAGAAATTTGTACTAACTACTGACGCATCCGACGATGCAATAGGAGCAGTTTTGTCTCAGGACAACAAACCCATCACGTTTATTAGTAAAACTTTAACTAAATCTGAACGATCATATGCAACAAATGAGAAAGAATTATATGCAGTAGTATATGCATTAAAAAACTTGAGAAACTACCTTTACGGAGTAACAAATTTGGAGATCCATACCGATCACCAACCTTTGACCTTTGCAGTCTCAAAAAGAAACCCTAACACTAAATGAAGCGATGGCACGCATTCATAGAAGAATATGCACCAAAGATTATATACAAACCAGGAACTACAAATGTAGTTGCAGACACACTTTCCAGACAAAATTTAAATATTATCACAGACAGTTCATCCTCAAATGCTACTCAGCACTCTGCAGAAAGCAGTGATCATGAGGAAATAAAGGAAACAAAGAAACCTTTAAATCACTTTAAACAACAAATTCTGCTCAGTAAGAATACATTTACAATGCATGAACAAATTAGTAATTTCAGAAAAACTAGGCATATAATAGAATACGACAATTTGGATAACCTTGTCAGTATCCTTAAAGAATACCTCCAACCAGGAGTAGTAGCAATACATTGTACACCAGAAGATTTATATGGTGTTAAAAGAACATTAAAGGAAACATTTAGTAACAACTTTTTATACACAAAAATATTTCCAATAGATATTCCAAATAAAGAAGACCAAGCTATGATAGTAGAGCAAACACATAATAGAGCTCACAGAAATCACAGAGAGAATTTGAAACAAATTTATAATTCATATTATTGGCCAGAAATGAGAAAACAATTAAAAGAATATGTAAGAAATTGCAATATTTGCAATAAAAGTAAATATGATAGACATCCACAAAAAATACCAATTGGAGAGGCTCCAATTCCAGAGAAAGAGGGGGAACAGTTACACATAGAAATATTTTTTGCCCAGAACTTTGATTGTTAGTGATAAAATTAATTGAAGACAAAATGAAGCTAGACGAAAAAGTTTTAGAAATAATTACAAACCTTTCCACAAGTAAAAAGTATAACAGTAGATAATGAGCCAGGTTTCTCAACACCAAAGTTTAAAACTTTAATGCAAAGATTAAACATACAAATATTTTTCTGTGATCCAAAACACAGTACAACAAACGGACAGATAGAAAGAGTACATTCTACATTAATTGAAATTACAAGATGCTTAAAGCAAGAATTTTATCTTATTTATGACTTAGAATCAATTTATAGAGCTGCACAACAGTATAATAAAACTATACATTCAATTACAAATCAAAAACCTTTTGAGATCTTATATAATAAAGTACCTCATGAATTTGTACCTTCAAAACTCTTAAGAGCCCAAGAAAAAATGTTGAAAACACATAATAAAAACAGGTTTGTTAAAAACTATACACAGAATGAAGTTATTTTTGAAAAAATAGCCGGTTGTAGAAATAAACTTCTACCAAGATATAAAAAAACAAAAAAATTAAGGTAGATTTAGGAAATAAAGTTATTATTCATAAGAGAAACAGAATAGTACATAAGGATAATATAAAAACTTAAAATTTTACCATTTCAGAAAAAATGGGAACTACAACAAATTTAATTTTAATGCTCTCCATAACTATGAGTACAGGTGACATAATAGACTATACGCGAGAAAACTAATTGCTATTAGAAAATGGCAATGCCGCACTTTACAATGATTATGGAACTATATTCCATATTACCCATTTTTCCTATTTTGAAAAATTGATACAAGAAACCGTCACTGAAATAGAAAGAAATTATTATAAGAATACTGACACAGGAAATAACGGGTAATTTTTAAGCTGGTTTGGTTTTGGCAACACTGGTTTTGACAGCTGACGTGTGTTTAGTACCTTGTGTCACTGTCAAACAGCTTCAGTTTGGTTTGCAATTTAACCATGGATCGTCTTACAAATGAACAACGCTTGCAAATTATTGAATTTTACTATCAAAATTCGTGCTCGGTTCGAAATGTTCATCGCGCGCTGCTTGTGTTCAGCGATGAGGCTCATTTTTGGTTGAATGGGTACGTAAATAAGCAAAATTGCCGCATTTGGAGTGAAGATCAGCCAGAAGCATTGCAACAGCTACCAATGCATCCCGAAAAAGCCACTGTTTGGTGCGGTTTATGGGCCGGCGGCATTATTGGGCCTATTTCTTCAAAGATGATGCGAATCGCAGCGTTACTGTCAATGGTGAACGCTACCGAGCGATGATAACAAACTTTTTTTTGCCCGAAATGGAAGTTCTTGACTTGCATGATATGTGGTTTCAACATGACGGTGCCACATGCCACACAGCACGCGAAACAATGGCGCGATTGGGAGGCGAGTTTGGTGAACAGTTAATTTCACGTTTCGGGCCGGTCAATTGGCCGCCTAGATCGTGCGATTTAACACCATTAGATTATTTTTTGTGGGGGTATGTCAAGGCTAATGTCTATAGGGACAAGCCCGCTTCGATTGACGCACTGGAAGCCAACATCCATGCATTCATTCGTGAGATACCGGCCGATATGTGTGAAAGAGTATGCCAAAATTGGACTCAGCGGATGGGCTACCTGAGACGCAGCCGCAGTCAACATTTGCATGAAATTATCTTTAAACATTAAATTGCAAGGTTCAAACTATCGATTCAAATAAATATTTCATTCATTTTTTCGAATTTTTTGTGCTTTTTTTTTAAAAAAGTTCTCAACCTCTTAAAAAAACACCCTTTACATTAGATAACATGCTGGACACAAGCAAAGATACAGATATGACAATAATTAAAACACTTTTAGGACAATTACGTATAACTAAAAGATATAGACGAGGAATTAATGAAATAGGAATGATTTGGAAATGGATTTCAGGATCTCCCGATCATGATGACGCAGTCCTCATAAACAATAAATTATCAGAATTAATAACGAGTAATAATAAACAATTCATAACTAATTCGGAAATTTTTAATGCAATAAAAAAACTGTCAGAATCTCTCCATGAGATAGAAAGCGATGCACAACTAAGATTAGCTAGGGAACGAAACAAATTAATAATAATTGAACTACAGAATATAATACAAACAATTGCATTAGCTAAATCAGGAATTCATAATCCTGCAATATTGAACTTACAAGACATAAAAGAATTTACGAAACACGAACATGGTAGCATGACCATAACAGACTTGATGGATGTATCAGAATTTAAGATATTTCAGAATGAAGAAGTAATTGTTGTTTTCATAAAATATCCCATTGTAAATAAAAATTGTAAACTATACGAAACAAGGGCCATAAGCCAACAAGATGGGAAACTACAAATTGAAAAAGAAATTGCAAAATGCGAAGATGAATATATTAATGTGAAAAATTGTAAAATAGAATTAAGATATAATTTTTGTAAACTATATAATAACGAGACTTGTTTGTCAAATATATTAAATAATAAAAAAGCAATTTATAATAAAATAAAAGAATGGAATTCAGATTTAGAAATTATTAAAGATGGCTCGATCTTAATATCTGGAAAACATGTTGTGAATAATGCAACAATAAATGGAACATATTTGATAAATTTCCAACACAAAACTGTAATAGATGGAAAAAGATATGATAATCCCACATTTATAATTCAAAATTATTTGAAAACATATAGTATTGATGAATTTGAAATTAAAAATTATTATGACTCATATAATAAAGACCTTAAATTTGACAACATTAATTTGATAGAGTCAATTCAAGAACAGGCAATAAATAGCCCAATTGTAACAACTTTTAATTTGTTAATTATAATATCAGCAACCACATTATGTATTATTTATTACCTAAAGATGAAATCATCAAATAATGTTATTCGATTTAAACAGCAAGAAGAGATTCGATTTAGCAATCTCTTAAAACGAGTACAAGAACTTACGGAAGACGCGGGACGCTCTTCTTAAAGAAAGAGGGGAGTTAACGCCCAGCGTCACCATTAAATCATAACGGTAAAACCGCTGTCATAGCACTTGTTGTGGCAGAATCAAAAGCACGTCCGGGGCATTAGATAAAAAACAGAAAAGAACACGAACTCATCCAATACTCCAATTTCAAAAAGATGAGATCATCTTCTCCCGAACGAACAAGCTGACATTATAATTAAATTTTAGTCTATAAGAAGATATTGTAGAAGATAGTCTATAAGAAGAAATTGTAGAAGATAGTCTTTAAGAAGATCTTGTGAAAGATAGTTGATAAATAAAATATTTTTTAAAACTTCAATGGTGAAGTAAAAATATTAATTGGCGACCGTGACAGGACATCCAATCATTGTATATCAGAAAATAAAAAGTATGATTTGATTGAGATGTACAAACTCTAGTGCTGCGTTATATTATTAACAAATATACATAGTGCCGAGAAAAAATAAAAATAAGTATCCTTCAAAGAAAGGAGAAAAAAATACAAAAAATATAAAAATTAATATCCTGCAAAATAAAAGTGAAAAAATATGTGCGAGAAAAATCATTAACAAAAATAATGATAAAAATAAAGTGGTAAAAGATGCCAAATAGCACAAGTGAAAATAATTTTTTAACGAAAGGAGAAAAAGAAAGATTAAATAGTTTAATCAGGAGAAGGAAATTCCTGTTAGAAAGAACTGAAAAAATTAAAGCAGTTTTTAAATATTACAATAAAGACATTGTTACTAATAATAATCAGTGCCGATAATTTTTAGACAAATTAACTGATCTTATCGAACAATTTAACAAAATAATAATAATACAAAAAAAACTTTAAAATACACGAAATCATCAAAATCATTGAAAGCAGTTCATCAACAGCAGAATAAAATTCATCGATTCATCATTGTTATAATTTAACAAAAGAGAGTAAGATTAATTTGTATTGTTATGTTATTTAATAATAATTAATTACGTAATGAAAGTTATTTGGACGTAATTTTGATTAAGAAAATATATTTAAATGCAATTTTGATTTAAAAAAAAATAATATATATAAACTAAAATAAAAAGTTAATGAAAACAAGAAGGCAAAGTATAAAAACAATTATTGAAGCTCAGATCTAATTTTGAAAACATCCATGACAAACTAAACGAAAACACTTTACCAATTACTGTTAGAATTTGGAAACCTTAATTTAAGAAATAATACCAAGATGTCTATTACCGAGGAAACTGTAACTAGGCTTATAGCAGCTAGTACGGCTACTCTTAAATCAGAAATAAAGACGTTAGAAACAGCCCTTGAGGTTCTTAAAAATAATACGTTAGTAACAGAATACGAGTTACAGAAAATCGATGAAAATATTTCCTGCAACGAACCCTTAGACGTTATTAAATCATTACCAGAATTTTCGGGAAATGCAATATCATATGTTAGTTGGCGCGAGGCGGCAAATAATTCATTGTCCCTTTACGCAAAAGGAAGTCGAAAATACTTCGCAGCCTTAACCATTCTTAGAAACAAAATAATTAACAAATTATTGACAAACCACGGAACCGTACTAAACTATGATGCAATCATATCGAGACTTGATTTTGCATTTGCAGATAAACGACCAGCTCATATTATCGAGCAAGAATTAAGTGTCTTACGACAAGGTAATACAATTTTGATAGACTATTACAATTTAGTCAACCAGAAATTAACTTTACTGATTAATAAAACAATCATGACCCGTGGTACAGAGTCAGAAATTACGAAAGAATTAAACAGAGCTAACAGACGAAATGCTTTAAGAATATTTACTACAGGTTTAAATCCACCCCTTTCTTATCTCCAGAAGATTTACCATCTGCCTTAGCCAAAGCGCAGGAATTAGAATCTAATAATGTGAGAGCGCATTTTGCATTGCAATTTAACAGATCGCAATCTTCACACTTTCAAGCTACAAACAATATTTTACATAATACAAATTCACACAATAACAATTTACGTTTTCCTACACGGAATAAAAATCATAATAGGTACCAAAAACCAGAACAAATGGAATTAGGAAGTTCAGCACACAGACCTATAACTAAGTACGAACAAAAAGTATTTGACAATAATAAACGAACATATAATCCGTTTAATAGACAAGACAATATAAGAAACAATTCCCAAAGTCCACAAAATAATTTCCAACGAAACAATAATAATTATCAGCCGCAATGGCATAAGCCTAATTATAATACATATAATAACCCGCCAAGACCAATCTTTAAAAGAGAAAGGAACAATAGTATACAACAAAGTATACAAACACCTCCTGTAAAGATGGAGCGAATTAACAATTTAAACTTTAAAAAGACAATTTTTTAGGACAAACTTCGGATTACCACACTTATTGCGAACCGTCAATGACAAACAAATAAAAATTTTATTAGATACGGGAGCTACAAGTAATTATTGTAGACCACATTTATTTTTAGAAGAAAAGGAATTAGTTATTAAAAAAAGAGTTTTCACTGCAAACAGTGAAATTATAATTGAAAAATACCATGATATATATATATTTGATACAGATGTAAGAGTTTATGTTATAAAGGATTTAGAGTATGATGTGCTAATTGGTTCGAATTTATTAAAACAAATAAATGCTCACATCAGTTTCGAGAATGAAACAATTACTTATAAAAATAGGAAGGAAAAAATTCATTTCGCGGGAAATGATAAAATTAATAAAATATCTGACGAAAGTATTGAAAATTTGACTAAGCAAATAATAAACAAAATAAATCAGGAACATAGTTCCATAAATACATCACTTCCATTCAGGACAGACGTATCGGCGGAAATCCGCACAACGAACGAAAAACCAGTTTGGACTAAACAATACCCATACCCACTTAGTGCAAATAATTTCGTCAATAAGGATATTGAAAAACTTTTGAAAGATGGCATTATTAGACCCAGTAAGAGTCCGTATAATTCCCCAGTTTGGGTTGTACCAAAGAAAGGTTTTAACGAAGATGGAACCCAAAAAAATAGACTCGTTATTGATTATAAAAAATTGAATGAGAACACAATCTCAGACAAATACCCTATACCTGATACCAATGTAATATTGAGAAATCTTGGGAAGGCTAAATATTTTTCAACAATCGATTTATAGAAAGGTTTTCATCAAATAAAAGTAAGGAATGAAGATATTGAGAAAACTAGTTTCTCAATTAATAATGGCAAGTATGAATATACAAGAATGCCATTCGGATTAAAAAATGCTCCATCTATCTTCTAACGTGCTATGGACGATATATTGAGACCTCATGTAGGAAAATTTTGTCACGTTTACATAGATGACATTATAGTATTTTCCAATAGTATAGATGAACATTACAAACATATATTAAAGATAGTAGAGACACTCAAGCAAGCTAACATGAAGATTTCGTTAGAAAAGTCAATATTTCATAAAAAGGAGATTGATTTTTTGGGATATGTGATATCTCAGAATGTTATAAAAACAAATAAGGAAAAAGTTAAGACAATAAGAGAATACCCTGAACCAAAAACACTCAGGCAATTAAGATAATTTTTAGGAATGATAGGATACTATAGGAAGTTTATTCGAAACTACGCAAATATAGCTAAACCTCTAACTAAATATCTTCAAAACGAAAACGGTCAAGTTTCAACCCATATGGCTAAGAAAACCATAATAACATTAGATAATGAAGCAATTAAAGCTTTCGAAAATCTAAAAAATCACTTAATTCTAGAAACCGAGCTAAACCAACCAGACTACAATAAGAAATTTGTACTAACTACTGACGCATCCGACGATGCAATAGGAGCAGTTTTGTCTCAGGACAACAAACCCATTACGTTTATTAGTAAAACTTTAACTAAAACTGAACGATCATATGCAACAAATGAGAAAGAATTATATGCAATAGTATATGCATTAAAAAACTTGAGAAACTACCTTTACGGAGTAACAAATTTGAAGATCAATACCGATCACCAACCTTTGACCTTTGCAGTCTCAAAAAGAAACCCTAACACTAAAATGAAGCGATGGCACGCATTCATAGAAAAATATGCACCAAAGATTATATACAAACCAGGAACTACAAATGTAGTTGCAGACGCACTTTCCAGACAAAATTTAAATATTATCACAGACAGTTCATCCTCAGATGCTACTCAGCACTCTGCATAAAGCAGTGATCATGAGGAAATAAAGGAAACAAAGAAACCTTTAAATCACTTTAAATAACAAATTCTGCTCAGTAAGAATACATTTACAATGCATGAACAAATTAGTAATTTCAGAAAAACTAGGCATATAATAGAATACGACAATTTGGATAACCTTGTCACTATCCTTAAAGAATACCTCCAACCAGGAGTAGTAGCAATACATTGTACACCAGAAGATTTATATGATGTTAAAAGAACATTAAAGGAAACATTTAGTAACAACTTTTTATACACACAAATATTTCCAATAGATATTCCAAATAAAGAAGACCAAGCTATGATAGTAGAGCAAACACATAATAGAGCTCACAGAAATCACAGAGAGAATTTGAAACAAATTTATAATTCATATTATTGGCCAGAAATGAGAAAACAATTAAAAGAATATGTAAGAAATTGCAATATTTGCAATAAAAGTAAATATGATAGACACCCACAAAAAATACCAATTGGAGAGGCTCCAATTCCAGAGAAAGAAGGGGAACAGTTACACATAGACATATTTTTTGCCCAGAACTTAAAATTTATAACATGTATAGATTCTTATTCAAAATTTTTAGTGATAAAATTAATTGAAGACAAAATGAAGCTAGACGAAAAAGTTTTAGAAATAATTACAAACCTTTCCACAAGTAAAAAGTATAACAGTAGATAATGAACCAGGTTTCTCAACACCAAAGTTTAAAACTTTAATGCAAAGATTAAACATACATATATTTTTCTGTGATCCAAAACACAGTACAACAAACGGACAGATAGAAAGAGTACATTCTACATTAATTGAAATTGCAAGATGCTTAAAGCAAGAATTTTATCTTATTAATGACTTAGAATCAATTTATAGAGCTGCACAACAGCATAATAAAACTATACATTCAATTACAAATCAAAAACCTTTTGAGATCTTATATAATAAAGTACCTCATGAATTTGTACCTTCAAAACTCTTAAGAGCCCAAGAAAAAATGTTGAAAACACATAATAAAAACAGGTTTGTTAAAAACTATACACAGAATGAAGTTATTTTTGAAAAAAATAGCCGGTTGTAGAAATAAACTTCTACCAAGATATAAAAAAACAAAAAATTAAGGTAGATTTAGGAAATAAAGTTATTATTCATAAGAGAAACAGAATAGTACATAAGGATAATATAAAAACTTAAAATTTTACCATTTCAGATAATAGACTATACCCGAGAAAACTATTTGCTATTAGAAAATGGCAATGCCGCACTTTACAATGATTATGGAACTATATTCCATATTACCCATTTTTCCTATTTTGAAAAATTGATACAAGAAACCGTCACTGAAATAGAAAGAAATTATTATAAGAATACTGACACAGGAAATACATTAGATAACATGCTGGACATAAGCAAAGATACAGATATGACAATAATAAAAACACTTTTAGGACAATTACGTATAACTAAAAGATATAGACGAGGAATTAATGAAATAGGAATGATTTGGAAATGGATTTCAGGATCTCCCGATCATGATGACGCAGTCCTCATAAACAATAAATTATCAGAATTAATAACGAGTAATAATAAACAATTCATAACTAATTCGGAAATTTTTAATGCAATAAAAAAACTATCAGAATTTCTCCATGAGATAGAAAGCGATGCACAACTAAGATTAGCTAGGGAACGAAACAAATTAATAATAATTGAACTACAGAATATAATACAAACAATTGCATTAGCTAAATCAGGAATTCTTAATCCTGCAATATTGAACTTACAAGACATAAAAGAATTTACGAAACACGAACATGGTAGCATGACCATAACAGACTTGATGGATGTATCAGAATTTAAGATATTTCAGAATGAAGAAGTAATTGTTGTTTTCATAAAATATCCCATTGTAAATAAAAATTGTAAACTATACGAAACAAGGGCCATAAGCCAACAAGATGGGAAACTACAAATTGAAAAAGAAATTGCAAAATGCGAAGATGAATATATTAATGTGAAAAATTGTAAAATAGAATTAAGATATAATTTTTGTAAACTATATAATAACGAGACTTGTTTGTCAAATATATTAAATAATAAAAAAGCAATTTGTAATAAAATAAAAGAAAGGAATTCAGATTTAGAAATTATTAAATATGGCTCGATCTTAATATCTGGAAAACATGTTGTGAATAATGCAACAATAAATGGAACATATTTGATAAATTTCCAAAACAAAACTGTAATAGATGGAAAAAGATATGATAATCCCACATTTATAATTCAAAATTATTTGAAAACATATAGTATTGATGAATTTGAAATTAAAAATTATTATGACTCATATAATAAAGACCTTAAATTTGACAACATTAATTTGATAGAGTCAATTCAAGAACAGGCAATAAATAGCCCAATTGTAACAACTTTTACTTTGTTAATTATAATATCAGCAACCACATTATGTATTATTTATTACCTAAAGATGAAATCATCAAATAATGTTATTCGATTTAAACAGCAAGAAGAGATTCGATTTAGCAATCTCTTAAAACGAGTAGAAGAACTTACGGAAGACGCGGGACGCTCTTCTTAAAGAAAGAGGGGAGTTAACGCCCAGCGTCACCATTAAATCATAACGGTAAAACCGCTGTCATAGCACTTGTTGTGACAGAATCAAAAGCACGTCCGGGACATTAGATAAAAAACAGAAAAGAACACGAACTCATCCAATACTCCAATTTCAAAAAGATGAGATCATCTTCTCCCGAACGAACAAGCTGACATTATAATTAAGTTTTAGTCTATAAGAAGATATTGTAGAAGATAGTCTATAAGAAGAAATTGTAGAAGATAGTCTTTAAGAAGATCTTGTGAAAGATAGTTGATAAATAAAATATTTTTTAAAACTTCAATGGTGAATTAAAAATATTAATTGGCGACCGTGACAGGACATCCAATCATTGTATATCAGAAAATAAAAAGTATGATTTGATTGAGATGTACAAACTCTAGTGCTGCGTTATATTATTAACAAATATACATAGTGCCGAGAAAAAATAAATATAAGTATCCTTCAAAGAAAGGAGAACAAATAAAAAATAAAAATAAGTATCCTATAAAATAGGAGAACAAAATAAAAATAAGTATCCTTCAAAGAAAGGAGAAAAAAATACAAAAAATATAAAAATTAATATCCTGCAAAATAAAAGTGAAAAAATATGTGCGAGAAAAATCATTAACAAAAATAATGATAAAAATAAAGTGGTAAAAGATGCCAAATAGCACAAGTGAAAATAATTTTTTAACGAAAGAAGAAAAAGAAAGATTAAATAATTTAATCAGGAGAAGGAAATTCCTGTTAGAAAGAACTGAAAAAATTAAAGCAGTTTTTAAATATTACAAGAAAGACATTGTTACTAATAATAATCAGTGCCGATAATTTTTAGACAAATTAACTGATCTTATCGAACAATTTAACAAAATAATAATAATACCAAAAAAAACTTTAAAATACACGAAATCATCAAAATCATTGAAAGCGGTTCATCAACAGCAGAATAAAATTCATCGATTCATCATTGTTATAATTTAACAAAAGAGAGTAAGATTAATTTGTATTGTTATGTTATTTAATAATAATTAATTACGTAATGAAAGTTATTTGGACGTAATTTTGATTAAGAAAATATATTTAAATGCAATTTTGATTTAAAAAAAAATAATATATATAAACTACAATAAAAAGTTAATGAAAACAAGAAGGCAAAGTATAAAAACAATTATTGAAGCTCAGATCTAATTTTGAAAACATCCATGACAAACTAAACGAAAACACTTTACCAATTACTGTTAGAATTTGGAAACCTTAATTTAAGAAATAATACCAAGATGTCTATTACCGAGGAAACTGTAACTAGGCTTATAGCAGCTAGTACGGCTACTCTTAAATCAGAAATAAAGACGTTACAAACAGCCCTTGAGGTTCTTAGGTTCTTACAAATAATACGTTAGTAACAGAATACGAGTTACAGAAAATCGATGAAAATATTTCCTGCAACGAACCCTTAGACGTTATTAAATCATTACCAGAATTTTCGGGAAATGCAATATCATATGTTAGTTGGCGCGAGGCGGCAAATAATTCATTGTCCCTTTACGCAAAAGGAAGTCGAAAACACTTCGCAGCCTTAACCATTCTTAGAAACAAAATAATTAACAAATTATTGACAAACCACGGAACCGTACTAAACTATGATGCAATCATATCGAGACTTGATTTTGCATTTGCAGATAAACGACCAGCACATATTATCGAGCAAGAATTAAGTGTCTTACGACAAGGTAATACAACTTTGATAGACTATTACAATTTAGTCAACCAGAAATTAACTTTACTGATTAATAAAACAATCATGACCCGTGGTACAGAGTCAGAAATTACGAAAGAATTAAACAGAGCTAACAGACGAAATGCTTTAAGAATATTTACTACAGGTTTAAATCCACCCCTTTCTAATATTCTATTTTCGTTATCTCCAGAAGATTTACCATCTGCCTTAGCCAAATCGCAGGAATTAGAATCTAATAATGTGAGAGCGCATTTTGCATTGCAATTTAACAGATCGCAATCTTCACACTTTCAAGCTACAAACAATATTTTACATAATACAAATTCACACAATAACAATTTACGTTTTCCTACACGGAATAAAAATCATAATAGGTACCAAAAACCAGAACAATTGGAATTAGGAAGTTTAGCACACAGACCTATAACTAAGTACGAACAAAAGTATTTGACAATAATAAACGAACATATAATCCGTTTAATAGACAAGACAATATCAGAAACAATTCCCAAAGTCCACAAAATAATTTCCAACGAAACAATAATAATTATCAGCCGCAATGGCATAAGCCTAATTATAATACATATAATAACCCGCCAAGACCAATCTTTAAAAGAGAAAGGAACAATAGTATACAACAAAGTATACAAACACCTCCTGTAAAGATGGAGCGAATTAACAATTTAAACGAACAAAAAGACAATTTTTTAGGACAAACTTCGGATTACCACACTTATTGCGAACCGTCAATGACAAACAAATAAAAATTTTATTAGATACGGGAGCTACAAGTAATTATTGTAGACCACATTTATTTTTAGAAGAAAAGGAATTAGTTATTAAAAAAAGAGTTTTCACTGCAAACAGTGAAATTATAATTGAAAAATACCATGATATATATATATTTGATACAGATGTAAGAGTTTATGTTATAAAGGATTTAGAGTATGATGTGCTAATTGGTTCGAATTTATTAAAACAAATAAATGCTCACATCAGTTTCGAGAATGAAACAATTACTTATAAAAATAGGAAGGAAAAAATTCATTTCGCGGGAAATGATAAAATTAATAAAATATCTGACGAAAGTATTGAAAATTTTACTAAGCAAATAATAAACAAAATAAATCAGGAACATAGTTCCATAAATACATCACTTCCATTCAGGACAGACGTATCGGCGGAAATCCGCACAACGAACGAAAAACCAGTTTGGACTAAACAATTCCCATACCCACTTAGTGCAAATAATTTCGTGAATAACGAAATTGAAAAACTTTTGAAAGATGGCATTATTAGACCCAGTAAGAGTCCGTATAATTCCCCAGTTTGGGTTGTACCAAAGAAAGGTTTTAACGAAGATGGAACCCAAAAAAATAGACTCGTTATTGATTATAAAAAATTGAATGAGAACACAATCTCAGACAAATACCCTATACCTGATACCAATGTAATATTGAGAAATCTTGGGAAGGCTAAATATTTTTCAACAATCGATTTAGAGAAAGGTTTTCATCAAATAAAAGTAAGGAATGAAGATATTGAGAAAACTAGTTTCTCAATTAATAATGGCAAGTATGAATATACAAGAATGCCATTCGGATTAAAAAATGCTCCATCTATCTTCCAACGTGCTATGGACGATATATTGAGACCTCATGTATGAAAATTTTGTCACGTTTACATAGATGACATTATAGTATTTTCCAATAGTATAGATGAACATAACAAACATATATTAAAGATAGTAGAGACACTCAAGCAAGCTAACATGAAGATTTCGTTAGAAAAGTCAATATTTTATAAAAAGGAGATTGATTTTTTGGGATATGTGATATCTCAGAATGTTATAAAAACAAATAAGGAAAACGTTAAGACAATAAGAGAATACCCTGAACCAAAAACACTCAGGCAATTAAGATAATTTTTAGGAATGATAGGATACTATAGGAAGTTTATTCGAAACTACGCAAATATAGCTAAACCTCTAACTAAATATCTTCAAAACGAAAACGGTCAAGTTTCAACCCATATGGCTAAGAAAACCATAATAACATTAGATAATGAAGCAATTAAAGCTTTCGAAAATCTAAAAAATCACTTAATTCTAGAAACCGAGCTAAACCAAACAGATTACAATAAGAAATTTGTTCTAACTACTGACGCATCCGACGATGCAATAGGAGCAGTTTTGTCTCAGGACAACAAACCCATCACGTTTATTAGTAAAACTTTAACTAAAACTGAACGATCATATGCAACAAATGAGAAAGAATTATATGCAATAGTATATGCATTAAAAAACTTGAGAAACTACCTTTACGGAGTAACAAATTTGGAGATCCATACCGATCACCAACCTTTGACCTTTGCAGTCTCAAAAAGAAACCCTAACACTAGAATGAAGCGATGGCACGCATTCATAGAAGAATATGCACCAAAGATTATATACAAACCAGGAACTACAAATGTAGTTGCAGACGCACTTTCCAGACAAAATTTAAATATTATCACAGACAGTTCATCCTCAGATGCTACTCAGCACTCTGCAGAAAGCAGTGATCATGAGGAAATAAAGGAAACAAAGAAACCTTTAAATCACTTTAAACAACAAATTCTGCTCAGTAAGAATACATTTACAATGCATGAACAAATTAGTAATTTCAGAAAAACTAGGCATATAATAGAATACGACAATTTGGATAACCTTGTCACTATCCTTAAAGAATACCTCCAACCAGGAGTAGTAGCAATACATTGTACACCAGAAGATTTATATGATGTTAAAAGAACATTAAAGGAAACATTTAGTAACAACTTTTTATACACAAAAATATTTCCAATAGATATTCCAAATAAAGAAGACCAAGCTATGATAGTAGAGCAAACACATAATAGAGCTCACAGAAATCACAGAGAGAATTTGAAACAAATTTATAATTCATATTATTGGCCAGAAATGAGAAAACAATTAAAAGAATATGTAAGAAATTGCAATATTTGCAATAAAAGTAAATATGATAGATACCCACAAAAAATACCAATTGGAGAGGCTCCAATTCCAGAGAAAGAGGGGGAACAGTTACACATAGACATATTTTTTGCCCAGAACTTAAAATTTATAACATGTATAGATTCTTATTCAAAATTTTTAGTGATAAAATTAATTGAAGACAAAATGAAGCTAGACGAAAAAGTTTTAGAAATAATTACAAACCTTTCCACAAGTAAAAAGTATAACAGTAGATAATGAGCCAGGTTTCTCAACACCACAGTTTAAAACTTTAATGCAAAGATTAAACATACAAATATTTTTCTGTGATCCAAAACACAGTACAACAAACGGACAGATAGAAAGAGTACATTCTACATTGATTGAAATTGCAAGATGCTTAAAGCAAGAATTTTATCTTATTAATGACTTAGAATCAATTTATAGAGCTGCACAACAGTATAATAAAACTATACATTCAATTAGAAATCAAAAACCTTTTGAGATCTTATATAATAAAGTACCTCATGAATTTGTACCTTCAAAACTCTTAAGAGCCCAAGAAAAAATGTTGAAAACACATAATAAAAACAGGTTTGTTAAAAACTATACACAGAATGAAGTTATTTTTGAAAAAATAGCCGGTTGTAGAAATAAACTTCTACCAAGATATAAAAAACAAAAAATTAAGGTAGATTTAGGAAATAAAGTTATTATTCATAAGAGAAACAGAATAGTACATAAGGATAATATAAAAACTTAAAATTTAACCATTTCAGAAAAAATGGGAACTACAGCAAATTTAATTTTAATGCTCTCCATAACTATGAGTACAGGTGACATAATAGACTATACCCGAGAAAACTATTTGCTATTAGAAAATGGCAATGCCGCACTTTACAATGATTATGGAACTATATTCCATATTACCCATTTTTCCTATTTTGAAAAATTGATACAAGAAACCGTCACTGAAATAGAAAGAAATTATTATAAGAATACTGACACAGGAAATACATTAGATAACATGCTGGACATAAGCAAAGATACAGATATGACAATAATTAAAACACTTTTAGGACAATTACGTATAACTAAAAGATATAGACGAGGAATTAATGAAATAGGAATGATTTGGAAATGGATTTCAGGATCTCCCGATCATGATGACGCAGTCCTCATAAACAATAAATTATCAGAATTAATAACGAGTAATAATAAACAATTCATAACTAATTCGGAAATTTTTAATGCAATAAAAAAACTATCAGAATTTCTCCATGAGATAGAAAGCGATGCACAACTAAGATTAGCTAGGGAACGAAACAAATTAATAATAATTGAACTACAGAATATAATACTAACAATTGCATTAGCTAAATCAGGAATTCTTAATCCTGCAATATTGAACTTACAAGACATAAAAGAATTTACGAAACACGAACATGGTAGCATGACCATAACAGACTTGATGGATGTATCAGAATTTAAGATATTTCAGAATGAAGAAGTAATTGTTGTTTTCATAAAATATCCCATTGTAAATAAAAATTGTAAACTATACGAAACAAGGGCCATAAGCCAACAAGATGGGAAACTACAAATTGAAAAAGAAATTGCAAAATGCGAAGATGAATATATTAATGTGAAAAATTGTAAAATAGAATTAAGATATAATTTTTGTAAACTATATAATAACGAGACTTGTTTGTCAAATATATTAAATAATAAAAAAGCAATTTGTAATAAAATAAAAGAAAGGAATTCAGATTTAGAAATTATTAAAGATGGCTCGATCTTAATATCTGGAAAACATGTTGTGAATAATGCAACAATAAATGGAACATATTTGATAAATTTCCAAAACAAAACTGTAATAGATGGAAAAAGATATGATAATCCCACATTTATAATTCAAAATTATTTGAAAACATATAGTATTGATGAATTTGAAATTAAAAATTATTATGACTCATATAATAAAGACCTTAAATTTGACAACATTAATTTGATAGAGTCAATTCAAGAACAGGCAATAAATAGCCCAATTGTAACAACTTTTACTTTGTTAATTATAATATCAGCAACCACATTATGTATTATTTATTACCTAAAGATGAAATCATCAAATAATGTTATTCGATTTAAACAGCAAGAAGAGATTCGATTTAGCAATCTCTTAAAACGAGTAGAAGAACTTACGGAAGACGCGGGACGCTCTTCTTAAAGAAAGAGGGGAGTTAACGCCCAGCGTCACCATTAAATCATAACGGTAAAACCGCTGTCATAGCACTTGTTGTGACAGAATCAAAAGCACGTCCGGGACATTAGATAAAAAACAGAAAAGAACACGAACTCATCCAATACTCCAATTTCAAAAAGATGAGATCATCTTCTCCCGAACGAACAAGCTGACATTATAATTAAGTTTTAGTCTATAAGAAGATATTGTAGAAGATAGTCTATAAGAAGAAATTGTAGAAGATAGTCTTTAAGAAGATCTTGTGAAAGATAGTTGATAAATAAAATATTTTTTAAAACTTCAATGGTGAATTAAAAATATTAATTGGCGACCGTGACAGGACATCCAATCATTGTATATCAGAAAATAAAAAGTATGATTTGATTGAGATGTACAAACTCTAGTGCTGCGTTATATTATTAACAAATATACATAGTGCCGAGAAAAAATAAATATAAGTATCCTTCAAAGAAAGGAGAACAAATAAAAAATAAAAATAAGTATCCTATAAAATAGGAGAACAAAATAAAAATAAGTATCCTTCAAAGAAAGGAGAAAAAAATACAAAAAATATAAAAATTAATATCCTGCAAAATAAAAGTGAAAAAATATGTGCGAGAAAAATCATTAACAAAAATAATGATAAAAATAAAGTGGTAAAAGATGCCAAATAGCACAAGTGAAAATAATTTTTTAACGAAAGAAGAAAAAGAAAGATTAAATAATTTAATCAGGAGAAGGAAATTCCTGTTAGAAAGAACTGAAAAAATTAAAGCAGTTTTTAAATATTACAAGAAAGACATTGTTACTAATAATAATCAGTGCCGATAATTTTTAGACAAATTAACTGATCTTATCGAACAATTTAACAAAATAATAATAATACCAAAAAAAACTTTAAAATACACGAAATCATCAAAATCATTGAAAGCGGTTCATCAACAGCAGAATAAAATTCATCGATTCATCATTGTTATAATTTAACAAAAGAGAGTAAGATTAATTTGTATTGTTATGTTATTTAATAATAATTAATTACGTAATGAAAATTATTTGGACGTAATTTTGATTAAGAAAATATATTTAAATGCAATTTTGATTTAAAAAAAAATAATATATATAAACTACAATAAAAAGTTAATGAAAACAAGAAGGCAAAGTATAAAAACAATTATTGAAGCTCAGATCTAATTTTGAAAACATCCATGACAAACTAAACGAAAACACTTTACCAATTACTGTTAGAATTTGGAAACCTTAATTTAAGAAATAATACCAAGATGTCTATTACCGAGGAAACTGTAACTAGGCTTATAGCAGCTAGTACGGCTACTCTTAAATCAGAAATAAAGACGTTACAAACAGCCCTTGAGGTTCTTAGGTTCTTACAAATAATACGTTAGTAACAGAATACGAGTTACAGAAAATCGATGAAAATATTTCCTGCAACGAACCCTTAGACGTTATTAAATCATTACCAGAATTTTCGGGAAATGCAATATCATATGTTAGTTGGCGCGAGGCGGCAAATAATTCATTGTCCCTTTACGCAAAAGGAAGTCGAAAATACTTCGCAGCCTTAACCATTCTTAGAAACAAAATAATTAACAAATTATTGACAAACCACGGAACCGTACTAAACTATGATGCAATCATATCGAGACTTGATTTTGCATTTGCAGATAAACGACCAGCACATATTATCGAGCAAGAATTAAGTGTCTTACGACAAGGTAATACAACTTTGATAGACTATTACAATTTAGTCAACCAGAAATTAACTTTACTGATTAATAAAACAATCATGACCCGTGGTACAGAGTCAGAAATTACGAAAGAATTAAACAGAGCTAACAGACGAAATGCTTTAAGAATATTTACTACAGGTTTAAATCCACCCCTTTCTAATATTCTATTTTCGTTATCTCCAGAAGATTTACCATCTGCCTTAGCCAAATCGCAGGAATTAGAATCTAATAATGTGAGAGCGCATTTTGCATTGCAATTTAACAGATCGCAATCTTCACACTTTCAAGCTACAAACAATATTTTACATAATACAAATTCACACAATAACAATTTACGTTTTCCTACACGGAATAAAAATCATAATAGGTACCAAAAACCAGAACAATTGGAATTAGGAAGTTTAGCACACAGACCTATAACTAAGTACGAACAAAAGTATTTGACAATAATAAACGAACATATAATCCGTTTAATAGACAAGACAATATCAGAAACAATTCCCAAAGTCCACAAAATAATTTCCAACGAAACAATAATAATTATCAGCCGCAATGGCATAAGCCTAATTATAATACATATAATAACCCGCCAAGACCAATCTTTAAAAGAGAAAGGAACAATAGTATACAACAAAGTATACAAACACCTCCTGTAAAGATGGAGCGAATTAACAATTTAAACGAACAAAAAGACAATTTTTTAGGACAAACTTCGGATTACCACACTTATTGCGAACCGTCAATGACAAACAAATAAAAATTTTATTAGATACGGGAGCTACAAGTAATTATTGTAGACCACATTTATTTTTAGAAGAAAAGGAATTAGTTATTAAAAAAAGAGTTTTCACTGCAAACAGTGAAATTATAATTGAAAAATACCATGATATATATATATTTGATACAGATGTAAGAGTTTATGTTATAAAGGATTTAGAGTATGATGTGCTAATTGGTTCGAATTTATTAAAACAAATAAATGCTCACATCAGTTTCGAGAATGAAACAATTACTTATAAAAATAGGAAGGAAAAAATTCATTTCGCGGGAAATGATAAAATTAATAAAATATCTGACGAAAGTATTGAAAATTTTACTAAGCAAATAATAAACAAAATAAATCAGGAACATAGTTCCATAAATACATCACTTCCATTCAGGACAGACGTATCGGCGGAAATCCGCACAACGAACGAAAAACCAGTTTGGACTAAACAATTCCCATACCCACTTAGTGCAAATAATTTCGTGAATAACGAAATTGAAAAACTTTTGAAAGATGGCATTATTAGACCCAGTAAGAGTCCGTATAATTCCCCAGTTTGGGTTGTACCAAAGAAAGGTTTTAACGAAGATGGAACCCAAAAAAATAGACTCGTTATTGATTATAAAAAATTGAATGAGAACACAATCTCAGACAAATACCCTATACCTGATACCAATGTAATATTGAGAAATCTTGGGAAGGCTAAATATTTTTCAACAATCGATTTAGAGAAAGGTTTTCATCAAATAAAAGTAAGGAATGAAGATATTGAGAAAACTAGTTTCTCAATTAATAATGGCAAGTATGAATATACAAGAATGCCATTCGGATTAAAAAATGCTCCATCTATCTTCCAACGTGCTATGGACGATATATTGAGACCTCATGTATGAAAATTTTGTCACGTTTACATAGATGACATTATAGTATTTTCCAATAGTATAGATGAACATAACAAACATATATTAAAGATAGTAGAGACACTCAAGCAAGCTAACATGAAGATTTCGTTAGAAAAGTCAATATTTTATAAAAAGGAGATTGATTTTTTGGGATATGTGATATCTCAGAATGTTATAAAAACAAATAAGGAAAACGTTAAGACAATAAGAGAATACCCTGAACCAAAAACACTCAGGCAATTAAGATAATTTTTAGGAATGATAGGATACTATAGGAAGTTTATTCGAAACTACGCAAATATAGCTAAACCTCTAACTAAATATCTTCAAAACGAAAACGGTCAAGTTTCAACCCATATGGCTAAGAAAACCATAATAACATTAGATAATGAAGCAATTAAAGCTTTCGAAAATCTAAAAAATCACTTAATTCTAGAAACCGAGCTAAACCAAACAGATTACAATAAGAAATTTGTTCTAACTACTGACGCATCCGACGATGCAATAGGAGCAGTTTTGTCTCAGGACAACAAACCCATCACGTTTATTAGTAAAACTTTAACTAAAACTGAACGATCATATGCAACAAATGAGAAAGAATTATATGCAATAGTATATGCATTAAAAAACTTGAGAAACTACCTTTACGGAGTAACAAATTTGGAGATCCATACCGATCACCAACCTTTGACCTTTGCAGTCTCAAAAAGAAACCCTAACACTAGAATGAAGCGATGGCACGCATTCATAGAAGAATATGCACCAAAGATTATATACAAACCAGGAACTACAAATGTAGTTGCAGACGCACTTTCCAGACAAAATTTAAATATTATCACAGACAGTTCATGCTCAGATGCTACTCAGCACTCTGCAGAAAGCAGTGATCATGAGGAAATAAAGGAAACAAAGAAACCTTTAAATCACTTTAAACAACAAATTCTGCTCAGTAAGAATACATTTACAATGCATGAACAAATTAGTAATTTCAGATAAACTAGGCATATAATAGAATACGACAATTTGGATAACCTTGTCACTATCCTTAAAGAATACCTCCAACCAGGAGTAGTAGCAATACATTGTACACCAGAAGATTTATATGATGTTAAAAGAACATTAAAGGAAACATTTAGTAACAACTTTTTATACACAAAAATATTTCCAATAGATATTCCAAATAAAGAAGACCAAGCTATGATAGTAGAGCAAACACATAATAGAGCTCACAGAAATCACAGAGAGAATTTGAAACAAATTTATAATTCATATTATTGGCCAGAAATGAGAAAACAATTAAAAGAATATGTAAGAAATTGCAATATTTGCAATAAAAGTAAATATGATAGATACCCACAAAAAATACCAATTGGAGAGGCTCCAATTCCAGAGAAAGAGGGGGAACAGTTACACATAGACATATTTTTTGCCCAGAACTTAAAATTTATAACATGTATAGATTCTTATTCAAAATTTTTAGTGATAAAATTAATTGAAGACAAAATGAAGCTAGACGAAAAAGTTTTAGAAATAATTACAAACCTTTCCACAAGTAAAAAGTATAACAGTAGATAATGAGCCAGGTTTCTCAACACCACAGTTTAAAACTTTAATGCAAAGATTAAACATACAAATATTTTTCTG
Organism: Leucozona laternaria; assembly: GCA_932273885.2. NCBI lineage: Eukaryota > Metazoa > Arthropoda > Insecta > Diptera > Syrphidae > Leucozona > Leucozona laternaria. The sequence continues at coordinate 153,401,390 of OW026366.1, forward strand.
TGATCCAAAACACAGTACAACAAACGGACAGATAGAAAGAGTACATTCTACATTGATTGAAATTGCAAGATGCTTAAAGCAAGAATTTTATCTTATTAATGACTTAGAATCAATTTATAGAGCTGCACAACAGTATAATAAAACTATACATTCAATTAGAAATCAAAAACCTTTTGAGATCTTATATAATAAAGTACCTCATGAATTTGTACCTTCAAAACTCTTAAGAGCCCAAGAAAAAATGTTGAAAACACATAATAAAAACAGGTTTGTTAAAAACTATACACAGAATGAAGTTATTTTTGAAAAAATAGCCGGTTGTAGAAATAAACTTCTACCAAGATATAAAAAACAAAAAATTAAGGTAGATTTAGGAAATAAAGTTATTATTCATAAGAGAAACAGAATAGTACATAAGGATAATATAAAAACTTAAAATTTAACCATTTCAGAAAAAATGGGAACTACAGCAAATTTAATTTTAATGCTCTCCATAACTATGAGTACAGGTGACATAATAGACTATACCCGAGAAAACTATTTGCTATTAGAAAATGGCAATGCCGCACTTTACAATGATTATGGAACTATATTCCATATTACCCATTTTTCCTATTTTGAAAAATTGATACAAGAAACCGTCACTGAAATAGAAAGAAATTATTATAAGAATACTGACACAGGAAATACATTAGATAACATGCTGGACATAAGCAAAGATACAGATATGACAATAATTAAAACACTTTTAGGACAATTACGTATAACTAAAAGATATAGACGAGGAATTAATGAAATAGGAATGATTTGGAAATGGATTTCAGGATCTCCCGATCATGATGACGCAGTCCTCATAAACAATAAATTATCAGAATTAATAACGAGTAATAATAAACAATTCATAACTAATTCGGAAATTTTTAATGCAATAAAAAAACTATCAGAATTTCTCCATGAGATAGAAAGCGATGCACAACTAAGATTAGCTAGGGAACGAAACAAATTAATAATAATTGAACTACAGAATATAATACAAACAATTGCATTAGCTAAATCAGGAATTTTTAATCCTGCAATATTGAACTTACAAGACATAAAAGAATTTACGAAACACGAACATGGTAGCATGACCATAACAGACTTGATGGATGTATCAGAATTTAAGATATTTCAGAATGAAGAAGTAATTGTTGTTTTCATAAAATATCCCATTGTAAATAAAAATTGTAAACTATACGAAACAAGGGCCATAAGCCAACAAGATGGGAAACTACAAATTGAAAAAGAAATTGCAAAATGCGAAGATGAATATATTAATGTGAAAAATTGTAAAATAGAATTAAGATATAATTTTTGTAAACTATATAATAACGAGACTTGTTTGTCAAATATATTAAATAATAAAAAAGCAATTTATAATAAAATAAAAGAAAGGAATTCAGATTTAGAAATTATTAAAGATGGCTCGATCTTAATATCTGGAAAACATGTTGTGAATAATGCAACAATAAATGGAACATATTTGATAAATTTCCAAAACAAAACTGTAATAGATGGAAAAAGATATGATAATCCCACATTTATAATTCAAAATTATTTGAAAACATATAGTATTGATGAATTTGAAATTAAAAATTACTATGGCTCATATAATAAAGACCTTAAATTTGACAACATTAATTTGATAGAGTCAATTCAAGAACAGGCAATAAATAGCCCAATTGTAACAACTTTTACTTTGTTAATTATAATATCAGCAACCACATTATGTATTATTTATTACCTAAAGATGAAATCATCAAATAATGTTATTCGATTAAAACAGCAAGAAGAGATTCGATTTAGCAATCTCTTAAAACGAGTAGAAGAACTTACGGAAGACGCGGGACGCTCTTCTTAAAGAAAGAGGGGAGTTAACGCCCAGCGTCACCATTAAATCATAACGGTAAAACCGCTGTCATAGCACTTGTTGTGACAGAATCAAAAGCACGTCCGGGACATTAGATAAAAACAGAAAAGAACACGAACTCATCCAAAACTCCAATTTCAAAAAGATGAGATCATCTTCTCCCGAACGAACAAGCTGACATTATAATTAAGTTTTAGTCTATAAGAAGATATTGTAGAAGATAGTCTATAAGAAGAAATTGTAGAAGATAGTCTTTAAGAAGATCTTGTGAAAGATAGTTGATAAATAAAATATTTTTTAAAACTTCAATGGTGAAGTAAAAATATTAATTGGCGACCGTGACAGGACATCCAATCATTGTATATCAGAAAATAAAAAGCATGATTTGATTGAGATGTACAAACTCTAGTGCTGCGTTATATTATTAACAAATATACATAGTGCCGAGAAAAAATAAAAATAAGTATCCTTCAAAGAAAGGAGAAAAAATAAAAAATAAAAATAAGTATCCTATAAAATAGGAGAACAAAATAGAAATAAGTATCCTTCAAAGAAAGGAGAAAAAAATACAAAAAATATAAAAATTAATATCCTGCAAAATAAAAGTGAAAAAATATGTGCGAGAAAAATCATTAACAAAAATAATGATAAAAATAAAGTGGTAAAAGATGCCAAATAGCACAAGTTAAAATAATTTTTTAACGAAAGAAGAAAAAGATAGATTAAATAATTTAATCAGGAGAAGGAAATTCCTGTTAGAAAGAACTGAAAAAATTAAAGCAGTTTTTAAATATTACAATAAAGACATTGTTACTAATAATAATCAGTGCCGATAATTTTTAGACAAATTAACTGATCTTATCGAACAATTTAACAAAATAATAATAATACAAAAAAAAACTTTAAAATACACGAAATCATCAAAATCATTGAAAGCAGTTCATCAACAGCAGAATAAAATTCATCGATTCATCATTGTTATAATTTAACAAAAGAGAGTAAGATTAATTTGTATTGTTATGTTATTTAATAATAATTAATTACGTAATGAAAGTTATTGGGACGTAATTTTGATTAAGAATATATATTTTAAATGCAATTTTGATTTAAAAAAAATAATATATATAAACTAAAATAAAAAGTTAATGAAAACAAGAAGGCAAAGTATAAAAACAATTATTGAAGCTCAGAGCTTATTTTGAAAACATCCATGACAAACTAAACGAAAACACTTTACCAATTACTGTTAGAATTTGGAAACCTTAATTTAAGAAATAATACCAAGATGTCTATTACCGAGGAAACTGTAACTAGGCTTATAGCAGCTAGTACGGCTACTCTTAAATCAGAAATAAAGACGTTACAAACAGCCCTTGAGGTTCTTAGGTTCTTACAAATAATACGTTAGTAACAGAATACGAGTTACAGAAAATCGATGAAAATATTTCCTGCAACGAAACCTTAGACGTTATTAAATCATTACCAGAATTTTCGGGAAATGAATATCATATGTTAGTTGGCGCGAGGCGGCAAATAATTCATTGTCCCTTTACGCAAAAGGAAGTCGAAAATACTTCGCAGCCTTAACCATTCTTAGAAACAAAATAATTAACAGTGCTAATGATATACTGACAAACCACGGAACCGTGCTAAACTATGATGCAATCATATCGAGACTTGATTTTGCATTTGCAGATAAACGACCAGCTCATATTATCGAGCAAGAATTAAGTGTCTTACGACAAGGTAATACAACTTTGATAGCCTATTACAATTTAGTCAACCAGAAATTAACTTTACTGATTAATAAAACAATCATGACCCATGGTACAGAGTCAGAAATTACGAAAGAATTAAACAGAGCTAACAGACGAAATGCTTTAAGAATATTTACTACAGGTTTAAAGCCACCCCTTTCTAATATTCTATTTTCGTTATCTCCAGAAGATTTACCATCTGCCTTAGCCAAAGCGCAGGAATTAGAATCTAATAATGTGAGAGCGCATTTTGCATTGCAATTTAACAGATCGCAATCTTCACACTTTCAAGCTACAAACAATATTTTACATAATACAAATTCACACAATAACAATTTACGTTTTCCTACACGGAATCAAAATCATAATAGGTACCAAAAACCAGAACAAATGGAATTAGGAAGTTCAGCACACAGACCTATAACTAAGTACGAACAAAAAGTATTTGACAATAATAAACGAACATATAATCCGTTTAATAGACAAGACAATATCAGAAACAATTCCCAAAGTCCACAAAATAATTTCCAACGAAACAATAATAATTATCAGCCGCAATGGCATAAGCCTAATTATAATACATATAATAACCCGCCAAGACCAATCTTTAAAAGAGAAAGGAACAATAGTATACAACAAAGTATACAAACACCTCCTGTAAAGATGGAGCGAATTAACAATTTAAACGAACAAAAAGACAATTTTTTAGGACAAACTTCGGATTACCACACTTATTGCGAACCGTCAATGACAAACAAATAAAAATTTTATTAGATACGGGAGCTACAAGTAATTATTGTAGACCACATTTATTTTTAGAAGAAAAGGAATTAGTTATTAAAAAAAGAGTTTTCACTGCAAACAGTGAAATTATAATTGAAAAATACCATGATATATATATATTTGATACAGATGTAAGAGTTTATGTTATAAAGGATTTAGAGTATGATGTGCTAATTGGTTCGAATTTATTAAAACAAATAAATGCTCACATCAGTTTCGAGAATGAAAGAATTACTTATAAAAATAGGAAGGAAAAAATTAATTTCGCGGGAAATGATAAAATTAATGAAATATCTGACGAAAGTATTGAAAATTTGACTAAGCAAATAATAAACAAAATAAATCAGGAACATAGTTCCATAAATACATCACTTCCATTCAGGACAGACGTATCGGCGGAAATCCGCACAACGAACGAAAAACCAGTTTGGACTAAACAATACCCATACCCACTTAGTGCAAATAATTTCGTCAATAAGGAAATTGAAAAACTTTTGAAAGATGGCATTATTAGACCCATTAGGAGTCCGTATAATTCCCCAGTATGGGTTGTACCAAAGAAAGGTTTTAACGAAGATGGAACCCAAAAAAATAGACTCGTTATTGATTATAAAAAATTGAATGAGAACACAATCTCAGACAAATACCCTATACCTGATACCAATGTAATATTGAGAAATCTTGGGAAGGCTAAATATTTTTCAACAATCGATTTAGAGAAAGGTTTTCATCAAATAAAAGTAAGGAATGAAGATATTGAGAAAACTAGTTTCTCAATTAATAATGGCAAGTATGAATATACAAGAATGCCATTCGGATTAAAAAATGCTCCATCTATCTTCCAACGTGCTATGGACGATATATTGAGACCTCATGTAGGAAAATTTTGTCACGTTTACATAGATGACATTATAGTATTTTCCAATAGTATAGATGAACATAACAAACATATGTCAAAGATAGTAGAGACACTCAAGCAAGCTAACATGAAGATTTCGTTAGAAAAGTCAATATTTTATAAAAAGGAGATTGATTTTTTGGGATATGTGATATCTCAGAATGTTATAAAAACAAATAAGGAAAAAGTTAAGACAATAAGAGAATACCCTGAACCAAAAACACTCAGGCAATTAAGATAATTTTTAGGAATGATAGGATACTATAGGAAGTTTATTCGAAACTACGCAAATATAGCTAAACCTCTAACTAAATATCTTCAAAACGAAAACGGTCAAGTTTCAACCCATATGGTTAAGAAAACCATAATAACATTAGATAATGAAGCAATTAAAGCTTTCGAAAATCTAAAAAATCACTTAATTCTAGGAACCGAGCTAAACCAACCAGATTACAATAAGAAATTTGTACTAACTACTGACGCATCCGACGATGCAATAGGAGCAGTTTTGTCTCAGGACAACAAACCCATCACGTTTATTAGTAAAACTTTAACTAAAACTGAACGATCATATGCAACAAATGAGAAAGAATTATATGCAATAGTATATGCATTAAAAAACTTGAGAAACTACCTTTACGGAGTAACAAATTTGGAGATCCATACCGATCACCAACCTTTGACCTTTGCAGTCTCAAAAAGAAACCCTAACACTAAAATGAAGCGATGGCACGCATTCATAGAAGAATATGCACCAAAGATTATATACAAACCAGGAACTACAAATGTAGTTGCAGATGCACTTTCCAGACAAAATTTAAATATTATCACAGACAGTTCATCCTCAGATGCTACTCAGCACTCTGCAGAAAGCAGTGATCATGAGGAAATAAAGGAAACAAAGAAACCTTTAAATCACTTTAAACAACAAATTCTGCTCAGTAAGAATACATTTACAATGCATGAACAAATTAGTAATTTCAGAAAAACTAGGCATATAATAGAATACGACAATTTGGATAACCTTGTCACTATCCTTAAAGAATACCTCCAACCAGGAGTAGTAGCAATACATTGTACACCAGAAGATTTATATGATGTTAAAAGAACATTAAAGGAAACATTTAGTAACAACTTTTTATACACAAAAATATTTCCAATAGATATTCCAAATAAAGAAGACCAAGCTATGATAGTAGAGCAAACACATAATAGAGCTCACAGAAATCACAGAGAGAATTTGAAACAAATTTATAATTCATATTATTGGCCAGAAATGAGAAAACAATTAAAAGAATATGTAAGAAATTGCAATATTTGCAATAAAAGTAAATATGATAGATACCCACAAAAAATACCAATTGGAGAGGCTCCAATTCCAGAGAAAGAGGGGGAACAGTTACACATAGACATATTTTTTGCCCAGAACTTAAAATTTATAACATGTATAGATTCTTATTCAAAATTTTTAGTGATAAAATTAATTGAAGACAAAATGAAGCTAGACGAAAAAGTTTTAGAAATAATTACAAACCTTTCCACAAGTAAAAAGTATAACAGTAGATAATGAGCCAGGTTTCTCAACACCACAGTTTAAAACTTTAATGCAAAGATTAAACATACAAATATTTTTCTGTGATCCAAAACACAGTACAACAAACGGACAGATAGAAAGAGTACATTCTACATTAATTGAAATTGCAAGATGCTTAAAGCAAGAATTTTATCTTATTAATGACTTAGAATCAATTTATAGAGCTGCACAACAGTATAATAAAACTATACATTCAATTACAAATCAAAAACCTTTTGAGATCTTATATAATAAAGTACCTCATGAATTTGTACCTTCAAAACTCTTAAGAGCCCAAGAAAAAATGTTGAAAACACATAATAAAAACAGGTTTGTTAAAAACTATACACAGAATGAAGTTATTTTTGAAAAAATAGCCGGTTGTAGAAATAAACTTCTACCAAGATATAAAAAACAAAAAATTAAGGTAGATTTAGGAAATAAAGTTATTATTCATAAGAGAAACAGAATAGTACATAAGGATAATATAAAAACTTAAAATTTTACCATTTCAGAAAAAATGGGAACTACAGCAAATTTAATTTTAATGCTCTCCATAACTATGAGTACAGGTGACATAATAGACTATACCCGAGAAAACTATTTGCTATTAGAAAATGGCAATGCCGCACTTTACAATGATTATGGAACTATATTCCATATTACCCATTTTTCCTATTTTGAAAAATTGATACAAGAAACCGTCACTGAAATAGAAAGAAATTATTATAAGAATACTGACACAGGAAATACATTAGATAACCTGCTGGACATAAGCAAAGATACAGATATGACAATAATTAAAACACTTTTAGGACATTATTAAATTTAACCGAACACGTAAAAACCGGACACAATAAACAAATATTTTAACACCTTAATGTTTTTACACAATTAGTCTTTGTCGCACTTTCGTATATATTTTTAAGTTATTCACTATTATTACACGAATGACAATAAAAACAAAACGAACGAACGATTAAAAACACGTACCTGTATGCATTTCGGACTGCATGCAGTCCATCATCAGCATCACGACTGGTCCAATCGGTATCATCTTCTTGGGTCGTTTGTAATCAGATGAGAGAAAAAAGGTTCGATGATATATTGCCGTTATCAGCATTGATTGCATTGCTATCTCTTTGTATGAAATAGCTTTCATACGCATCTAATTTTCTCTCATCTGTTACTTGTTTCTTCAAACTTACACAGCTTGCACTTATATTAAAGTGGTTTAGCTTTAAGACGTGGTCTGCGATAGCAGAACTCTGGCTTTTATTTTGTTTGATGTATGCACTGTGTTCTTTAAATCTTTTTTCTATGGTTCTTTTGGTTTGACCATAGTAAACACCATTACAGTCACCACACTTGATTGCATATATGCCTGACTTTTTCATATCTTCTATTTTGTCTTTTGTTGACCCGAGTAAGTTTTTTAGTTTTGTTTTACTTGAAAAAACTAATTGAATGTTATGTTCTCGGAAATTTTTCGATATTTTGTTGGTAATTTCAGGCACATAACACACTGAGGCTCGTTTAACTTCACTTCTTTCAATATTTTGCGAGAAAAACGTCGACATGTTTGATTTTTTAATTTTGTTTGAATGTTTTTTGATGAGTTTGTCCACTAAATTTGCGCTGTATCCGTTTACATCTGCAGCTTTTTTGATGTATTCATACTCAGCTTTGTAATTTGAAGCTGATAAAGGGAGCTTACACATTCTATGTACCATTGAATGAAACGCGGCGTGTTTATGTTGAGTTGGACAATGTGAATCACTTGTAATGAACCGAAGTGTACTTGTTGGTTTATGGTAAACCGAAACATTTATTTTATTCTGTAACGTTTTTCTAACTTCAAGATCTAGAAAACAGATTTTTCCGTTTGTCTCTGTTTCAATTGTAAATTTTATGGTTTCAAATTGACTGTTTAATACATTCAACGTAAAATCTATGTTGTCTTTTTTCACAATTGAAAACACATCATCCACATATCGACACCAGAACCGCGGTAGCAAATTTGCATTTCTTAACCGAATTTCAAATGCCGACATAAACAATTCCGACACTAGAGGGCTCAGTGGGTTTCCCATATTTGTTCCCTTTTCCACTTTATAGAACTTATTCCTAAATTGGAAAAAGTTTTGTTGCATGCAAAGTTTAGCCACACTCAAAAAACACACTTTTTTCTCGTTACTTAAATCAACGGTATTCAAATAACTTTCAAATTCACATAATGCAACATCTACCGGAATACTTGGAAAAAGAGACACAACGTCAAACGACACCATCATTTCATCTTCTTTTATTGTTTCACTTATTACTTTTTTGACAAAATCAAAAGAATTTTTAATTGAGAGGCTGTTAATTGGGGGCAAAAGTTTAATTTCACTAACCAGCCATTTTGCCAATAAATAAGAAGGAGACGAGATGCTGCTAACAATTGGTCTATCACCGGATTTATGAATTTTCGGGAGACAATAAATAAGCGGGACTTGTGGATTGGACACTGACAATTTTCTTTTTAGCCAAAAACCGAAAACCGAGCTCACTTTTTTGATAATTTCGTTACTTTCCCTTATCATTTTTGGCAAAGGATTTTTGTTTTGTTGTTTATAATCGCACTTTTCAATTACGCATAACATCCTATTTTCGTAAACACTTTTGTTTAAAACCACTAATTTATTGCCTTTGTCAGCTTTAACATATACGCAATCTTTAGATTTTAAAGATTTAATGATATCAAAATCATTATTTTTTCTTCGCGTACTTGTGGAATTGTTAAGATCTTCAATAATCCCTTTTGCCGCCCGCCTAACGTCATCTTGAACCGAGTACGTTCTGTACTTCAAAGCAGTTTCTATATCCACAACGGCGTCTACCAACTGCACTTTATTTGGTTTTGGAGTGAAATTTAAACCTTTGTTAAGTAACGCTAGTTCACTTTCACTGAAAACAATATCAGATTCATTGCAAATAAAATCTGGTATGAATTTTGGTTGAATGCATTTTTCATTATTTGTTTCTTTTAATTTCTCATATTTTTTACGCTGTGTTTCTTTTTTCTTATTTACTGCACTTGAAATTTGTTCTTGTACTCTATTTTCAAACTCATACCACTTTGACGATTCCGCTATATTTAAACTTTTTGTTATTTCTAAATGCAAGCTGTATAATTCTAATTCAATTTTGGCTAACTTTTCGAAATGGTGTTTTATTTCCAGTCTAAGCCATTTCTTTTGTGCAAACGCGATAATTTTTTCTGTGCGAGAATTATTAACCGCACACGTCACTTTAATAAAATTTGGCATTACGTTGCTCTTTTTGCACAATTGAAGAAATTGAATATCTTCCAACAAGAACTGTACCTTTCTTTTCAATCGAGAGAATATGTTCAGATTTGGCTTGGTTGCCATTATAATTATTAAATTTAACCGAACACGTAAAAACCGGACACAATAAACAAATATTTTAACACCTTAATGTTTTTACACAATTAGTCTTTGTCGCACTTTCGTATATATTTTTAAGTTATTCACTATTATTACACGAATGACAATAAAAACAAAACGAACGAACGATTAAAAACACGTACCTGTATGCATTTCGGACTGCATGCAGTCCATCATCAGCATCACGACTGGTCCAATCGGTATCATCTTCTTGGGTCGTTTGTAATCAGATGAGAGAAAAAAGGTTCGATGATATATTGCCGTTATCAGCATTGATTGCATTGCTATCTCTTTGTATGAAATAGCTTTCATACGCATCTAATTTTCTCTCATCTGTTACTTGTTTCTTCAAACTTACACAGCTTGCACTTATATTAAAGTGGTTTAGCTTTAAGACGTGGTCTGCGATAGCAGAACTCTGGCTTTTATTTTGTTTGATGTATGCACTGTGTTCTTTAAATCTTTTTTCTATGGTTCTTTTGGTTTGACCATAGTAAACACCATTACAGTCACCACACTTGATTGCATATATGCCTGACTTTTTCATATCTTCTATTTTGTCTTTTGTTGACCAGAGTAAGTTTTTTAGTTTTGTTTTACTTGAAAAAACTAATTGAATGTTATGTTCTCGGAAATTTTTCGATATTTTGTTGGTAATTTCAGGCACATAACACACTGAGGCTCGTTTAACTTCACTTCTTTCAATATTTTGCGAGAAAAACGTCGACATGTTTGATTTTTTAATTTTGTTTGAATGTTTTTTGATGAGTTTGTCCACTAAATTTGCGCTGTATCCGTTTACATCTGCAGCTTTTTTGATGTATTCATACTCAGCTTTGTAATTTGAAGCTGATAAAGGGAGCTTACACATTCTATGTACCATTGAATGAAACGCGGCGTGTTTATGTTGAGTTGGACAATGTGAATCACTTGTAATGAACCGAAGTGTACTTGTTGGTTTATGGTAAACCGAAACATTTATTTTATTCTGTAACGTTTTTCTAACTTCAAGATCTAGAAAACAGATTTTTCCGTTTGTCTCTGTTTCAATTGTAAATTTTATGGTTTCAAATTGACTGTTTAATACATTCAACGTAAAATCTATGTTGTCTTTTTTCACAATTGAAAACACATCATCCACATATCGACACCAGAACCGCGGTAGCAAATTTGCATTTCTTAACCGAATTTCAAATGCCGACATAAACAATTCCGACACTAGAGGGCTCAGTGGGTTTCCCATATTTATTCCCTTTTCCACTTTATAGAACTTATTCCTAAATTGGAAAAAGTTTTGTTGCATGCAAAGTTTAGCCACACTCAAAAAACACACTTTTTTCTCGTTACTTAAATCAACGGTATTCAAATAACTTTCAAATTCACATAATGCAACATCTACCGGAATACTTGGAAAAAGAGACACAACGTCAAACGACACCATCATTTCATCTTCTTTTATTGTTTCACTTATTACTTTTTTGACAAAATCAAAAGAATTTTTAATTGAGAGGCTGTTAATTGGGGGCAAAAGTTTAATTTCACTAACCAGCCATTTTGCCAATAAATAAGAAGGAGACGAGATGCTGCTAACAATTGGTCTATCACCGGATTTATGAATTTTCGGGAGACAATAAATAAGCGGGACTTGTGGATTGGACACTGACAATTTTCTTTTTAGCCAAAAACCGAAAACCGAGCTCACTTTTTTGATAATTTCGTTACTTTCCCTTATCATTTTTGGCAAAGGATTTTTGTTTTGTTGTTTATAATCGCACTTTTCAATTACGCATAACATCCTATTTTCGTAAACACTTTTGTTTAAAACCACTAATTTATTGCCTTTGTCAGCTTTAACATATACGCAATCTTTAGATTTTAAAGATTTAATGATATCAAAATCATTATTTTTTCTTCGCGTACTTGTGGAATTGTTAAGATCTTCAATAATCCCTTTTGCCGCCCGCCTAACGTCATCTTGAACCGAGTACGTTCTGTACTTCAAAGCAGTTTCTATATCCACAACGGCGTCTACCAACTGCACTTTATTTGGTTTTGGAGTGAAATTTAAACCTTTGTTAAGTAACGCTAGTTCACTTTCACTGAAAACAATATCAGATTCATTGCAAATAAAATCTGGTATGAATTTTGGTTGAATGCATTTTTCATTATTTGTTTCTTTTAATTTCTCATATTTTTTACGCTGTGTTTCTTTTTTCTTATTTACTGCACTTGAAATTTGTTCTTGTACTCTATTTTCAAACTCATACCACTTTGACGATTCCGCTATATTTAAACTTTTTGTTATTTCTAAATGCAAGCTGTATAATTCTAATTCAATTTTGGCTAACTTTTCGAAATGGTGTTTTATTTCCAGTCTAAGCCATTTCTTTTGTGCAAACGCGATAATTTTTTCTGTGCGAGAATTATTAACCGCACACGTCACTTTAATAAAATTTGGCATTACGTTGCTTTTTTTGCACAATTGAAGAAATTGAATATCTTCCAACAAGAACTGTACCTTTCTTTTCAATCGAGAGAATTTGTTCAGATTTGGCTTGGTTGCCATTATAATTATTAAATTTAACCGAACACGTAAAAACCGGACACAATAAACAAATATTTTAACACCTTAATGTTTTTACACAATTAGTCTTTGTCGCACTTTCGTATATATTTTTAAGTTATTCACTATTATTACACGAATGACAATAAAAACAAAACGAACGAACGATTAAAAACACGTACCTGTATGCATTTCGGACTGCATGCAGTCCATCATCAGCATCACGACTGGTCCAATCGGTATCATCTTCTTGGGTCGTTTGTAATCAGATGAGAGAAAAAAGGTTCGATGATATATTGCCGTTATCAGCATTGATTGCATTGCTATCTCTTTGTATGAAATAGCTTTCATACGCATCTAATTTTCTCTCATCTGTTACTTGTTTCTTCAAACTTACACAGCTTGCACTTATATTAAAGTGGTTTAGCTTTAAGACGTGGTCTGCGATAGCAGAACTCTGGCTTTTATTTTGTTTGATGTATGCACTGTGTTCTTTAAATCTTTTTTCTATGGTTCTTTTGGTTTGACCATAGTAAACACCATTACAGTCACCACACTTGATTGCATATATGCCTGACTTTTTCATATCTTCTATTTTGTCTTTTGTTGACCCGAGTAAGTTTTTTAGTTTTGTTTTACTTGAAAAAACTAATTGAATGTTATGTTCTCGGAAATTTTTCGATATTTTGTTGGTAATTTCAGGCACATAACACACTGAGGCTCGTTTAACTTCACTTCTTTCAATATTTTGCGAGAAAAACGTCGACATGTTTGATTTTTTAATTTTGTTTGAATGTTTTTTGATGAGTTTGTCCACTAAATTTGCGCTGTATCCGTTTACATCTGCAGCTTTTTTGATGTATTCATACTCAGCTTTGTAATTTGAAGCTGATAAAGGGAGCTTACACATTCTATGTACCATTGAATGAAACGCGGCGTGTTTATGTTGAGTTGGACAATGTGAATCACTTGTAATGAACCGAAGTGTACTTGTTGGTTTATGGTAAACCGAAACATTTATTTTATTCTGTAACGTTTTTCTAACTTCAAGATCTAGAAAACAGATTTTTCCGTTTGTCTCTGTTTCAATTGTAAATTTTATGGTTTCAAATTGACTGTTTAATACATTCAACGTAAAAACTATGTTGTCTTTTTTCACAATTGAAAACACATCATCCACATATCGACACCAGAACCGCGGTAGCAAATTTGCATTTCTTAACCGAATTTCAAATGCCGACATAAACAATTCCGACACTAGAGGGCTCAGTGGGTTTCCCATATTTGTTCCCTTTTCCACTTTATAGAACTTATTCCTAAATTGGAAAAAGTTTTGTTGCATGCAAAGTTTAGCCACACTCAAAAAACACACTTTTTTCTCGTTACTTAAATCAACGGTATTCAAATAACTTTCAAATTCACATAATGCAACATCTACCGGAATACTTGGAAAAAGAGACACAACGTCAAACGACACCATCATTTCATCTTCTTTTATTGTTTCACTTATTACTTTTTTGACAAAATCAAAAGAATTTTTAATTGAGAGGCTGTTAATTGGGGGCAAAAGTTTAATTTCACTAACCAGCCATTTTGCCAATAAATAAGAAGGAGACGAGATGCTGCTAACAATTGGTCTAATTAACGTATAACTAAAAGATATAGACGAGGAATTAATGAAATAGGAATGATTTGGAAATGGATTTCAGGATCTCCCGATCATGATGACGCAGTCCTCATAAACAATAAATTATCAGAATTAATAACGAGTAATAATAAACAATTCATAACTAATTCGGAAGTTTTTAATGCAATAAAAAAACTATCAGAATTTCTCCATGAGATAGAAAGCGATGCACAACTAAGATTAGCTAGGGAACGAAACAAATTAATAATAATTGAACTACAGAATATAATACAAACAATTGCATTAGCTAAATCAGGAATTCTTAATCCTGCAATATTGAACTTACAAGACATAAAAGAATTTACGAAACACGAACATGGTAGCATGACCATAACAGACTTGATGGATGTATCAGAATTTAAGATATTTCAGAATGAAGAAGTAATTGTTGTTTTCATAAAATATCCCATTGTAAATAAAAATTGTAAACTATACGAAACAAGGGCCATAAGCCAACAAGATGGGAAACTACAAATTGAAAAAGAAATTGCAAAATGCGAAGATGAATATATTAATGTGAAAAATTGTAAAATAGAATTAAGATATAATTTTTGTAAACTATATAATAACGAGACTTGTTTGTCAAATATATTAAATAATAAAAAAGCAATTTGTAATAAAATAAAAGAAAGGAATTCAGATTTAGAAATTATTAAAGATGGCTCGATCTTAATATCTGGAAAACATGTTGTGAATAATGCAACAATAAATGGAACATATTTGATAAATTTCCAAAACAAAACTGTAACAGATGGAAAAAGATATGATAATCCCACATTTATAATTCAAAATTATTTGAAAACATATAGTATTGATGAATTTGAAATTAAAAATTATTATGACTCATATAATAAAGACCTTAAATTTGACAACATTAATTTGATAGAGTCAATTCAAGAACAGGCAATAAATAGCCCAATTGTAACAACTTTTACTTTGTTAATTATAATATCAGCAACCACATTATGTATTATTTATTACCTAAAAATGAAATCATCAAATAATGTTATTCGATTTAAACAGCAAGAAGAGATTCAATTTAGCAATCTCTTAAAACGAGTAGAAGAACTTACGGAAGACGCGGGACGCTCTTCTTAAAGAAAGAGGGGAGTAAACGCACAGCGTCACCATTAAATCATAAAGGTAAAACCGCTGTCATAGCACTTGTTGTGACAGAATCAAATTAATTTTAAATATATAAAAATAGCCTACTAAGAACGTCCGGGACATTAGATAAAAAACAGGAAAGAACACGAACTCATCCAATACTCCAATTTCAAAAAGATGAGATCATCTTCTCCCGAACGAACAAGCTGACATTATAATTAAGTTTTAGTCTATAAGAAGATATTGTAGAAGATAGTCTATAAGAAGAAATTGTAGAAGATAGTCTTTAAGAAGATCTTGTGAAAGATAGTTGATAAATAAAATATTTTTTAAAACTTCAATGGTGAAGTAAAAATATTAATTGGCGACCGTGACAGGACATCCAATCATTGTATATCAGAAAATAAAAAGTATGATTTGATTGAGATGTACAAACTCTAGTGCTGCGTTATATTATTAAAAAATATACATAGTGCCGAGAAAAAATAAAAATAAGTATCCTTCAAAGAAAGGAGAAAAAATAAAAAATAAAAATAAGTATCCCATAAAATAGGAGAACAAAATAAAAATAAGTATCCTTCAAAGAAAGAAGAAAAAAATACAAAAAATATAAAAATTAATATCCTGCAAAATAAAAGTGAAAAAATATGTGCGAGAAAAATCATAAACAAAAATAATGATAAAAATAAAGTGGTAAAAGATGCCAAATAGCACAAGTGAAAATAATTTTTTAACGAAAGAAGAAAAAGAAAGATTAAATAATTTAATCAGGAGAAGGAAATTCCTGTTAGAAAGAACTGAAAAAATGAAAGCAGTTTTTAAATATTACAATAAAGACATTGTTACTAATAATAATCAGTGCCGATAATTTTTAGACAAATTAACTGATCTTATCGAACAATTTAACAAAATAATAATAATACAAAAAAAAAACTTTAAAATACACGAAATCATCAAAATCATTGAAAGCAGTTCATCAACAGCAGAATAAAATTCATCGATTCATCATTGTTATAATTTAACAAAAGAGAGTAAGATTAATTTGTATTGTTATGTTATTTAATAATAATTAATTACGTAATGAAAGTTATTTGGACGTAATTTTGATTAAGAAAATATATTTAAATGCAATTTTGATTTAAAAAAAAATAATATATATAAACTAAAATAAAAAGTTAATGAAAACAAGAAGGCAAAGTATAAAAACAATTATTGAAGCTCAGAGCTAATTTTGAAAACATCCATGACAAACTAAACGAAAACACTTTACCAATTACTGTTAGAATTTGGAAACCTTAATTTAAGAAATAATACCAAGATGTCTATTACCGAGGAAACTGTAACTAGGCTTATAGCAGCTAGTACGGCTACTCTTAAATCAGAAATAAAGACGTTACAAACAGCCCTTGAGGTTCTTACAAATAATACGTTAGTAACAGAATACGAGTTACAGAAAATCGATGAAAATATTTCCTGCAACGAACCCTTAGACGTTATTAAATCATTACCAGAATTTTCGGGAAATGCAATATCATATGTTAGTTGGCGCGAGGCGGCAAATAATTCATTGTCCCTTTACGCAAAAGGAAGTCGAAAATACTTCGCAGCCTTAACCATTCTTAGAAACAAAATAATTAACAGTGCTAATGATATACTGACAAACCACGGAACCGTACTAAACTATGATGCAATCATATCGAGACTTGATTTTGCATTTGCAGATAAACGACCAGCTCATATTATCGAGCAAGAATGAAGTGTCTTACGACAAGGTAATATAACTTTGATAGACTATTACAATTTAGTCAACCAGAAATTAACTTTACTGATTAATAAAACAATCATGACCCATGGTACAGAGTCAGAAATTACGAAAGAATTAAACAGAGCTAACAGACGAAATGCTTTAAGAATATTTACTACAGGTTTAAATCCACCCCTTTCTAATATTCTATTTTCGTTATCTCCAGAAGATTTACCATCTGCCTTAGCCAAAGCGCAGGAATTAGAATCTAATAATGTGAGAGCGCATTTTGCATTGCAATTTAACAGATCGCAATCTTCACACTTTCAAGCTACAAACAATATTTTACATAATACAAATTCACACAATAACAATTTACGTTTTCCTACACGGAATCAAAATCATAATAGGTACCAAAAACCAGAACAAATGGAATTAGGAAGTTCAGCACACAGACCTATAACTAAGTACGAACAAAAAGTATTTGACAATAATAAACGAACATATAATCCGTTTAATAGACAAGACAATATCAGAAACAATTCCCAAAGTCCACAAAATAATTTCCAACGAAACAATAATAATTATCAGCCGCAATGGCATAAGCCTAATTATAATACATATAATAACCCGCCAAGACCAATCTTTAAAAGAGAAAGGAACAATAGTATACAACAAAGTATACAAACACCTCCTGTAAAGATGGAGCAAATTAACAATTTAAACTTTAAAAAGACAATTTTTTAGGACAAACTTCGGATTATTACACTTATTGCGAACCGTCAATGACAAACAAATAAAAATTTTATTAGATACGGGAGCTACAAGTAAGTATTGTAGACCACATTTATTTTTAGAAGAAAAGGAATTAGTTATTAAAAAAAGAGTTTTCACTGCAAACAGTGAAATTATAATTGAAAAATACCATGATATATATATATTTGATACAGATGTAAGAGTTTATGTTATAAAGGATTTAGAGTATGATGTGCTAATTGGTTCGAATTTATTAAAACAAATAAATGCTCACATCAGTTTCGAGAATGAAACAATTACTTATAAAAATAGGAAGGAACAAATTCATTTCGCGGGAAATGATAAAATTACTAAAATATCTGACGAAAGTATTGAAAATTTGACTAAGCAAATAATAAACAAAATAAATCAGGAACATAGTTCCATAAATACATCACTTCCATTCAGGACAGACGTATCGGCGGAAATCCGCACAACGAACGAAAAACCAGTTTGGACTAAACAATACCCATACCCACTTAGTGCAAATAATTTCGTCAATAAGGAAATTGAAAAACTTTTGAAAGATGGCATTATTAGACCCAGTAAGAGTCCGTATAATTCCCCAGTTTGGGTTGTACCAAAGAAAGGTTTTAACGAAGATGGAACCCAAAAAAATAGACTCGTTATTGATTATAAAAAATTGAATGAGAACACAATCTCAGACAAATACCCTATACCTGATACCAATGTAATATTGAGAAATCTTGGGAAGGCTAAATATTTTTCAACAATCGATTTAGAGAAAGGTTTTCATCAAATAAAAGTAAGGAATGAAGATATTGAGAAAACTAGTTTCTCAATTAATAATGGCAAGTATGAATATACAAGAATGCCATTCGGATTAAAAAATGCTCCATCTATCTTCCAACGTGCTATGGACGATATATTGAGACCTCATGTAGGAAAATTTTGTCACGTTTACATAGATGACATTATAGTATTTTCCAATAGTATAGATGATGATGATAGTAGAGACACTCAAGCAAGCTAACATGAAGATTTCGTTAGAAAAGTCAATATTTTATAAAAAGGAGATTGATTTTTTGGGATATGTGATATCTCAGAATGTTATAAAAACAAATAAGGAAAAAGTTAAGACAATAAGAGAATACCCTGAACCAAAAACACTCAGGCAATTAAGATAATTTTTAGGAATGACAGGATACTATAGGAAGTTTATTCGAAACTACGCAAATATAGCTAAACCTCTAACTAAATATCTTCAAAACGAAAACGGTCAAGTTTCAACCCATATGGCTAAGAAAACCATAATAACATTAGATAATGAAGCAATTAAAGCTTTCGAAAATCTAAAAAATCACTTAATTCTAGGAACCGAGCTAAACCAACCAGATTACAATAAGAAATTTGTACTAACTACTGACGCATCCGACGATGCAATAGGAGCAGTTTTGTCTCAGGACAACAAACCCATCACGTTTATTAGTAAAACTTTAACTAAAACTGAACGATCATATGCAACAAATGAGAAAGAATTATATGCAATAGTATATGCATTAAAAAACTTGAGAAACTACCTTTACGGAGTAACAAATTTGAAGTTCCATACCGATCACCAACCTTTGACCTTTGCAGTCTCAAAAAGAAACCCTAACACTAAAATGAAGCGATGGCACGCATTCATAGAAAAATATGCACCAAATTTTTAAAACTTCAATGGTGAAGTAAAAATATTAATTGGCGACCGTGACAGGACATCCAATCATTGTATATCAGAAAATAAAAAGTATGATTTGATTGAGATGTACAAACGCTAGTGCTGCGTTATATTATTAACAAATATACATAGTGCCGAGAAAAAATAAAAATAAGTATCCTTCAAAGAAAGGAGAAAAAATAAAAAATAAAAATAAGTATCCTATAAAATAGGAGAACAAAATAAAAATAAGTATCCTTCAAAGAAAGGAGAAAAAAATACAAGAAATATAAAAATTAATATCCTGCAAAATAAAAGTGAAAAAATATGTGCGAGAAAAATCATTAACAAAAATAATGATAAAAATAAAGTGGTCAAAGATGCCAAATAGCACAAGTGAAAATAATTTTTTAACGAAAGAAGAAAAAGAAAGATTAAATAATTTAATCAGGAGAAGGAAATTCCTGTTAGAAAGAACTGAAAAAATGAAAGCAGTTTTTAAATATTACAATAAAGACATTGTTACTAATAATAATCAGTGCCGATAATTTTTAGACAAATTAACTGATCTTATCGAACAATTTAACAAAATAATAATAATACAAAAAAAAACTTTAAAATACACGAAATCATCAAAATCATTGAAAGCAGTTCATCAACAGCAGAATAAAATTCATCGATTCATCATTGTTATAATTTAACAAAAGAGAGTAAGATTAATTTGTATTGTTATGTTATTTAATAATAATTAATTACGTAATGAAAGTTATTTGGACGTAATTTTGATTAAGAAAATATATTTAAATGCAATTTTGATTTAAAAAAAAATAATATATATAAACTAAAATAAAAAGTTAATGAAAACAAGAAGGCAAAGTATAAAAACAATTATTGAAGCTCAGAGCTAATTTTGAAAACATCCATGACAAACTAAACGAAAACACTTTACCAATTACTGTTAGAATTTGGAAACCTTAATTTAAGAAATAATATCAAGATGTCTATTACCGAGGAAACTGTAACTAGGCTTATAGCAGCTAGTACGGCTACTCTTAAATCAGAAATAAAGACGTTACAAACAGCCCTTGAGGTTCTTACAAATAATACGTTAGTAACAGAATACGAGTTACAGAAAATCGATGAAAATATTTCCTGCAACGAACCCTTAGACGTTATTAAATCATTACCAGAATTTTCGGGAAATGCAATATCATATGTTAGTTGGCGCGAGGCGGCAAATAATTCATTGTCCCTTTACGGAAAAGGAAGTCGAAAATACTTCGCAGCCTTAACCATTCTTAGAAACAAAATAATTAACAGTGCTAATGATATACTGACAAACCACGGAACCGTACTAAACTATGATGCAATCATATCGAGACTTGATTTTGCAGTTGCAGATAAACGACCAGCCCATATTATCGAGCAAGAATTAAGTGTCTTACGACAAGGTAATACAACTTTGATAGACTATTACAATTTAGTCAACCAGAAATTAACTTTACTGATTAATAAAACAATCATGACCCATGGTACAGAGTCAGAAATTACGAAAGAATTAAACAGAGCTAACAGACGAAATGCTTTAAGAATATTTACTACAGGTTTAAATCCACCCCTTTCTAATATTCTATTTTCGTTATCTCCAGAAGATTTACCATCTGCCTTAGCCAAAGCGCAGGAATTAGAATCTAATAATGTGAGAGCGCATTTTGCATTGCAATTTAACAGATCGCAATCTTCACACTTTCAAGCTACAAACAATATTTTACATAATACAAATTCACACAATAACAATTTACGTTTTCCTACACGGAATCAAAATCATAATAGGTACCAAAAACCAGAACAAATGGAATTAGGAAGTTCAGCACACAGACCTATAACTAAGTACGAACAAAAAGTATTTGACAATAATAAACGAACATATAATCCGTTTAATAGACAAGACAATATCAGAAACAATTTCCAAAGTCCACAAAATAATTTCCAACGAAACAATAATAATTATCAGCCGCAATGGCATAAGCCTAATTATAATACATATAATAACCCGCCAAGACCAATCTTTAAAAGAGAAAGGAACAATAGTATACAACAAAGTATACAAACACCTCCTGTAAAGATGGAGCGAATTAACAATTTAAACGAACAAAAAGACAATTTTTTAGGACAAACTTCGGATTACCACACTTATTGCGAACCGTCAATGACAAACAAATAAAAATTTTATTAGATACGGGAGCTACAAGTAATTATTGTAGACCACATTTATTTTTAGAAGAAAAGGAATTAGTTATTAAAAAAAGAGTTTTCACTGCAAACAGTGAAATTATAATTGAAAAATACCATGATATATATATATTTCATACAGATGTAAGAGTTTATGTTATAAAGGATTTAGAGTATGATGTGCTAATTGGTTCGAATTTATTAAAACAAATAAATGCTCACATCAGTTTCGAGAATGAAACAATTACTTATAAAAATAGGAAGGAAAAAATTCATTTCGCGGGAAATGATAAAATTAATAAAATATCTGACGAAAGTATTGAAAATTTGACTAAGCAAATAATAAACAAAATAAATCAGGAACATAGTTCCATAAATACATCACTTCCATTCAGGACAGACGTATCGGCGGAAATCCGCACAACGAACGAAAAACCAGTTTGGACTAAGCAATACCCATACCCACTTAGTGCAAATAATTTCGTCAATAAGGAAATTGAAAAACTTTTGAAAGATGGCATTATTAGACCCAGTAAGAGTCCGTATAATTCCCCAGTTTGGGTTGTACCAAAGAAAGGTTTTAACGAAGATGGAACCCAAAAAAATAGACTCGTTATTGATTATAAAAAATTGAATGAGAACACAATCTCAGACAAATACCCTATACCTGATACCAATGTAATATTGAGAAATCTTGGGAAGGCTAAATATTTTTCAACAATCGATTTAGAGAAAGGTTTTCATCAAATAAAAGTAAGGAATGAAGATATTGAGAAAACTAGTTTCTCAATTAATAATGGCAAGTATGAATATACAAGAATGCCATTCGGATTAAAAAATGCTCCATCTATCTTCCAACGTGCTATGGACGATATATTGAGACCTCATGTAGGAAAATTTTGTCACGTTTACATAGATGACATTATAGTATTTTCCAATAGTATAGATGAACATAACAAACATATATTAAAGATAGTAGAGACACTCAAGCAAGCTAACATGAAGATTTCGTTAGAAAAGTCAATATTTTATAAAAAGGAGATTGATTTTTTGGGATATGTGATATCTCAGAATGTTATAAAAACAAATAAGGAAAAAGTTAAGACAATAAGAGAATACCCTGAACCAAAAACACTCAGGCAATTAAGATAATTTTTAGGAATGATAGGATACTATAGGAAGTTTATTCGAAACTACGCAAATATAGCTAAACCTCTAACTAAATATCTTCAAAACGAAAACGGTCAAGTTTCAACCCATATGGCTAAGAAAACCATAATAACATTAGATAATGAAGCAATTAAAGCTTTCGAAAATCTAAAAAATCACTTAATTCTAGAAACCGAGCTAAACCAACCAGATTACAATAAGAAATTTGTACTAACTACTGACGCATCCGACGATGCAATAGGAGCAGTTTTGTCTCAGGACAACAAACCCATCACGTTTATTAGTAAAACTTTAACTAAAACTGAACGATCATATGCAACAAATGAGAAAGAATTATATGCAATAGTATATGCATGAAAAAACTTGAGAAACTACCTTTACGGAGTAACAAATTTGGAGATCCATACCGATCACCAACCTTTGACCTTTGCAGTCTCAAAAAGAAACCCTAACACTAAAATGAAGCGATGGCACGCATTCATAGAAGAATATGCACCAAAGAATATATACAAACCAGGAACTACAAATGTAGTTGCAGACGCACTTTCCAGACAAAATTTAAATATTATCACAGACAGTTCATCCTCAGATGCTACTCAGCACTCTGCAGAAAGCAGTGATCATGAGGAAATAAAGGAAACAAAGAAACCACTTTAAACAATAAATTCTGCTCAGTAAGAATACATTTACAATGCATGAACAAATTAGTAATTTCAGAAAAACTAGGCATATAATAGAATACGACAATTTGGATAACCTTGTCACTATCCTTAAAGAATACCTCCAACCAGGAGTAGTAGCAATACATTGTACACCAGAAGATTTATATGATGTTAAAAGAACATTAAAGGAAACATTTAGTAACAACTAACAAAATATTTCCAATAGATATTCCAAATAAAGAAGACCAAGCTATGATAGTAGAGCAAACACATAATAGAGCTCACAGAAATCACAGAGAGAATTTGAAACAAATTTATAATTCATATTATTGGCCAGAAATGAGAAAACAATTAAAAGAATATGTAAGAAATTGCAATATTTGCAATAAAAGTAAATATGATAGATACCCACAAAAAATACCAATTGGAGAGGCTCCAATTCCAGAGAAAGAGGGGGAACAGTTACACATAGACATATTTTTTGCCCAGAACTTAAAATTTATAACATGTATAGATTCTTATTCAAAATTTTTAGTGATAAAATTAATTGAAGACAAAATGAAGCTAGACGAAAAAGTTTTAGAAATAATTACAAACCTTTCCACAAGTAAAAAGTATAACAGTAGATAATGAGCCAGGTTTCTCAACACCACAGTTTAAAACTTTAATGCAAAGATTAAACATACAAATATTTTTCTGTGATCCAAAACACAGTACAACAAACGGACAGATAGAAAGAGTACATTCTACATTAATTGAAATTGCAAGATGCTTAAAGCAAGAATTTTATCTTATTAATGACTTAGAATCAATTTATAGAGCTGCACAACAGTATAATAAAACTATACATTCAATTACAAATCAAAAACCTTTTGAGATCTTATATAATAAAGTACCTCATGAATTTGTACCTTCAAAACTCTTAAGAGCCCAAGAAAAAATGTTGAAAACACATAATAAAAACAGGTTTGTTAAAAACTATACACAGAATGAAGTTATTTTTGAAAAAATAGCCGGTTGTAGAAATAAACTTCTACCAAGATATAAAAAACAAAAAATTAAGGTAGATTTAGGAAATAAAGTTATTATTCATAAGAGAAACAGAATAGTACATAAGGATAATATAAAAACTTAAAATTTTACCATTTCAGAAAAAATGGGAACTACAGCAAATTTAATTTTAATGCTCTCCATAACTATGAGTACAGGTGACATAATAGACTATACCCGAGAAAACTATTTGCTATTAGAAAATGGCAATGCCGCACTTTACAATGATTATGGAACTATATTCCATATTACCCATTTTTCCTATTTTGAAAAATTGATACAAGAAACCGTCACTGAAATAGAAAGAAATTATTATAAGAATACTGACACAGGGAATACATTAGATAACATGCTGGACATAAGCAAAGATACAGATATGACATCAATTAAAACACTTTTAGGACAATTACGTATAACTAAAAGATATAGACGAGGAATTAATGAAATAGGAATGATTTGGAAATGGATTTCAGGATCTCCCGATCATGATGACGCAGTCCTCATAAACAATAAATTATCAGAATTAATAACGAGTAATAATAAACAATTCATAACTAATTCGGAAATTTTTGATGCAATAAAAAAACTATCAGAATTTCTCCATGAGATAGAAAGCGATGCACAACTAAGATTAGCTAGGGAACGAAACAAATTAATAATAATTGAACTACAGAATATAATACAAACAATTGCATTAGCTAAATCAGGAATTTTTAATCCTGCAATATTGAACTTACAAGACATAAAAGAATTTACGAAACACGAACATGGTAGCATGACCATAACAGACTTGATGGATGTATCAGAATTTAAGATATTTCAGAATGAAGAAGTAATTGTTGTTTTCATAAAATATCCCATTGTAAATAAAAATTGTAAACTATACGAAACAAGGGCCATAAGCCAACAAGATGGGAAACTACAAATTGAAAAAGAAATTGCAAAATGCGAAGATGAATATATTAATGTGAAAAATTGTAAAATAGAATTAAGATATAATTTTTGTAAACTATATAATAACGAGACTTGTTTGTCAAATATATTAAATAATAAAAAAGCAATTTGTAATAAAATAAAAGAAAGGAATTCAGATTTAGAAATTATTAAAGATCGCTCGATCTTAATATCTGGAAAACATATTGTGAATAATGCAACAATAAATGGAACAAATTTGATAAATTTCCAAAACAAAACTGTAATAGATGGAAAAAGATATGATAATCCCACATTTATAATTCAAAATTATTTGAAAACATATAGTATTGATGAATTTGAACTTAAAAATTATTATGACTCATATAATAAAGACCTTAAATTTGACAACATTAATTTGATAGAGTCAATTCAAGAACAGGCAATAAATAGCCCAATTGTAACAACTTTTACTTTGTTAATTATAATATCAGCAACCACATTATGTATTATTTATTACCTAAAGATGAAATCATCAAATAATGTTATTCGATTTAAACAGCAAGAAGAGATTCGATTTAGCAATCTCTTAAAACGAGTAGAAGAACTTACGGAAGACGCGGGACGCTCTTCTTAAAGAAAGAGGGGAGTTAACGCCCAGCGTCACCATTAAATCATAACGGTAAAACCGCTGTCATAGCACTTGTTGTGACAGAATCAAAAGCACGTCCGGGACATTAGATAAAAAACAGAAAAGAACACGAACTCATCCAATACTCCAATTTCAAAAAGATGAGATCATCTTCTCCCGAACGAACAAGCTGACATTATAATTAAGTTTTAGTCTATAAGAAGATATTGTAGAAGATAGTCTATAAGAAGAAATTGTAGAAGATAGTCTTTAAGAAGATCTTGTGAAAGATAGTTGATAAATAAAATATTTTTTAAAACTTCAATGGTGAAGTAAAAATATTAATTGGCGACCGTGACAGGACATCCAATCATTGTATATCAGAAAATAAAAAGTATGATTTGATTGAGATGTACAAACTCTAGTGCTGCGTTATATTATTAACAAATATACATAGTGCCGAGAAAAAATAAAAATAAGTATCCTTCAAAGAAAGGAGAAAAAATAAAAAATAAAAATAAGTATCCTATAAAATAGGAGAACAAAATAAAAATAATTATCCTTCAAAGAAAGGAGAAAAAAATACAAAAAATATAAAAATTAATATCCTGCAAAATAAAAGTGAAAAAATATGTGCGAGAAAAATCATAAACAAAAATAATAATAAAAATAAAGATGCCAAATAGCACAAGTGAAAATAATTTTTTAACGAAAGAAGAAAAAGAAAGATAAAATAATTTAATCAGGAGAAGGAAATTCCTGTTAGAAAGAACTGAAAAAATGAAAGCAGTTTTTAAATATTACAATAAAGACATTGTTACTAATAATAATCAGTGCCGATAATTTTTAGACAAATTAACTGATCTTATCGAACAATTTAACAAAATAATAATAATACAAAAAAAAACTTTAAAATACACGAAATCATCAAAATCATTGAAAGCAGTTCATCAACAGCAGAATAAAATTCATCGATTCATCATTGTTATAATTTAACAAAAGAGAGTAAGATTAATTTGTATTGTTATGTTATTTAATAATAATTAATTACGTAATGAAAGTTATTTGGACGTAATTTTGATTAAGAAAATATATTTAAATGCAATTTTGATTTAAAAAAAAATAATATATATAAACTAAAATAAAAAGTTAATGAAAACAAGAAGGCAAAGTATAAAAACAATTATTGAAGCTCAGAGCTAATTTTGAAAACATCCATGACAAACTAAACGAAAACACTTTACCAATTACTGTTAGAATTTGGAAACCTTAATTTAAGAAATAATACCAAGATGTCTATTACCGAGGAAACTGTAACTAGGCTTATAGCAGCTAGTACGGCTACTCTTACATCAGAAATAAAGACGTTACAAACAGCCCTTGAGGTTCTTACAAATAATACGTTAGTAACAGAATACGAGTTACAGAAAATCGATGAAAATATTTCCTGCAACGAACCCTTAGACGTTATTAAATCATTACCAGAATTTTCGGGAAATGCAATATCATATGTTAGTTGGCGCGAGGCGGCAAATAATTCATTGTCCCTTTACGCAAAAGGAAGTCGAAAATACTTCGCAGCCTTAACCATTCTTAGAAACAAAATAATTAACAGTGCAAATGATATACTGACAAACCACGGAACCGTACTAAACTATGATGCAATCATATCGAGACTTGATTTTGCATTTGCAGATAAACGACCAGCTCATATTATCGAGCAAGAATTAAGTGTCTTACGACAAGGTAATACAACTTTGATAGACTATTACAATTTAGTCAACCAGAAATTAACTTTACTGATTAATAAAACAATCATGACCCATGGTACAGAGTCAGAAATTACGAAAGAATTAAACAGAGCTAACAGACGAAATGCTTTAAGAATATTTACTACAGGTTTAAATCCACCCCTTTCTAATATTCTATTTTCGTTATCTCCAGAAGATTTACCATCTGCCTTAGCCAAAGCGCAGGAATTAGAATCTAAAAATGTGAGAGCGCATTTTGCATTGCAATTTAACAGATCGCAATCTTCACACTTTCAAGCTACAAACAATATTTTACATAATACAAATTCACACAATAACAATTTACGTTTTCCTAAACGGAATCAAAATCATAATAGGTACCAAAAACCAGAACAAATGGAATTAGGAAGTTCAGCACACAGACCTATAACTAAGTACGAACAAAAAGTATTTGACAATAATAAACGAACATATAATCCGTTTAATAGACAAGACAATATCAGAAACAATTCCCAAAGTCCACAAAATAATTTCCAACGAAACAATAATAATTATCAGCCGCAATGGCATAAGCCTAATTATAATACATATAATAACCCGCCAAGACCAATCTTTAAAAGAGAAAGGAACAATAGTATACAACAAAGTATACAAACACCTCCTGTAAAGATGGAGCGAATTAACAATTTAAACTTTAAAAAGACAATTTTTTAGGACAAACTTCGGATTACCACACTTATTGCGAACCGTCAATGACAAACAAATAAAAATTTTATTAGATACGGGAGCTACAAGTAATTATTGTAGACCACATTTATTTTTAGAAGAAAAGGAATTAGTTATTAAAAAAAGAGTTTTCACTGCAAACAGTGAAATTATAATTGAAAAATACCATGATATATATATATTTGATACAGATGTAAGAGTTTATGTTATAAAGGATTTAGAGTATGATGTGCTAATTGGTTCGAATTTATTAAAACAAATAAATGCTCACATCAGTTTCGAGAATGAAACAATTACTTATAAAAATAGGAAGGAAAAAATTCATTTCGCGGGAAATGATAAAATTAATAAAATATCTGACGAAAGTATTGAAAATTTGACTAAGCAAATAATAAACAAAATAAATCAGGAACATAGTTCCATAAATACATCACTTCCATTCAGGACAGACGTATCGGCGGAAATCCGCACAACGAACGAAAAACCAGTTTGGACTAAACAATACCCATACCCACTTAGTGCAAATAATTTCGTCAATAAGGAAATTGAAAAACTTTTGAAAGATGGCAATATTAGACCCAGTAAGAGTCCGTATAATTCCCCAGTTTGGGTTGTACCAAAGAAAGGTTTTAACGAAGATGGAACCCAAAAAAATAGACTCGTTATTGATTATAAAAAATTGAATGAGAACACAATCTCAGACAAATACCCTATACCTGATACCAATGTAATATTGAGAAATCTTGGGAAGGCTAGATATTTTTCAACAATCGATTTAGAGAAAGGTTTTCATCAAATAAAAGTAAGGAATGAAGATATTGAGAAAACTAGTTTCTCAATTAATAATGGCAAGTATGAATATACAAGAATGCCATTCGGATTAAAAAATGCTCCATCTATCTTCCAACGTGCTATGGACGATATATTGAGACCTCATGTAGGAAAATTTTGTCACGTTTACATAGATGACATTATAGTATTTTCCAATAGTATAGAAGAACATAACAAACATATATTAAAGATAGTAGAGACACTCAAGCAAGCTAACATGAAGATTTCGTTAGAAAAGTCAATATTTTATAAAAAGGAGATTGATTTTTTGGGATATGTGATATCTCAGAATGTTATAAAAACAAATAAGGAAAAAGTTAAGACAATAAGAGAATACCCTGAACCAAAAACACTCAGGCAATTAAGATAATTTTTAGGAATGATAGGATACTATAGGAAGTTTATTCGAAACTACGCAAATATAGCTAAACCTCTAACTAAATATCTTCAAAACGAAAACGGTCAAGTTTCAACCCATATGGCTAAGAAAACCATAATAACATTAGATAATGAAGCAATTAAAGCTTTCGAAAATCTAAAAAATCACTTAATTCTAGAAACCGAGCTAAACCAACCAGATTACAATAAGAAATTTGTACTAACTACTGACGCATCCGACGATGCAATAGGAGCAGTTTTGTCTCAGGACAACAAACCCATCACGTTTATTAGTAAAACTTTAATTAAATCTGAACGATCATATGCAACAAATGAGAAAGAATTATATGCAATAGTATATGCATTAAAAAACTTGAGAAACTACCTTTACGGAGTAACAAATTTGGAGATCCATACCGATCACCAACCTTTGACCTTTGCAGTCTCAAAAAGAAACCCTAACACTAAAATGAAGCGATGGCACGCATTCATAGAAGAATATGCACCAAAGATTATATACAAACCAGGAACTACAAATGTAGTTGCAGACGCACTTTCCAGACAAAATTTAAATATTATCACAGACAGTTCATCCTCAGATGCTACTCAGCACTCTGCAGAAAGCAGTGATCATGAGGAAATAAAGGAAACAAAGAAACCTTTGAATCACTTTAAACAACAAATTCTGCTCAGTAAGAATACATTTACAATGCATGAACAAATTAGTAATTTCAGAAAAACTAGGCATATAATAGAATACGACAATTTGGATAACCTTGTCAGTATCCTTAAAGAATACCTCCAACCAGGAGTAGTAGCAATACATTGTACACCAGAAGATTTATATGATGTTAAAAGAACATTAAAGGAAACATTTAGTAAAAACTTTTTATACACAAAAATATTTCCAATAGATATTCCAAATAAAGAAGACCAAGCTATGATAGTAGAGCAAACACATAATAGAGCTCACAGAAATCACAGAGAGAATTTGAAACAAATTTATAATTCATATTATTGGCCAGAAATGAGAAAACAATTAAAAGAATATATAAGAAATTGCAATATTTGCAATAAAAGTAAATATGATAGATACCCACAAAAAATACCAATTGGAGAGGCTCCAATTCCAGAGAAAGAGGGGGAACAGTTACACATAGACATATTTTTTGCCCAGAACTTAAAATTTATAACATGTATAGATTCTTATTCAAAATTTTTAGTGATAAAATTAATTGAAGACAAAATGAAGCTAGACGAAAAAGTTTTAGAAATAATTACAAACCTTTCCACAAGTAAAAAGTATAACAGTAGATAATGAGCCAGGTTTCTCAACACCACAGTTTAAAACTTTAATGCAAAGATTAAACATACAAATATTTTTCTGTGATCCAAAACACAGTACAACAAACGGACAGATAGAAAGAGTACATTCTACATTAATTGAAATTGCAAGATGCTTAAAGCAAGAATTTTATCTTATTAATGACTTAGAATCAATTAATAGAGCTGCACAACAGTATAATAAAACTATACATTCAATTACAAATCAAAAACCTTTTGAGATCTTATATAATAAAGTATCTCATGAATTTGTACCTTCAAAACTCTTAAGAGCCCAAGAAAAAATGTTGAAAACACATAATAAAAACAGGTTTGTTAAAAACTATACACAGAATGAAGTTATTTTTGAAAAAATAGCCGGTTATAGAAATAAACTTCTACCAAGATATAAAAAACAAAAAATTAAGGTAGATTTAGGAAATAAAGTTATTATTCATAAGAGAAACAGAATAGTACATAAGGATAATATAAAAACTTAAAATTTTACCATTTCAGAAAAAATGGGAACTACAGCAAATTTAATTTTAATGCTCTCCATAACTATGAGTACAGGTGACATAATAGACTATACCCGAGAAAACTATTTGCTATTAGAAAATGGCAATGCCGCACTTTACAATGATTATGGAACTATATTCCATATTACCCATTTTTCCTATTTTGAAAAATTGATACAAGAAACCGTCACTGAAATAGAAAGAAATTATTATAAGAATACTGACACAGGGAATACATTAGATAACATGCTGGACATAAGCAAAGATACAGATATGACATCAATTAAAACACTTTTAGGACAATTACGTATAACTAAAAGATATAGACGAGGAATTAATGAAATAGGAATGATTTGGAAATGGATTTCAGGATCTCCCGATCATGATGACGCAGTCCTCATAAACAATAAATTATCAGAATTAATAACGAGTAATAATAAACAATTCATAACTAATTCGGAAATTTTTAATGCAATAAAAAAACTATCAGAATTTCTCCATGAGATAGAAAGCGATGCACAACTAAGATTAGCTAGGGAACGAAACAAATTAATAATAATTGAACTACAGAATATAATACTAACAATTGCATTAGCTAAATCAGGAATTCTTAATCCTGCAATATTGAACTTACAAGACATAAAAGAATTTACGAAACACGAACATGGTAGCATGACCATAACAGACTTGATGGATGTATCAGAATTTAAGATATTTCAGAATGAAGAAGTAATTGTTGTTTTCATAAAATATCCCATTGTAAATAAAAATTGTAAACTATACGAAACAAGGGCCATAAGCCAACAAGATGGGAAACTACAAATTGAAAAAGAAATTGCAAAATGCGAAGATGAATATATTAATGTGAAAAATTGTAAAATAGAATTAAGATATAATTTTTGTAAACTATATAATAACGAGACTTGTTTGTCAAATATATTAAATAATAAAAAAGCAATTTGTAATAAAATAAAAGAAAGGAATTCAGATTTAGAAATTATTAAAGATGGCTCGATCTTAATATCTGGAAAACATGTTGTGAATAATGCAACAATAAATGGAACATATTTGATAAATTTCCAAAACAAAACTGTAATAGATGGAAAAAGATATGATAATCCCACATTTATAATTCAAAATTATTTGAAAACATATAGTATTGATGAATTTGAAATTAAAAATTATTATGACTCATATAATAAAGACCTTAAATTTGACAACATTAATTTGATAGAGTCAATTCAAGAACAGGCAATAAATACCCCAATTGTAACAACTTTTACTTTGTTAATTATAATATCAGCAACCACATTATGTATTATTTATTACCTAAAGATGAAATCATCAAATAATGTTATTCGATTTAAACAGCAAGAAGAGATTCGATTTAGCAATCTCTTAAAACGAGTAGAAGAACTTACGGAAGACGCGGGACGCTCTTCTTAAAGAAAGAGGGGAGTTAACGCCCAGCGTCACCATTAAATCATAACGGTAAAACCGCTGTCATAGCACTTGTTGTGACAGAATCAAAAGGACGTCCGGGACATTAGATAAAAAACAGAAAAGAACACGAACTCATCCAATACTCCAATTTCAAAAAGATGAGATCATCTTCTCCCGAACGAACAAGCTGACATTATAATTAAGTTTTAGTCTATAAGAAGATATTGTAGAAGATAGTCTATAAGAAGAAATTGTAGAAGATAGTCTTTAAGAAGATCTTGTGAAAGATAGTTGATAAATAAAATATTTTTTAAAACTTCAATGGTGAAGTAAAAATATTAATTGGCGACCGTGACAGGACATCCAATCATTGTATATCAGAAAATAAAAAGTATGATTTGATTGAGATGTACAAACTCTAGTGCTGCGTTATATTATTAACAAATATACATAGTGCCGAGAAAAAATAAAAATAAGTATCCTTCAAAGAAAGGAGAAAAAATAAAAAATAAAAATAAGTATCCTATAAAATAGGAGAACAAAATAAAAATAATTATCCTTCAAAGAAAGGAGAAAAAAATACAAAAAATATAAAAATTAATATCCTGCAAAATAAAAGTGAAAAAATATGTGCGAGAAAAATCATAAACAAAAATAATGATAAAAATAAAGATGCCAAATAGCACAAGTGAAAATAATTTTTTAACGAAAGAAGAAAAAGAAAGATAAAATAATTTAATCAGGAGAAGGAAATTCCTGTTAGAAAGAACTGAAAAAATGAAAGCAGTTTTTAAATATTACAATAAAGACATTGTTACTAATAATAATCAGTGCCGATAATTTTTAGGCAAATTAACTGATCTTATCGAACAATTTAACAAAATAATAATAATACAAAAAAAAACTTTAAAATACACGAAATCATCAAAATCATTGAAAGCAGTTCATCAACAGCAGAATAAAATTCATCGATTCATCATTGTTATAATTTAACAAAAGAGAGTAAGATTAATTTGTATTGTTATGTTATTTAATAATAATTAATTACGTAATGAAAGTTATTTGGACGTAATTTTGATTAAGAAAATATATTTAAATGCAATTTTGATTTAAAAAAAAATAATATATATAAACTAAAATAAAAAGTTAATGAAAACAAGAAGGCAAAGTATAAAAACAATTATTGAAGCTCAGAGCTAATTTTGAAAACATCCATGACAAACTAAACGAAAACACTTTACCAATTACTGTTAGAATTTGGAAACCTTAATTTAAGAAATAATACCAAGATGTCTATTACCGAGGAAACTGTAACTAGGCTTATAGCAGCTAGGACGGCTACTCTTAAATCAGAAATAAAGACGTTACAAACAGCCCTTGAGGTTCTTACAAATAATACGTTAGTAACAGAATACGAGTTACAGAAAATCGATGAAAATATTTCCTGCAACGAACCCTTAGACGTTATTAAATCATTACCAGAATTTTCGGGAAATGCAATATCATATGTTAGATGGCGCGAGGCGGCAAATAATTCATTGTCCCTTTACGCAAAAGGAAGTCGAAAATACTTCGCAGCCTTAACCATTCTTAGAAACAAAATAATTAACAGTGCAAATGATATACTGACAAACCACGGAACCGTACTAAACTATGATGCAATCATATCGAGACTTGATTTTGCATTTGCAGATAAACGACCAGCTCATATTATCGAGCAAGAATTAAGTGTCTTACGACAAGGTAATACAACTTTGATAGACTATTACAATTTAGTCAACCAGAAATTAACTTTACTGATTAATAAAACAATCATGACCCATGGTACAGAGTCAGAAATTACGAAAGAATTAAACAGAGCTAACAGACGAAATGCTTTAAGAATATTTACTACAGGTTTAAATCCACCCCTTTCTAATATTCTATTTTCGTTATCTCCAGAAGATTTACCATCTGCCTTAGCCAAAGCGCAGGAATTAGAATCTAAAAATGTGAGAGCGCATTTTGCATTGCAATTTAACAGATCGCAATCTTCACACTTTCAAGCTACAAACAATATTTTACATAATACAAATTCACACAATAACAATTTACGTTTTCCTAAACGGAATAAAAATCATAATAGGTACCAAAAACCAGAACAAATGGAATTAGGAAGTTCAGCACACAGACCTATAACTAAGTACGAACAAAAAGTATTTGACAATAATAAACGAACATATAATCCGTTTAATAGACAAGACAATATCAGAAACAATTCCCAAAGTCCACAAAATAATTTCCAACGAAACAATAATAATTATCAGCCGCAATGGCATAAGCCTAATTATAATACATATAATAACCCGCCAAGACCAATCTTTAAAAGAGAAAGGAACAATAGTATACAACAAAGTATACAAACACCTCCTGTAAAGATGGAGCGAATTAACAATTTAAACTTTAAAAAGACAATTTTTTAGGACAAACTTCGGATTACCACACTTATTGCGAACCGTCAATGACAAACAAATAAAAATTTTATTAGATACGGGAGCTACAAGTAATTATTGTAGACCACATTTATTTTTAGAAGAAAAGGAATTAGTTATTAAAAAAAGAGTTTTCACTGCAAACAGTGAAATTATAATTGAAAAATACCATGATATATATATATTTGATACAGATGTAAGAGTTTATGTTATAAAGGATTTAGAGTATGATGTGCTAATTGGTTCGAATTTATTAAAACAAATAAATGCTCACATCAGTTTCGAGAATGAAACAATTACTTATAAAAATAGGAAGGAAAAAATTCATTTCGCGGGAAATGATAAAATTAATAAAATATCTGACGAAAGTATTGAAAATTTGACTAAGCAAATAATAAACAAAATAAATCAGGAACATAGTTCCATAAATACATCACTTCCATTCAGGACAGACGTATCGGCGGAAATCCGCACAACGAACGAAAAACCAGTTTGGACTAAACAATACCCATACCCACTTAGTGCAAATAATTTCGTCAATAAGGAAATTGAAAAACTTTTGAAAGATGGCAATATTAGACCCAGTAAGAGTCCGTATAATTCCCCAGTTTGGGTTGTACCAAAGAAAGGTTTTAACGAAGATGGAACCCAAAAAAATAGACTCGTTATTGATTATAAAAAATTGAATGAGAACACAATCTCAGACAAATACCCTATACCTGATACCAATGTAATATTGAGAAATCTTGGGAAGGCTAGATATTTTTCAACAATCGATTTAGAGAAAGGTTTTCATCAAATAAAAGTAAGGAATGAAGATATTGAGAAAACTAGTTTCTCAATTAATAATGGCAAGTATGAATATACAAGAATGCCATTCGGATTAAAAAATGCTCCATCTATCTTCCAACGTGCTATGGACGATATATTGAGACCTCATGTAGGAAAATTTTGTCGTTTACATAGATGACATTATAGTATTTTCCAATAGTATAGAAGAACATAACAAACATATATTAAAGATAGTAGAGACACTCAAGCAAGCTAACATGAAGATTTCGTTAGAAAAGTCAATATTTTATAAAAAGGAGATTGATTTTTTGGGATATGTGATATCTCAGAATGTTATAAAAACAAATAAGGAAAAAGTTAAGACAATAAGAGAATACCCTGAACCAAAAACACTCAGGCAATTAAGATAATTTTTAGGAATGATAGGATACTATAGGAAGTTTATTCGAAACTACGCAAATATAGCTAAACCTCTAACTAAATATCTTCAAAACGAAAACGGTCAAGTTTCAACCCATATGGCTAAGAATACCATAATAACATTAGATAATGAAGCAATTAAAGCTTTCGAAAATCTAAAAAATCACTTAATTCTAGAAACCGAGCTAAACCAACCAGATTACAATAAGAAATTTGTACTAACTACTGACGCATCCGACGATGCAATAGGAGCAGTTTTGTCTCAGGACAACAAACCCATCACGTTTATTAGTAAAACTTTAATTAAATCTGAACGATCATATGCAACAAATGAGAAAGAATTATATGCAATAGTATATGCATTAAAAAACTTGAGAAACTACCTTTACGGAGTAACAAATTTGGAGATCCATACCGATCACCAACCTTTGACCTTTGCAGTCTCAAAAAGAAACCCTAACACTAAAATGAAGCGATGGCACGCATTCATAGAAGAATATGCACCAAAGATTATATACAAACCAGGAACTACAAATGTAGTTGCAGACGCACTTTCCAGACAAAATTTAAATATTATCACAGACAGTTCATCCTCAGATGCTACTCAGCACTCTGCAGAAAGCAGTGATCATGAGGAAATAAAGGAAACAAAGAAACCTTTGAATCACTTTAAACAACAAATTCTGCTCAGTAAGAATACATTTACAATGCATGAACAAATTAGTAATTTCAGAAAAACTAGGCATATAATAGAATACGACAATTTGGATAACCTTGTCAGTATCCTTAAAGAATACCTCCAACCAGGAGTAGTAGCAATACATTGTACACCAGAAGATTTATATGATGTTAAAAGAACATTAAAGGAAACATTTAGTAACAACTTTTTATACACAAAAATATTTCCAATAGATATTCCAAATAAAGAAGACCAAGCTATGATAGTAGAGCAAACACATAATAGAGCTCACAGAAATCACAGAGAGAATTTGAAACAAATTTATAATTCATATTTTTGGCCAGAAATGAGAAAACAATTAAAAGAATATGTAAGAAATTGCAATATTTGCAATAAAAGTAAATATGATAGATACCCACAAAAAATACCAATTGGAGAGGCTCCAATTCCAGAGAAAGAGGGGGAACAGTTACACATAGACATATTTTTTGCCCAGAACTTAAAATTTATAACATGTATAGATTCTTATTCAAAATTTTTAGTGATAAAATTAATTGAAGACAAAATGAAGCTAGACGAAAAAGTTTTAGAAATAATTACAAACCTTTCCACAAGTAAAAAGTATAACACTAGATAATGAGCCAGGTTTCTCAACACCACAGTTTAAAACTTTAATGCAAAGATTAAACATACAAATATTTTTCTGTGATCCAAAACACAGTACAACAAACGGACAGATAGAAAGAGTACATTCTACATTAATTGAAATTGCAAGATGCTTAAAGCAAGAATTTTATCTTATTAATGACTTAGAATCAATTAATAGAGCTGCACAACAGTATAATAAAACTATACATTCAATTACAAATCAAAAACCTTTTGAGATCTTATATAATAAAGTATCTCATGAATTTGTACCTTCAAAACTCTTAAGAGCCCAAGAAAAAATGTTGAAAACACATAATAAAAACAGGTTTGTTAAAAACTATAGACAGAATGAAGTTATTTTTGAAAAAATAGCCGGTTATAGAAATAAACTTCTACCAAGATATAAAAAACAAAAAATTAAGGTAGATTTAGGAAATAAAGTTATTATTCATAAGAGAAACAGAATAGTACATAAGGATAATTTAAAAACTTAAAATTTTACCATTTCAGAAAAAATGGGAACTACAGCAAATTTAATTTTAATGCTCTCCATAACTATGAGTACAGGTGACATAATAGACTATACCCGAGAAAACTATTTGCTATTAGAAAATGGCAATGCCGCACTTTACAATGATTATGGAACTATATTCCATATTACCCATTTTTCCTATTTTGAAAAATTGATACAAGAAACCGTCACTGAAATAGAAAGAAATTATTATAAGAATACTGACACAGGGAATACATTAGATAACATGCTGGACATAAGCAAAGATACAGATATGACATCAATTAAAACACTTTTAGGACAATTACGTATAACTAAAAGATATAGACGAGGAATTAATGAAATAGGAATGATTTGGAAATGGATTTCAGGACATTATTAATCATCATTAAACAATAAATTATCAGAATTAATAACGAGTAATAATAAACAATTCATAACTAATTCGGAAATTTTTAATGCAATAAAAAAACTATCAGAATTTCTCCATGAGATAGAAAGCGATGCACAACTAAGATTAGCTAGGGAACGAAACAAATTAATAATAATTGAACTACAGAATATAATACTAACAATTGCATTAGCTAAATCAGGAATTCTTAATCCTGCAATATTGAACTTACAAGACATAAAAGAATTTACGAAACACGAACATGGTAGCATGACCATAACAGACTTGATGGATGTATCAGAATTTAAGATATTTCAGAATGAAGAAGTAATTGTTGTTTTCATAAAATATCCCATTGTAAATAAAAATTGTAAACTATACGAAACAAGGGCCATAAGCCAACAAGATGGGAAACTACAAATTGAAAAAGAAATTGCAAAATGCGAAGATGAATATATTAATGTGAAAAATTGTAAAATAGAATTAAGATATAATTTTTGTAAACTATATAATAACGAGACTTGTTTGTCAAATATATTAAATAATAAAAAAGCAATTTGTAATAAAATAAAAGAAAGGAATTCAGATTTAGAAATTATTAAAGATGGCTCGATCTTAATATCTGGAAAACATGTTGTGAATAATGCAACAATAAATGGAACATATTTGATAAATTTCCAAAACAAAACTGTAATAGATGGAAAAAGATATGATAATCCCACATTTATAATTCAAAATTATTTGAAAACATATAGTATTGATGAATTTGAAATTAAAAATTATTATGACTCATATAATAAAGACCTTAAATTTGACAACATTAATTTGATAGAGTCAATTCAAGAACAGGCAATAAATACCCCAATTGTAACAACTTTTACTTTGTTAATTATAATATCAGCAACCACATTATGTATTATTTATTACCTAAAGATGAAATCATCAAATAATGTTATTCGATTTAAACAGCAAGAAGAGATTCGATTTAGCAATCTCTTAAAACGAGTAGAAGAACTTACGGAAGACGCGGGACGCTCTTCTTAAAGAAAGAGGGGAGTTAACGCCCAGCGTCACCATTAAATCATAACGGTAAAACCGCTGTCATAGCACTTGTTGTGACAGAATCAAATTAATTTTAAATATATAAAAATAGCCTACTAAGCACGTCCGGGACATTAGATAAAAAACAGAAAAGAACACGAACTCATCCAATACTACAATTTCAAAAAAATGAGATCATCTTCTCCCGAACGAACAAGCTGACATTATAATTAAGTTTTAGTCTATAAGAAGATATTGTAGAAGATAGTCTATAAGAAGAAATTGTAGAAGATAGTCTTTAAGAAGATCTTGTGAAAGATAGTTGATAAATAAAATATTTTTTAAAACTTCAATGGTGAAGTAAAAATATTAATTGGCGACCGTGACAGGACATCCAATCATTGTATATCAGAAAATAAAAAGTATGATTTGATTGAGATGTACAGACTCTAGTGCTGCGTTATATTATTAACAAATATACATAGTGCCGAGAAAAAATAAAAATAAGTATCCTTCAAAGAAAGGAGAAAAAA
Organism: Leucozona laternaria; assembly: GCA_932273885.2. Classification (NCBI taxonomy): domain Eukaryota; kingdom Metazoa; phylum Arthropoda; class Insecta; order Diptera; family Syrphidae; genus Leucozona; species Leucozona laternaria. Next base: position 153,442,431 of record OW026366.1, read on the forward strand.
TAAAAAATAATAATAAGTATCCTATAAAATAGGAGAACAAAATAAAAATAAGTATCCTTCAAAGAAAGGAGAAAAAAATACAAAAAATATAAAAATTAATATCCTGCAAAATAAAAGTGAAAAAATATGTGCGAGAAAAATCATTAACAAAAATAATAAAGACATTGTTACTAATAATAATCAGTGCCGATAATTTTTAGACAAATTAACTGATCTTATCGAACAATTCAACAAAATAATAATAATAAAAAAAAAAAACTTTAAAATACACGAAATCATCAAAATCATTGAAAGCAGTTCATCAACAGCAGAATAAAATTCATCGATTCATCATTGTTATAATTTAACAAAAGAGAGTAAGATTAATTTGTATTGTTATGTTATTTAATAATAATTAATTACGTAATGAAAGTTATTTGGACGTAATTTTGATTAAGAAAATATATTTAAATGCAATTTTGATTTAAAAAAAAATAATATATATAAACTAAAATAAAAAGTTAATGAAAACAAGAAGGCAAAGTATAAAAACAATTATTGAAGCTCAGATCTAATTTTGAAAACATCCATGACAAACTAAACGAAAACACTTTACCAATTACTGTTAGAATTTGGAAACCTTACTTCAAGAAATAATACCAAGATGTCTATTACCGAGGAAACTGTAACTAGGCTTATAGCAGCTAGTACGGCTACTCTTAAATCAGAAATAAAGACGTTAGAAACAGCCCTTGAGGTTCTTACAAATAAAACGTTAGTAACAGAATACGAGTTACAGAAAATCGATGAAAATATTTCCTGCAACGAAACCTTAGACGTTATTAAATCATTACCAGAATTTTCGGGAAATGCAATATCATATGTTAGTTGGCGCGAGGCGGCAAATAATTCATTGTCCCTTTACGGAAAAGGAAGTCGAAAATACTTCGCAGCCTTAACCATTCTTAGAAACAAAATAATTAACAGTGCTAATGATATACTGACAAACCACGGAACCGTACTAAACTATGATGCAATCATATCGAGACTTGATTTTGCATTTGCAGATAAACGACCAGCTCATATTATCGAGCAAGAATTAAGTGTCTTACGACAAGGTAATACAACTTTGATAGACTATTACAATTTAGTCAACCAGAAATTAACTTTACTGATTAATAAAACAATCATGACCCATGGTACAGAGTCAGAAATTACGAAAGAATTAAACAGAGCTAACAGACGAAATGCTTTAAGAATATTTACTACAGGTTTAAATCCACCCCTTTCTAATATTCTATTTTCGTTATCTCCAGAAGATTTACCATCTGCCTTAGCCAAAGCGCAGGAATTAGAATCTAATAATGTGAGAGCGCATTTTGCATTGCAATTTAACAGATCGCAATCTTCACACTTTCAAGCTACAAACAATATTTTACATAATACAAATTCACACAATAACAATTTACGTTTTCCTACACGGAATCAAAATCATAATAGGTACCAAAAACCAGAACAATTGGAATTAGGAAGTTCAGCACACAGACCTATAACTAAGTACGAACAAAAAGTATTTGACAATAATAAACGAACATATAATCCGTTTAATAGACAAGACAATATCAGAAACAATTCCCAAAGTCCAAAAAATAATTTCCAACGAAACAATAATAATTATCAGCCGCAATGGCATAAGCCTAATTATAATACATATAATAACCCGCCAAGACCAATCTTTAAAAGAAAAAGGAACAATAGTATACAACAAAGTATACAAACACCTCCTGTAAAGATGGAGAGAATTAACAATTTAAACGAACAAAAAGACAATTTTTTAGGACAAACTTCGGATTACCACACTTATTGCGAACCGTCAATGACAAACAAATAAAAATTTTATTAGATACGGGAGCTACAAGTAATTATTGTAGACCACATTTATTTTTAGAAGAAAAGGAATTAGTTATTAAAAAAAGAGTTTTCACTGCAAACAGTGAAATTATAATTGAAAAATACCATGATATATATATATTTGATACAGATGTAAGAGTTTATGTTATAAAGGATTTAGAGTATGATGTGCTAATTGGTTCGAATTTATTAAAACAAATAAATGCTCACATCAGTTTCGAGAATGAAACAATTACTTATAAAAATAGGAAGGAAAAAATTCATTTCGCGGGAAATGATAAAATTAATAAAATATCTGACGAAAGTATTGAAAATTTGACTAAGCAAATAATAAACAAAATAAATCAGGAACATAGTTCCATAAATACATCACTTCCATTCAGGACAGACGTATCGGCGGAAATCCGCACAACGAACGAAAAACCAGTTTGGACTAAACAATACCCATACCCACTTAGTGCAAATAATTTCGTCAATAAGGATATTGAAAAACTTTTGAAAGATGGCATTATTAGACCCAGTAAGAGTCCGTATAATTCCCCAGTTTGGGTTGTACCAAAGAAAGGTTTTAACGAAGATGGAACCCAAAAAAATAGACTCGTTATTGATTATAAAAAATTGAATGAGAACACAATCTCAGACAAATACCCTATACCTGATACCAATGTAATATTGAGAAATCTTGGGAAGGCTAAATATTTTTCAACAATCGATTTAGAGAAAGGTTTTCATCAAATAAAAGTAAGGAATGAAGATATTGAGAAAACTAGTTTCTCAATTAATAATGGCAAGTATGAATATACAAGAATGCCATTCGGATTAAAAAATGCTCCATCTATCTTCCAACGTGCTATGGACGATATATTGAGACCTCATGTAGGAAAATTTTGTCACGTTTACATAGATGACATTATAGTATTTTCCAATAGTATAGATGAACATAACAAACATATATTAAAGATAGTAGAGACACTCAAGCAAGCTAACATGAAGATTTCGTTAGAAAAGTCAATATTTTATAAAAAGGAGATTGATTTTTTGGGATATGTGATATCTCAGAATGTTATAAAAACAAATAAGGAAAAAGTTAAGACAATAAGAGAATACCCTGAACCAAAAACACTCAGGCAATTAAGATAATTTTTAGGAATGATAGGATACTATAGGAAGTTTATTCGAAACTACGCAAATATAGCTAAACCTCTAACTAAATATCTTCAAAACGAAAACGGTCAAGTTTCAACCCATATGGCTAAGAAAACCATAATAACATTAGATAATGAAGCAATTAAAGCTTTCGAAAATCTAAAAAATCACTTAATTCTAGAAACCGAGCTAAACCAACCAGATTACAATAAGAAATTTGTACTAACTACTGACGCATCCGACGATGCAATAGGAGCAGTTTTGTCTCAGGACAACAAACCCATCACGTTTATTAGTAAAACTTTAATTAAATCTGAACGATCATATGCAACAAATGAGAAAGAATTATATGCAATAGTATATGCATTAAAAAACTTGAGAAACTACCTTTACGGAGTAACAAATTTGGAGATCCATACCGATCACCAACCTTTGACCTTTGCAGTCTCAAAAAGAAACCCTAACACTAAAATGAAGCGATGGCACGCATTCATAGAAGAATATGCACCAAAGATTATATACAAACCAAGAACTACAAATGTAGTTGCAGACGCACTTTCCAGACAAAATTTAAATATTATCACAGACAGTTCATCCTCAGATGCTACTCAGCACTCTGCAGAAAGCAGTGATCATGAGGAAATAAAGGAAACAAAGAAACCTTAAAATCACTTTAAACAACAAATTCTGCTCAGTAAGAATACATTTACAATGCATGAACAAATTAGTAATTTCAGAAAAACTAGGCATATAATAGAATACGACAATTTGGATAACCTTGTCACTATCCTTAAAGAATACCTCCAACCAGGAGTAGTAGCAATACATTGTACACCAGAAGATTTATATGATGTTAAAAGAACATTAAAGGAAACATTTAGTAACAACTTTTTATACACAAAAATATTTCCAATAGATATTCCAAATAAAGAAGACCAAGCTATGATAGTAGAGCAAACACATAATAGAGCTCACAGAAATCACAGAGAGAATTTGAAACAAATTTATAATTCATATTATTGGCCAGAAATGAGAAAACAATTAAAAGAATATGTAAGAAATTGCAATATTTGCAATAAAAGTAAATATGATAGATACCCACAAAAAATACCAATTGGAGAGGCTCCAATTCCAGAGAAAGAGGGGGAACAGTTACACATAGACATATTTTTTGCCCAGAACTTAAAATTTATAACATGTATAGATTCTTATTCAAAATTTTTAGTGATAAAATTAATTGAAGACAAAATGAAGCTAAACGAAAAAGTTTTAGAAATAATTACAAACCTTTCCACAAGTAAAAAGTATAACAGTAGATAATGAGCCAGGTTTCTCAACACCACAGTTTAAAACTTTAATGCAAAGATTAAACATACAAATATTTTTCTGTGATCCAAAACACAGTACAACAAACGGTCAGATAGAAAGAGTACATTCTACATTAATTGAAACTGCAAGATGCTTAAAGCAAGAATTTTATCTTATTAATGACTTAGAATCAATTAATAGAGCTGCACAACAGTATAATAAAACTATACATTCAATAACAAATCAAAAACCTTTTGAGATCTTATATAATAAAGTGCCTCATGAATTTGTACCTTCAAAACTCTTAAGAGCCCAAGAAAAAATGTTGAAAACACATAATAAAAACAGGTTTGTTAAAAACTATACACAGAATGAAGTTATTTTTGAAAAAATAGCCGGTTATAGAAATAAACTTCTACCAAGATATAAAAAACAAAAAATTAAGGTAGATTTAGGAAATAAAGTTATTATTCATAAGAGAAACAGAATAGTACATAAGGATAATATAAAAACTTAAAATTTTACCATTTCAGAAAAAATGGGAACTTCAGCAAATTTAATTTTAATGCTCTCCATAACTATGAGTACAGGTGACATAATAGACTATACCCGAGAAAACTATTTGCTATTAGAAAATGGCAATGCCGCACTTTACAATGATTATGGAACTATATTCCATATTACCCATTTTTCCTATTTTGAAAAATTGATACAAGAAACCGTCACTGAAATAGAAAGAAATTATTATAAGAATACTGACACAGGAAATACATTAGATAACATGCTGGACATAAGCAAAGATACAGATATGACATCAATTAAAACACTTTTAGGACAATTACGTATAACTAAAAGATATAGACGAGGAATTAATGAAATAGGAATGATTTGGAAATGGATTTCAGGATCTCCCGATCATGATGACGCAGTCCTCATAAACAATAAATTATCAGAATTAATAACGAGTAATAATAAACAATTCATAACTAATTCGGAAATTTTTAATGCAATAAAAAAACTATCAGAATTTCTCCATGAAATAGAAAGCGATGCACAACTAAGATTAGCTAGGGAACGAAACAAAATAATAATAATTGAACTACAGAATATAAAACAAACAATTGCATTAGCTAAATCAGGAATTCTTAATCCTGCAATATTGAACTTACAAGACATAAAAGAATTTACGAAACACGAACATGGTAGCATGACCATAACAGACTTGATGGATGTATCAGAATTTAAGATATTTCAGAATGAAGAAGTAATTATTGTTTTCATAAAATATCCCATTGTAAATAAAAATTGTAAACTATACGAAACAAGGGCCATAAGCCAACAAGATGGGAAACTACAAATTGAAAAAGAAATTGCAAAATGCGAAGATGAATATATTAATGTGAAAAATTGTAAAATAGAATTAAGATATAATTTTTGTAAACTATATAATAACGAGACTTGTTTGTCAAATATATTAAATAATAAAAAAGCAATTTGTAATAAAATAAAAGAAAGGAATTCAGATGTAGAAATTATTAAAGATGGCTCGATCTTAATATCTGGAAAACATGTTGTGAATAATGCAACAATAAATGGAACATATTTGATAAATTTCCAAAACAAAACTGTAATAGATGGAAAAAGATATGATAATCCCACATTTATAATTCAAAATTATTTGAAAACATATAGTATTGATGAATTTGAAATTAAAAATTTTTATGACTCATAAAATAAAGACCTTAAATTTGACAACATTAATTTGATAGAGTCAATTCAAGAACAGGCAATAAATAGCCCAATTGTAACAACTTTTACTTTGTTAATTATAATATCAGCAACCACATTATGTATTATTTATTACCTAAAGATGAAATCATCAAATAATGTTATTCGATTTAAACAGCAAGAAGAGATTCGATTTAGCAATCTCTTAAAACGAGTAGAAGAACTTACGGAAGACGCGGGACGCTCTTCTTAAAGAAAGAGGGGAGTTAACGCCCAGCGTCACCATTAAATCATAACGGTAAAACCGCTGTCATAGCACTTGTTGTGACAGAATCAAATTAATTTTAAATATATAAAAATAGCCTACTAAGCACGTCCGGGACATTAGATAAAGAACAGAAAAGAACACGAACTCATCCAATACTACAATTTCAAAAAGATGAGATCATCTTCTCCCGAACGAACAAGCTGACATTATAATTAAGTTTTAGTCTATAAGAAGATATTGTAGAAGATAGTCTATAAGAAGAAATTGTAGAAGATAGTCTTTAAGAAGATCTTGTGAAAGATAGTTGATAAATAAAATATTTTTTAAAACTTCAATGGTGAAGTAAAAATATTAATTGGCGACCGTGACAGGACATCCAATCATTGTATATCAGAAAATAAAAAGTATGATTTGATTGAGATGTACAGACTCTAGTGCTGCGTTATATTATTAACAAATATACATAGTGCCGAGAAAAAATAAAAATAAGTATCCTTCAAAGAAAGGAGAAAAAATGAAAAATAAAAATAAGTATCCTATAAAATAGGAGAACAAAATAAAAATAAGTATCCTTCAAAGAAAGGAGAAAAAAATACAAAAAATATAAAAATTAATATCCTGCAAAATAGAAGTGAAAAAATATGTGCGAGAAAAATCATTAACAAAAATAATGATAAAAATAAAGTGGTAAAAGATGCCAAATAGCACAAGTGAAAATAATTTTTTAACGAAAGAAGAAAAAGAAAGATTAAATAATTTAATCAGGAGAAGGAACTTCCTGTTAGAAAGAACTGAAAAAATTAAAGCAGTTTTTAAATATTACAATAAAGACATTGTTACTAATAATAATCAGTGCCGATAATTTTTAGACAAATTAACTGATCTTATCGAACAATTTAACAAAATAATAATAATAAAAAAAAAACTTTAAAATACACGAAATCATCAAAATCATTGAAAGCAGTTCATCAACAGCAGAATAAAATTCATCGATTCATCATTGTAATAATTTAACAAAAGAGAGTAAGATTAATTTGTGTTGTTATGTTATTTAATAATAATAATTAATTACGTAATGAAAGTTATTTGGACGTAATTTTGATTAAGAAAATATATTTAAATGCAATTTTGATTTAAAAAAAAATAATATATATAAACTAAAATAAAAAGTTAATGAAAACAAGAAGGCAAAGTATAAAAACAATTATTGAAGCTCAGATCTAATTTTGAAAACATCCATGACAAACTAAACGAAAACACTTTACCAATTACTGTTAGAATTTGGAAACCTCAATTTAAGAAATAATACCAAGATGTCTTTTACCGAGGAAACTGTAACTAGGCTTATAGCAGCTAGTACGGCTACTCTTAAATCAGAAATAAAGACGTTACAAACAGCCCTTGAGGTTCTTTCAAATAATACGTTAGTAACAGAATACGAGTTACAGAAAATCGATGAAAATATTTCCTGCAACGAACCCTTAGACGTTATTAAATCATTACCAGAATTTTCGGGAAATGCAATATCATATGTTAGTTGGCGCGAGGCGGCAAATAATTCATTGTCCCTTTACGCAAAAGGAAGTCGAAAATACTTCGCAGCCTTAACCATTCTTAGAAACAAAATAATTAACAGTGCTAATGATATATATATATTGCAATCATATCGAGACTTGATTTTGCATTTGCAGATAAACGACCAGCTCATATTATCGAGCAAGAATTAAGTGTCTTACGACAAGGTAATACAACTTTGATAGACTATTACAATTTAGTCAACCAGAAATTAACTTTACTGATTAATAAAACAATCATGACCCATGGTACAGAGTCAGAAATTACGAAAGAACTAAACAGAGCTAACAGACGAAATACTTTAAGAATATTTACTACAGGTTTAAATCCACCCCTTTCTAATATTCTATTTTCGTTATCTCCAGAAGATTTACCATCTGCCTTAGCCAAAGCGCAGGAATTAGAATCTAATAATGTGAGAGCGCATTTTGCATTGCAATTTAAAAGATCGCAATCTTCACACTTTCAAGCTACAAACAATATTTTACATAATACAAATTCACACAATAACAATTTACGTTTTCCTACACGGAATCAAAATCATAATAGGTACCAAAAACCAGAACAATTGGAATTAGGAAGTTCAGCACACAGACCTATAACTAAGTACGAACAAAAAGTATTTGACAATAATAAACGAACATATAATCCGTTTAATAGACAAGACAATATCAGAAACAATTCCCAAAGTCCACAAAATAATTTCCAACGAAACAATAATAATTATCAGCCGCAATGGCATAAGCCTAATTATAATACATATAATTACCCGCCAAGACCAATCTTTAAAAGAGAAAGGAACAATAGTATACAACAAAGTATACAAACACCTCCTGTAAAGATGGAGCGAATTAACAATTTAAACGAACAAAAAGACAATTTTTTAGGACAAACTTCGGATTACCACACTTATTGCGAACCGTCAATGACAAACAAATAAAAATTTTATTAGATACGGGAGCTACAAGTAATTATTGTAGACCACATTTATTTTTAGAAGAAAAGGAATTAGTTATTAAAAAAATTAAATTTTTTTTAAAGCTTTCGAAAATCTAAAAAATCACTTAATTCTAGAAACCGAGCTAAACCAACCAGATTACAATAAGAAATTTGTACTAACTACTGACGCATCCGACGATGCAATAGGAGCAGTTTTGTCTCAGGACAACAAACCCATCACGTTTATTAGTAAAACTTTAACTAAAACTGAACGATCATATGCAACAAATGAGAAAGAATTATATGCAATAGTATATGCATTAAAAAACTTGAGAAACTACCTTTACGGAGTAACAAATTTGGAGATCCATACCGATCACCAACCTTTGACCTTTGCAGTCTCAAAAAGAAACCCTAACACTAAAATGAAGCGATGGCACGCATTCATAGAAGAATATGCACCAAAGATTATATACAAACCAGGAACTACAAATGTAGTTGCAGACGCACTTTCCAGACAAAATTTAAATATTATCACAGACAGTTCATCCTCAGATGCTACTCAGCACTCTGCAGAAAGCAGTGATCATGAGGAAATAAAGGAAACAAAGAAACCTTTAAATCACTTTAAACAATAAATTCTGCTCAGTAAGAATACATTTACAATGCATGAACAAATTAGTAATTTCAGAAAAACTAGGCATATAATATAATACGACAATTTGGATAACCTTGTCACTATCCTTAAAGAATACCTCCAACCAGGAGTAGTAGCAATACATTTTACACCAGAAGATTTATATGATGTTAAAAGAACATTAAAGGAAACATTTAGTAACAACTTTTTATACACAAAAATATTTCCAATAGATATTCCAAATAAAGAAGACCAAGCTATGATAGTAGAGCAAACACATAATAGAGCTCACAGAAATCACAGAGAAAATTTGAAACAAATTTATAATTCATATTATTGGCCAGAAATGAGAAAACAATTAAAAGAATATGTAAGAAATTGCAATATTTGCAATAAAAGTAAATATGATAGATACCCACAAAAAATACCAATTGGAGAGGCTCCAATTCCAGAGAAAGAGGGGGAACAGTTACACATAGACATATTTTTTGCCCAGAACTTAAAATTTATAACATGTATAGATTCTTATTCAAAATTTTTAGTGATAAAATTAATTGAAGACAAAATGAAGCTAGACGAAAAAGTTTTAGAAATAATTACAAACCTTTCCACAAGTAAAAAGTATAACAGTAGATAATGAGCCAGGTTTCTCAACACCACAGTTTAAAACTTTAATGCAAAGATTAAACATACAAATATTTTTCTGTGATCCAAAACACAGTACAACAAACGGACAGATAGAAAGAGTACATTCTACATTAATTGAAATTGCAAGATGCTTAAAGCAAGAATTTTATCTTATTAATGACTTAGAATCAATTTATAGAGCTGCACAACAGTATAATAAAACTATACATTCAATTACAAATCAAAAACCTTTTGAGATCTTATATAATAAAGTACCTCATGAATTTGTGCCTTCCAAACTCTTAAGAGCCCAAGAAAAAATGTTGAAAACACATAATAAAAACAGGTTTGTTAAAAACTATACACAGAATGAAGTTATTTTTGAAAAAATAGCCGGTTGTAGAAATAAACTTCTACCAAGATATAAAAAACAAAAAATTAAGGTAGATTTAGGAAATAAAGTTATTATTCATAAGAGAAACAGAATAGTACATAAGGATAATATAAAAACTTAAAATTTTACCATTTCAGAAAAAATGGGAACTACAGCAAATTTAATTTTAATGCTCTCCATAACTATGAGTACAGGTGACATAATAGACTATACCCGAGAAAACTATTTGCTATTAGAAAATGGCAATGCCGCACTTTACAATGATTATGGAACTATATTCCATATTACCCATTTTTCCTATTTTGAAAAATTGATACAAGAAACCGTCACTGAAATAGAAAGAAATTATTATAAGAATACTGACACAGGAAATACATTAGATAACATGCTGGACATAAACAAAGATACAGATATGACAATAATTAAAACACTTTTAGGACAATTACGTATAACTAAAAGATATAGACGAGGAATTAATGAAATAGGAATGATTTGGAAATGGATTTCAGGATCTCCCGATCATGATGACGCAGTCCTCATAAACAATAAATTATCAGAATTAATAACGAGTAATAATAAACAATTCATAACTAATTCGGAAATTTTTAATGCAATAAAAAAACTATCAGAATTTCTCCATGAGATAGAAAGCGATGCACAACTAAGATTAGCTAGGGAACGAAACAAATTAATAATAATTGAACTACAGAATATAATACAAACAATTGCATTAGCTAAATCAGGAATTCTTAATCCTGCAATATTGAACTTACAAGACATAAAAGAATTTACGAAACACGAACATGGTAGCATGACCATAACAGACTTGATGGATGTATCAGAATTTAAGATATTTCAGAATGAAGAAGTAATTGTTGTTTTCATAAAATATCCCATTGTAAATAAAAATTGTAAACTATACGAAACAAGGGCCATAAGCCAACAAGATGGGAAACTACAAATTGAAAAAGAAATTGCAAAATGCGAAGATGAATATATTAATGTGAAAAATTGTAATATAGAATTAAGATATAATTTTTGTAAACTATATAATAACGAGACTTGTTTGTCAAATATATTAAATAAAAAAAAGAAGCAATTTGTAATAAAATAAAAGAAAGGAATTCAGATTTAGAAATTATTAAAGATGGCTCGATCTTAATATCTGGAAAACATGTTGTGAATAATGCAACAATAAATGGAACATATTTGATAAATTTCCAAAACAAAACTGTAATAGATGGAAAAAGATATGATAATCCCACATTTATAATTCAAAATTATTTGAAAACATATAGTATTGATGAATTTGAAATTAAAAATTATTATGGCTCATATAATAAAGACCTTAAATTTGACAACATTAATTTGATAGAGTCAATTCAAGAACAGGCAATAAATAGCCCAATTTGAACAACTTTTACTTTGTTAATTATAATATCAGCAACCACATTATGTATTATTTATTACCTAAAGATGAAATCATCAAATAATGTTATTCGATTTAAACAGCAAGAAGAGATTCGATTTAGCAATCTCTTAAAACGAGTAGAAGAACTTACGGAAGACGCGGGACGCTCTTCTTAAAGAAAGAGGAGAGTTAACGCCCAGCGTCACCATTAAATCATAACGGTAAAACCGCTGTCATAGCACTTGTTGTGACAGAATCAAATTAATTTTAAATATATAAAAATAGCCTACTAAGCACGTCCGGGGCATTAGATAAAAAACAGGAAAGAACACGAACTCATCCAATACTCCAATTTCAAAAAGATGAGATCATCTTCTCCCGAACGAACAAGCTGACATTATAATTAAGTTTTAGTCTATAAGAAGATATTGTAGAAGATAGTCTATAAGAAGAAATTGTAGAAGATAGTCTTTAAGAAGATCTTGTGAAAGATAGTTGATAAATAAAATATTTTTTAAAACTTCAATGGTGAAGTAAAAATATTAATTGGCGACCGTGACAGGACATCCAATCATTGTATATCAGAAAATAAAAAGCATGATTTGATTGAGATGTACAAACTCTAGTGCTGCGTTATATTATTAACAAATATACATAGTGCCGAGAAAAAATAAAAATAAGTATCCTTCAAAGAAAGGAGAAAAAATACAAAAAATATAAAAATTAATATCCTGCAAAATAAAAGTGAAAAAATATGTGCGAGAAAAATCATTAACAAAAATAATGATAAAAATAAAGTGGTAAAAGATGCCAAATAGCACAAGTGAAAATAATTTTTTAACGAAAGAAGAAAAAGATTGATTAAATAATTTAATCAGGAGAAGGAAATTTTTGTTAGAAAGAACTGAAAAAATTAAAGCAGTTTTTAAATATTACAATAAAGACATTGTTACTAATAATCATCAGTGCCGATAATTTTTAGACAAATTAACTGATCTTATCGAACAATTTAACAAAATAATAATAATACAAAAAAAAAACTTTAAAATACACGAAATCATCAAAATCATTGAAAGCAGTTCATCAACAGCAGAATAAAATTCATCGATTCATCATTGTTATAATTTAACAAAAGAGAGTAAGATTAATTTGTATTGTTATGTTATTTAATAATAATTAATTACGTAATGAAAGTTATTTGGACGTAATTTTGATTAAGAAAATATATTTAAATGCAATTTTGATTTAAAAAAAAATAATATATATAAACTAAAATAAAAAGTTAATGAAAACAAGAAGGCAAAGTATAAAAACAATTATTGAAGCTCAGAGCTAATTTTGAAAACATCCATGACAAACTAAACGAAAACACTTTACCAATTACTGTTAGAATTTGGAAACCTTACTTTAAGAAATAATACCAAGATGTCTATTACCGAGGAAACTGTAACTAGGCTTATAGCAGCTAATACGGCTACTCTTAAATCAGAAATAAAGACGTTACAAACAGCCCTTGAGGTTCTTACAAATAATACGTTAGTAACAGAATACGAGTTACAGAAAATCGATGAAAATATTTCCTGCAACGAACCCTTAGACGTTATTAAATCATTACCAGAATTTTCGGGAAATGCAATATCATATGTTAGTTGGCGCGAGGCGGCAAATAATTCATTGTCCCTTTACGCAAAAGGAAGTCGAAAATACTTCGCAGCCTTAACCATTCTTAGAAACAAAATAATTAACAGTGCTAATGATATACTGACAAACCACGGAACCGTACTAAACTATGATGCAATCATATCGAGACTTGATTTTGCATTTGCAGATAAACGACCAGCTCATATTATCGAGCAAGAATGAAGTGTCTTACGACAAGGTAATATAACTTTGATAGACTATTACAATTTAGTCAACCAGAAATTAACTTTACTGATTAATAAAACAATCATGACCCATGGTACAGAGTCAGAAATTACGAAAGAATTAAACAGAGCTAACAGACGAAATGCTTTAAGAATATTTACTACAGGTTTAAATCCACCCCTTTCTAATATTCTATTTTCGTTATCTCCAGAAGATTTACCATCTGCCTTAGCCAAAGCGCAGGAATTAGAATCTAATAATGTGAGAGCGCATTTTGCATTGCAATTTAACAGATCGCAATCTTCACACTTTCAAGCTACAAACAATATTTTACATAATACAAATTCACACAATAACAATTTACGTTTTCCTACACGGAATCAAAATCATAATAGGTACCAAAAACCAGAACAAATGGAATTAGGAAGTTCAGCACACAGACCTATAACTAAGTACGAACAAAAAGTATTTGACAATAATAAACGAACATATAATCCGTTTAATAGACAAGACAATATCAGAAACAATTCCCAAAGTCCACAAAATAATTTCCAACGAAACAATAATAATTATCAGCCGCAATGGCATAAGCCTAATTATAATACATATAATAACCCGCCAAGACCAATCTTTAAAAGAGAAAGGAACAATAGTATACAACAAAGTATACAAACACCTCCTGTAAAGATGGAGCGAATTAACAATTTAAACGAACAAAAAGACAATTTTTTAGGACAAACTTCGGATTACCACACTTATTGCGAACCGTCAATGACAAACAAATAAAAATTTTATTAGATACGGGAGCTACAAGTAATTATTGTAGACCACATTTATTTTTAGAAGAAAAGGAATTAGTTATTAAAAAAGAGTTTTCACTGCAAACAGTGAAATTATAATTGAAAAATACCATGATATATATATATTTGATACAGATGTAAGAGTTTATGTTATAAAGGATTTAGAGTATGATGTGCTAATTGGTTCGAATTTATTAAAACAAATAAATGCTCACATCAGTTTCGAGAATGAAACAATTACTTATAAAAATAGGAAGGAAAAAATTCATTTCGCGGGAAATGATAAAATTAATGAAATATCTGACGAAAGTATTGAAAATTTGACTAAGCAAATAATAAACAAAATAAATCAGGAACATAGTTCCATAAATACATCACTTCCATTCAGGACAGACGTATCGGCGGAAATCCGCACAACGAACGAAAAACCAGTTTGGACTAAACAATACCCATACCCACTTAGTGCAAATAATTTCGTCAATAAGGAAATTGAAAAACTTTTGAAAGATGGCATTATTAGACCCAATAAGAGTCCGTATAATTCCCCAGTTTGGGTTGTACCAAAGAAAGGTTTTAACGAAGATGGAACCCAAAAAAATAGACTCGTTATTGATTATAAAAAATTGAATGAGAACACAATCTCAGACAAATACCCTATACCTGATACCAATGTAATATTGAGAAATCTTGGGAAGGCTAGATATTTTTCAACAATCGATTTAGAGAAAGGTTTTCATCAAATAAAAGTAAGGAATGAAGATATTGAGAAAACTAGTTTCTCAATTAATAATGGCAAGTATGAATATACAAGAATGCCATTCGGATTAAAAAATGCTCCATCTATCTTCCAACGTGCTATGGACGATATATTGAGACCTCATGTAGGAAAATTTTGTCACGTTTACATAGATGACATTATAGTATTTTCCAATAGTATAGATGAACATAACAAACATATATTAAAGATAGTAGAGACACTCAAGCAAGCTAACATGAAGATTTCGTTAGAAAAGTCAATATTTTATAAAAAGGAGATTGATTTTTTGGGATATGTGATATCTCAGAATGTTATAAAAACAAATAAGGAAAAAGTTAAGACAATAAGAGAATACCCTGAACCAAAAACACTCAGGCAATTAAGATGATTTTTAGGAATGATAGGATACTATAGGAAGTTTATTCGAAACTACGCAAATATAGCTAAACCTTTAACTAAATATCTTCAAAACAAAAACGGTCAAGTTTCAACCCATATGGCTAAGAAAACCATAATAACATTAGATAATGAAGCAATTAAAGCTTTCGAAAATCTAAAAAATCACTTAATTCTAGGAACCGAGCTAAACCAACCAGATTACAATAAGAAATTTGTACTAACTACTGACGCATCCGACGATGCAATAGGAGCAGTTTTGTCTCAGGACAACAAACCCATCACGTTTATTAGTAAAACTTTAACTAAATCTGAACGATCATATGCAACAAATGAGAAAGAATTATATGCAATAGTATATGCATTAAAAAACTTGAGAAACTACCTTTACGGAGTAACAAATTTGGAGATCCATACCGATCACCAACCTTTGACCTTTGCAGTCTCAAAAAGAAACCCTAACACTAAAATGAAGCGATGGCACGCATTCATAGAAGAATATGCACCAAAGATTATATACAAACCAGGAACTACAAATGAAGTTGCAGACGCACTTTCCAGACAAAATTTAAATATTATCACAGACAGTTCATCCTCAGATGCTACTCAGCACTCTGCAGAAAGCAGTGATCTTGAGGAAATAAAGGAAACAAAGAAACCTTTAAATCACTTTAAACAACAAATTCTGCTCAGTAAGAATACATTTACAATGCATGAACAAATTAGTAATTTCAGAAAAACTAGGCATATAATAGAATACGACAATTTGGATAACCTTGTCACTATCCTTAAAGAATACCTCCAACCAGGAGTAGTAGCAATACATTGTACACCAGAAGATTTATATGATGTTAAAAGAACATTAAAGGAAACATTTAGTAACAACTTTTTATACACAAAAATATTTCCAATAGATATTCCAAATAAAGAAGACCAAGCTATGATAGTAGAGCAAACACATAATAGAGCTCACAGAAATCACAGAGAGAATTTGAAACAAATTTATAATTCATATTATTGGCCAGAAATGAGAAAACAATTAAAAGAATATGTAAGAAATTGCAATATTTGCAATAAAAGTAAATATGATAGATACCCACAAAAAATACCAATTGGAGAGGCTCCAATTCCAGAGAAAGAGGGGGAACAGTTACACATAGACATATTTTTTGCCCAGAACTTAAAATTTATAACATGTATAGATTCTTATTCAAAATTTTTAGTGATAAAATTAATTGAAGACAAAATGAAGCTAGACGAAAAAGTTTTAGAAATAATTACAAACCTTTCCACAAGTAAAAAGTATAACAGTAGATAATGAGCCAGGTTTCTCAACACCACAGTTTAAAACTTTAATGCAAAGATTAAACATACAAATATTTTTCTGTCATCCAAAACACAGTACAACAAACGGACAGATAGAAAGAGTACATTCTACATTAATTGAAATTGCAAGATGCTTAAAGCAAGAATTTTATCTTATTAATGACTTTGAATCAATTTATAGAGCTGCACAACAGTATAATAAAACTATACATTCAATTACAAATCAAAAACCTTTTGAGATCTTATATAATAAAGTACCTCATGAATTTGTACCTTCAAAACTCTTAAGAGCCCAAGAAAAAATGTTGAAAACACATAATAAAAACAGGTTTGTTAAAAACTATACACAGAATGAAGTTATTTTTGAAAAAATAGCCGGTTGTAGAAATAAACTTCTACCAAGATATAAAAAACAAAAAATTAAGGTAGATTTAGGAAATAAAGTTATTATTCATAAGAGAAACAGAATAGTACATAAGGATAATATAAAAACTTAAAATTTTACCATTTCAGAAAAAATGGGAACTACAGCAAATTTAATTTCAATGCTCTCCATAACTATGAGTACAGGTGACATAATAGACTATACCCGAGAAAACTATTTGCTATTAGAAAATGGCAATGCCGCACTTTACAATGATTATGGAACTATATTCCATATTACCCATTTTTCCTATTTTGAAAAATTGATACAAGAAACCGTCACTGAAATAGAAAGAAATTATTATAAGAATACTGACACAGGAAATACATTAGATAACATGCTGGACATAAGCAAAGATACAGATATGACAATAATTAAAACACTTTTAGGACAATTACGTATAACTAAAAGATATAGACGAGGAATTAATGAAATAGGAATGATTTGGAAATGGATTTCAGGATCTCCCGATCATGATGACGCAGTCCTCATAAACAATAAATTATCAGAATTAATAACGAGTAATAATAAACAATTCATAACTAATTCGGAAATTTTTAATGCAATAAAAAAACTATCAGAATTTCTCCATGAGATAGAAAGCGATGCACAACTAAGATTAGCTAGGGAACGAAACAAATTAATAATAATTGAACTACAGAATATAATACAAACAATTGCATTAGCTAAATCAGGAATTCTTAATCCTGCAATATTGAACTTACAAGACATAAAAGAATTTACGAAACACGAACATGGTAGCATGACCATAACAGACTTGATGGATGTATCAGAATTTAAGATATTTCGGAATGAAGAAGTAATTGTTGTTTTCATAAAATATCCCATTGTAAATAAAAATTGTAAACTATACGAAACAAGGGCCATAAGCCAACAAGATGGGAAACTACAAATTGAAAAAGAAATTGCAAAATGCGAAGATGAATATATTAATGTGAAAAATTGTAAAATAGAATTAAGATATAATTTTTGTAAACTATATAATAACGAGACTTGTTTGTCAAATATATTAAATAATAAAAAAGCAATTTGTAATAAAATAAAAGAAAGGAATTCAGATTTAGAAATTATTAAAGATGGCTCGATCTTAATATCTGGAAAACATGTTGTGAATAATGCAACAATAAATGGAACATATTTGATAAATTTCCAAAACAAAACTGTAATAGATGGAAAAAGATATGATAATCCCACATTTATAATTCAAAATTATTTGAAAACATATAGTATTGATGAATTTGAAATTAAAAATTATTATGACTCATATAATAAAGACCTTAAATTTGACAACATTAATTTGATAGAGTCAATTCAAGAACAGGCAATAAATAGCCCAATTTGAACAACTTTTACTTTGTTAATTATAATATCAGCAACCACATTATGTATTATTTATTACCTAAAGATGAAATCATCAAATAATGTTATTCGATTTAAACAGCAAGAAGAGATTCGATTTAGCAATCTCTTAAAACGAGTACAAGAACTTACGGAAGACGCGGGACGCTCCGGGACATTAGATAAAAAACAGAAAAGAACACGAACTCATCCAATACTACAATTTCAAAAAGATGAGATCATCTTCTCCCGAACGAACAAGCTGACATTATAATTAAGTTTTAGTCTATAAGAAGATATTGTAGAAGATAGTCTATAAGAAGAAATTGTAGAAGATAGTCTTTAAGAAGATCTTGTGAAAGATAGTTGATAAATAAAATATTTTTTAAAACTTCAATGGTGAAGTAAAAATATTAATTGGCGACCGTGACAGGACATCCAATCATTGTATATCAGAAAATAAAAAGTATGATTTGATTGAGATGTACAAACTCTAGTGCTGCGTTATATTATTAACAAATATACATAGTGCCGAGAAAAAATAAAAATAAGTATCCTTCAAAGAAAGGAGAAAAAATAAAAAATAAAAATAAGTATCCTATAAAATAGGAGAACAAAATAAAAATAATTATCCTTCAAAGAAAGGAGAAAAAAATACAAAAAATATAAAAATTAATATCCTGCAAAATAAAAGTGAAAAAATATGTGCGAGAAAAATCATAAACAAAAATAATGATAAAAATAAAGTGGTAAAAGATGCCAAATAGCACAAGTGAAAATAATTTTTTAACGAAAGAAGAAAAAGAAAGATTAAATAATTTAATCAGGAGAAGGAAATTCCTGTTAGAAAGAACTGAAAAAATGAAAGCAGTTTTTAAATATTACAATAAAGACATTGTTACTAATAATAATCAGTGCCGATTATTTTTAGACAAATTAACTGATCTTTTCGAACAATTTAACAAAATAATAATAATACAAAAAAAAACTTTAAAATACACGAAATCATCAAAATCATTGAAAGCAGTTCATCAACAGCAGAATAAACTTCATCGATTCATCATTGTTATAATTTAACAAAAGAGAGTAAGATTAATTTGTATTGTTATGTTATTTAATAATAATTAATTACGTAATGAAAGTTATTTGGACGTAATTTTGATTAAGAAAATATATTTAAATGCAATTTTGATTTAAAAAAAAATAATATATATAAACTAAAATAAAAAGTTAATGAAAACAAGAAGGCAAAGTATAAAAACAATTATTGAAGCTCAGAGCTAATTTTGAAAACATCCATGACAAACTAAACGAAAACACTTTACCAATTACTGTTAGAATTTGGAAACCTTAATTTAAGAAATAATACCAAGATGTCTATTACCGAGGAAACTGTAACTAGGCTTATAGCAGCTAGTACGGCTACTCTTAAATCAGAAATAAAGACGTTAGAAACAGCCCTTGAGGTTCTTACAAATAATACGTTAGTAACAGAATACGAGTTACAGAAAATCGATGAAAATATTTCCTGCAACGAACCCTTAGACGTTATTAAATCATTACCAGAATTTTCGGGAAATGCAATATCATATGTTAGTTGGCGCGAGGCGGCAAATAATTCATTGTCCCTTTACGGAAAAGGAAGTCGAAAATACTTCGCAGCCTTAACCATTCTTAGAAACAAAATAATTAACAGTGCTAATGATATACTGACAAACCACGGAACCGTACTAAACTATGATGCAATCATATCGAGACTTGATTTTGCATTTGCAGATAAACGACCAGCTCATATTATCGAGCAAGAATTAAGTGTCTTACGACAAGGTAATACAACTTTGATAGACTATTACAATTTAGTCAACCAGAAATTAACTTTACTGATTAATAAAACAATCATGACCCGTGGTACAGAGTCAGAAATTACGAAAGAATTAAACAGAGCTAACAGACGAAATGCTTTAAGAATATTTACTACAGGTTTAAATCCATCCCTTTCTAATATTCTATTTTCGTTATCTCCAGAAGATTTACCATCTGCCTTAGCCAAAGCGCAGGAATTAGAATCTAATAATGTGAGAGCGCATTTTGCATTGCAATTTAACAGATCGCAATCTTCACACTTTCAAGCTACAAAAAATATTTTACATAATACAAATTCACACAATAACAATTTACGTTTTCCTACACGGAATAAAAATCATAATAGGTACCAAAAACCAGAACAAATGGAATTAGGAAGTTCAGCACACAGACCTATAACTAAGTACGAACAAAAAGTATTTGACAATAATAAACGAACATATAATCCGTTTAATAGACAAGACAATATCAGAAACAATTCCCAAAGTCCACAAAATAATTTCCAACGAAACAATAATAATTATCAGCCGCAATGGCATAAGCCTAATTATAATACATATAATAACCCGCCAAGACCAATCTTTAAAAGAGAAAGGAACAATAGTATACAACAAAGTATACAAACACCTCCTGTAAAGATGGAGCGAATTAACAATTTAAACTTTAAAAAGACAATTTTTTAGGACAAACTTCGGATTACCACACTTATTGCGAACCGTCAATGACAAACAAATAAAAATTTTATTAGATACGGGAGCTACAAGTAATTATTGTAGACCACATTTATTTTTAGAAGAAAAGGAATTAGTTATTAAAAAAAGAGTTTTCACTGCAAACAGTGAAATTATAATTGAAAAATACCATGATATATATATATTTGATACAGATGTAAGAGTTTATGTTATAAAGGATTTAGAGTATGATGTGCTAATCGGTTCGAATTTATTAAAACAAATAAATGCTCACATCAGTTTCGAGAATGAAACAATTACTTATAAAAATAGGAAGGAAAAAATTCATTTCGCGGGAAATGATAAAATTAATAAAATATCTGACGAAAGTATTGAAAATTCGACTAAGCAAATAATAAACAAAATAAATCAGGAACATAGTTCCATAAATACATCACTTCCATTCAGGACAGACGTATCGGCGGAAATCCGCACAACGAACGAAAAACCAGTTTGGACTAAACAATACCCATACCCACTTAGTGCAAATAATTTCGTCAATAAGGATATTGAAAAACTTTTGAAAGATGGCATTATTAGACCCAGTAAGAGTCCGTATAATTCCCCAGTTTGGGTTGTACCAAAGAAAGGTTTTAACGAAGATGGAACCCAAAAAAATAGAATCGTTATTGATTATAAAAAATTGAATGAGAACACAATCTCAGACAAATACCCTATACCTGATACCAATGTAATATTGAGAAATCTTGGGAAGGCTAAATATTTTTCAACAATCGATTTAGAGAAAGGTTTTCATCAAATAAAAGTAAGGAATGAAGATATTGAGAAAACTAGTTTCTCAATTAATAATGGCAAGTATGAATATACAAGAATGCCATTCGGATTAAAAAATGCTCCATCTATCTTCCAACGTGCTATGGACGATATATTGAGACCTCATGTAGGAAAATTTTGTCACGTTTACATAGATGACATTATAGTATTTTCCAATAGTATAGATGAACATAACAAACATATATTAAAGATAGTAGAGACACTCAAGCAAGCTAACATGAAGATTTCGTTAGAAAAGTCAATATTTCATAAAAAGGAGATTGATTTTTTGGGATATGTGATATCTCAGAATGTTATAAAAACAAATAAGGAAAAAGTTAAGACAATAAGAGAATACCCTGAACCAAAAACACTCAGGCAATTAAGATCATTTTTAGGAATGATAGGATACTATAGGAAGTTTATTCGAAACTACGCAAATATAGCTAAACCTCTAACTAAATATCTTCAAAACGAAAACGGTCAAGTTTCAACCCATATGGCTAAGAAAACCATAATAACATTAGATAATGAAGCAATTAAAGCTTTCGAAAATCTAAAAAATCACTTAATTCTAGAAACCGAGCTAAACCAACCAGATTACAATAAGAAATTTGTACTAACTACTGACGCATCCGACGATGCAATAGGAGCAGTTTTGTCTCAGGACAACAAACCCATCACGTTTATTAGTAAAACTTTAACTAAATCTGAACGATCATATGCAACAAATGAGAAAGAATTATATGCAATAGTATATGCATTAAAAAACTTGAGAAACTACCTTTACGGAGTAACAAATTTGGAGATCCATACCGATCACCAACCTTTGACCTTTGCAGTCTCAAAAAGAAACCCTAACACTAAAATGAAGCGATGGCACGCATTCATAGAAGAATATGCACCAAAGATTATATACAAACCAGGAACTACAAATGTAGTTGCAGACGCACTTTCCAGACAAAATTTAAATATTATCACAGACAGTTCATCCTCAGATGCTACTCAGCACTCTGCAGAAAGCAGTGATCATGAGGAAATAAAGGAAACAAAGAAACCTTAAAATCACTTTAAACAACAAATTCTGCTCAGTAAGAATACATTTACAATGCATGAACAAATTATTAATTTCAGAAAAACTAGGCATATAATAGAATACGACAATTTGGATAACCTTGTCACTATCCTTAAAGAATACCTCCAACCAGGAGTAGTAGCAATACATTGTACACCAGAAGATTTATATGATGTTAAAAGAACATTAAAGGAAACATTTAGTAACAACTTTTTATACACAAAAATATTTCCAATAGATATTCCAAATAAAGAAGACCAAGCTATGATAGTAGAGCAAACACATAATAGAGCTCACAGAAATCACAGAGAAAATTTGAAACAAATTTATAATTCATATTATTGGCCAGAAATGAGAAAACAATTAAAAGAATATGTAAGAAATTGCAATATTTGCAATAAAAGTAAATATGATAGATACCCACAAAAAATACCAATTGGAGAGGCTCCAATTCCAGAGAAAGAGGGGGAACAGTTACACATAGACATATTTTTTGCCCAGAACTTAAAATTTATAACATGTATAGATTCTTATTCAAAATTTTTAGTGATAAAATTAATTGAAGACAAAATGAAGCTAGACGAAAAAGTTTTAGAAATAATTACAAACCTTTCCACAAGTAAAAAGTATAACACTAGATAATGAGCCAGGTTTCTCAACACCACAGTTTAAAACTTTAATGCAAAGATTAAACATACAAATATTTTTCTGTGATCCAAAACACAGTACAACAAACGGACAGATAGAAAGAGTACATTCTACATTAATTGAAATTGCAAGATGCTTAAAGCAAGAATTTTATCTTATTAATGACTTAGAATCAATTTATAGAGCTGCACAACAGTATAATAAAACTATACATTCAATTACAAATCAAAAACCTTTTGAGATCTTATATAATAAAGTACCTCATGAATTTGTACCTTCAAAACTCTTAAGAGCCCAAGAAAAAATGTTGAAAACACATAATAAAAACAGGTTTGTTAAAAACTATAGACAGAATGAAGTTATTTTTGAAAAAATAGCCGGTTGTAGAAATAAACTTCTACCAAGATATAAAAAACAAAAAATTAAGGTAGATTTAGGAAATAAAGTTATTATTCATAAGAGAAACAGAATAGTACATAAGGATAATATAAAAACTTAAAATTTTACCATTTCAGAAAAAATGGGAACTACAGCAAATTTAATTTTAATGCTCTCCATAACTATGAGTACAGGTGACATAATAGACTATACCCGAGAAAACTATTTGCTATTAGAAAATGGCAATGCCGCACTTTACAATGATTATGGAACTATATTCCATATTACCCATTTTTCCTATTTTGAAAAATTGATACAAGAAACCGTCACTGAAATAGAAGGAAATTATTATAAGAATACTGACACAGGAAATACATTAGATAACATGCTGGACATAAGCAAAGATACAGATATGACAATAATTAAAACACTTTTAGGACAATTACGTATAACTAAAAGATATAGACGAGGAATTAATGAAATAGGAATGATTTGGAAATGGATTTCAGGATCTCCCGATCATGATGACGCAGTCCTCATAAACAATAAATTATCAGAATTAATAACGAGTAATAATAAACAATTCATAACTAATTCGGAAATTTTTAATGCATTAAAAAAACTATCAGAATTTCTCCATGAGATAGAAAGCGATGCACAACTAAGATTAGCTAGGGAACGAAACAAATTAATAATAATTGAACTACAGAATATAATACAAACAATTGCATTAGCTAAATCAGGAATTCTTAATCCTGCAATATTGAACTTACAAGACATAAAAGAATTTACGAAACACGAACATGGTAGCATGACCATAACAGACTTGATGGATGTATCAGAATTTAAGATATTTCAGAATGAAGAAGTAATTGTTGTCATCACGTTTATTAGTAAAACTTTAACTAAATCTGAACGATCATATGCAACAAATGAGAAAGAATTATATGCAATAGTATATGCATTAAAAAACTTGAGAAACTACCTTTACGGAGTAACAAATTTGGAGATCCATACCGATCACCAACCTTTGACCTTTGCAGTCTCAAAAAAAAACCCTAACACTAAAATGAAGCGATGGCACGCATTCATAGAAGAATATGCACCAAAGATTATATACAAACCAGGAACTACAAATGTAGTTGCAGACGCACTTTCCAGACAAAATTTAAATATTATCACAGACAGTTCATCCTCAGATGCTACTCAGCACTCTGCAGAAAGCAGTGATCATGAGGAAATAAAGGAAACAAAGAAACCTTAAAATCACTTTAAACAACAAATTCTGCTCAGTAAGAATACATTTACAATGCATGAACAAATTATTAATTTCAGAAAAACTAGGCATATAATAGAATACGACAATTTGGATAACCTTGTCACTATCCTTAAAGAATACCTCCAACCAGGAGTAGTAGCAATACATTGTACACCAGAAGATTTATATGATGTTAAAAGAACATTAAAGGAAACATTTAGTAACAACTTTTTATACACAAAAATATTTCCAATAGATATTCCAAATAAAGAAGACCAAGCTATGATAGTAGAGCAAACACATAATAGAGCTCACAGAAATCACAGAGAAAATTTGAAACAAATTTATAATTCATATTATTGGCCAGAAATGAGAAAACAATTAAAAGAATATGTAAGAAATTGCAATATTTGCAATAAAAGTAAATATGATAGATACCCACAAAAAATACCAATTGGAGAGGCTCCAATTCCAGAGAAAGAGGGGGAACAGTTACACATAGACATATTTTTTGCCCAGAACTTAAAATTTATAACATGTATAGATTCTTATTCAAAATTTTTAGTGATAAAATTAATTGAAGACAAAATGAAGCTAGACGAAAAAGTTTTAGAAATAATTACAAACCTTTCCACAAGTAAAAAGTATAACACTAGATAATGAGCCAGGTTTCTCAACACCACAGTTTAAAACTTTAATGCAAAGATTAAACATACAAATATTTTTCTGTGATCCAAAACACAGTACAACAAACGGACAGATAGAAAGAGTACATTCTACATTAATTGAAATTGCAAGATGCTTAAAGCAAGAATTTTATCTTATTAATGACTTAGAATCAATTTATAGAGCTGCACAACAGTATAATAAAACTATACATTCAATTACAAATCAAAAACCTTTTGAGATCTTATATAATAAAGTACCTCATGAATTTGTACCTTCAAAACTCTTAAGAGCCCAAGAAAAAATGTTGAAAACACATAATAAAAACAGGTTTGTTAAAAACTATAGACAGAATGAAGTTATTTTTGAAAAAATAGCCGGTTGTAGAAATAAACTTCTACCAAGATATAAAAAACAAAAAATTAAGGTAGATTTAGGAAATAAAGTTATTATTCATAAGAGAAACAGAATAGTACATAAGGATAATATAAAAACTTAAAATTTTACCATTTCAGAAAAAATGGGAACTACAGCAAATTTAATTTTAATGCTCTCCATAACTATGAGTACAGGTGACATAATAGACTATACCCGAGAAAACTATTTGCTATTAGAAAATGGCAATGCCGCACTTTACAATGATTATGGAACTATATTCCATATTACCCATTTTTCCTATTTTGAAAAATTGATACAAGAAACCGTCACTGAAATAGAAGGAAATTATTATAAGAATACTGACACAGGAAATACATTAGATAACATGCTGGACATAAGCAAAGATACAGATATGACAATAATTAAAACACTTTTAGGACAATTACGTATAACTAAAAGATATAGACGAGGAATTAATGAAATAGGAATGATTTGGAAATGGATTTCAAGATCTCCCGATCATGATGACGCAGTCCTCATAAACAATAAATTATCAGAATTAATAACGAGTAATAATAAACAATTCATAACTAATTCGGAAATTTTTAATGCATTAAAAAAACTATCAGAATTTCTCCATGAGATAGAAAGCGATGCACAACTAAGATTAGCTAGGGAACGAAACAAATTAATAATAATTGAACTACAGAATATAATACAAACAATTGCATTAGCTAAATCAGGAATTCTTAATCCTGCAATATTGAACTTACAAGACATAAAAGAATTTACGAAACACGAACATGGTAGCATGACCATAACAGACTTGATGGATGTATCAGAATTTAAGATATTTCAGAATGAAGAAGTAATTGTTGTTTTCATAAAATATCCCATTGTAAATAAAAATTGTAAACTATACGAAACAAGGGCCATAAGCCAACAAGATGGGAAACTACAAATTGAAAAAGAAATTGCAAAATGCGAAGATGAATATATTAATGTGAAAAATTGTAATATAGAATTAAGATATAATTTTTGTAAACTATATAATAACGAGACTTGTTTGTCAAATATATTAAATAAAAAAAAGAAGCAATTTGTAATAAAATAAAAGAAAGGAATTCAGATTTAGAAATTATTAAAGATGGCTCGATCTTAATATCTGGAAAACATGTTGTGAATAAAGCAACAATAAATGGAACATATTTGATAAATTTCCAAAACAAAACTGTAATAGATGGAAAAAGATATGATAATCCCACATTTATAATTCAAAATTATTTGAAAACATATAGTATTGATGAATTTGAAATTAAAAATTATTATGACTCATATAATAAAGACCTTAAATTTGACAACATTAATTTGATAGAGTCAATTCAAGAACAGCCAATAAATAGCCCAATTGTAACAACTTTTACTTTGTTAATTATAATATCAGCAACCACATTATGTATTATTTATTACCTAAAGATGAAATCATCAAATAATGTTATTCGATTTAAACAGCAAGAAGAGATTCGATTTAGCAATCTCTTAAAACGAGTAGAAGAACTTACGGAAGACGCGGGACGCTCTTCTTAAAGAAAGAGGGGAGTTAACGCCCAGCGTCACCATTAAATCATAACGGTAAAACCGCTGTCATAGCGCTTGTTGTGACAGAATCAAATTAATTTTAAATATATAAAAATAGCCTACTAAGCACGTCCGGGACATTAGATAAAAAACAGAAAAGAACACGAACTCATCCAATACTCCAATTTCAAAAAGATGAGATCATCTTCTCCCGAACGAACAAGCTGACATTATAATTAAGTTTTAGTCTATAAGAAGATATTGTAGAAGATAGTCTATAAGAAGAAATTGTAGAAGATAGTCTTTAAGAAGATCTTGTGAAAGATAGTTGATAAATAAAATATTTTTTAAAACTTCAATGGTGAAGTAAAAATATTAATTGGCGACCGTGACAGGACATCCAATCATTGTATATCAGAAAATAAAAAGTATGATTTGATTGAGATGTACAAACTCTAGTGCTGCGTTATATTATTAACAAATATACATAGTGCCGAGAAAAAATAAAAATAAGTATCCTTCAAAGAAAGGAGAAAAAATAAAAAATAAAAATAAGTATCCTATAAAATAGGAGAACAAAATAAAAATAAGTATCCTTCAAAGAAAGGAGAAAAAAATACAAAAAATATAAAAGTTAATATCCTGCAAAATAAAAGTGAAAAAATATGTGCGAGAAAAATCATTAACAAAAATAATGATAAAAATAAAGTGGTAAAAGATGCCAAATAGCACAAGTGAAAATAATTTTTTAACGAAAGAAGAAAAAGAAAGATTAAATAATTTAATCAGGAGAAGGAAATTCCTGTTAGAAAGAACTGAAAAAATTAAAGCAGTTTTTAAATATTACAATAAAGACATTGTTACTAATAATAATCAGTGCCGATAATTTTTAGACAAATTAACTGATCTTATCGAACAATTTAACAAAATAATAATAATACAAAAAAAAACTTTAAAATACACGAAATCATCAAAATCATTGAAAGCAGTTCATCAACAGCAGAATAAAATTCATCGATTCATCATTGTTATAATTTAACAAAAGAGAGTAAGATTAATTTGTATTGTTATGTTATTTAATAATAATTAATTACGTAATGAAAGTTATTTGGACGTAATTTTGATTAAGAAAATATATTTAAATGCAATTTTGATTTAAAAAAAAATAATATATATAAACTAAAATAAAAAGTTAATGAAAACAAGAAGGCAAAGTATAAAAACAATTATTGAAGCTCAGATCTAATTTTTAAAACATCCATGACAAACTAAACGAAAACACTTTACCAATTACTGTTAGAATTTGGAAACCTTCTATTACCGAGGAAACTGTAACTAGGCTTATAGCAGCTAGTACGGCTACTCTTAAATCAGAAATAAAGACGTTAGAAACAGCCCTTGAGGTTCTTACAAATAATACGTTAGTAACAGAATACGAGTTACAGAAAATCGATGAAAATATTTCCTGCAACGAACCCTTAGACGTTATTAAATCATTACCAGAATTTTCGGGAAATGCAATATCATATGTTAGTTGGCGCGAGGCGGCAAATAATTCATTGTCCCTTTACGCAAAAGGAAGTCGAAAATACTTCGCAGCCTTAACCATTCTTAGAAACAAAATAATTAACAGTGCTAATGATATACTGACAAACCACGGAACCGTACTAAACTATGATGCAATCATATCGAGACTTGATTTTGCATTTGCAGATAAACGACCAGCTCATATTATCGAGCAAGAATTAAGTGTCTTACGACAAGGTAATACAACTTTGATAGACTATTACAATTTAGTCAACCAGAAATTAACTTTACTGATTAATAAAACAATCATGACCCATGGTACAGAGTCAGAAATTACGAAAGAATTAAACAGAGCTAACAGACGAAATGCTTTAAGAATATTTACTACAGGTTTAAATCCACCCCTTTCTAATATTCTATTTTCGTTATCTCCAGAAGATTTACCATCTGCCTTAGCCAAAGCGCAGGAATTAGAATCTAATAATGTGAGAGCGCATTTTGCATTGCAATTTAACAGATCGCAATCTTCACACTTTCAAGCTACAAACAATATTTTACATAATACAAATTCACACAATAACAATTTACGTTTTCCTACACGGAATAAAAATCATAATAGGTACCAAAAACCAGAACAATTGGAATTAGGAAGTTTAGCACACAGACCTATAACTAAGTACGAACAAAAGTATTTGACAATAATAAACGAACATATAATCCGTTTAATAGACAAGACAATATCAGAAACAATTCCCAAAGTCCACAAAATAATTTCCAACGAAACAATAATAATTATCAGCCGCAATGGCATAAGCCTAATTATAATACATATAATAACCCGCCAAGACCAATCTTTAAAAGAGAAAGGAACAATAGTATACAACAAAGTATACAAACACCTCCTGTAAAGATGGAGCGAATTAACAATTTAAACTTTAAAAAGACAATGTTTTAGGACAAACTTCGGATTACCACACTTATTGCGAACCGTCAATGACAAACAAATAAAAATTTTATTAGATACGGGAGCTACAAGTAATTATTGTAGACCACATTTATTTTTAGAAGAAAAGGAATTAGTTATTAAAAAAAGAGTTTTCACTGCAAACAGTGAAATTATAAATGAAAAATACCATGATATATATATATTTGATACAGATGTAAGAGTTTATGTTATAAAGGATTTAGAGTATGATGTGCTAATTGGTTCGAATTTATTAAAACAAATAAATGCTCACATCAGTTTCGAGAATGAAACAATTACTTATAAAAATAGGAAGGAAAAAATTCATTTCGCGGGAAATGATAAAATTAATAAAATATCTGACGAAAGTATTGAAAATTTGACTAAGCAAATAATAAACAAAATAAATCAGGAACATAGTTCCATAAATACATCACTTCCATTCAGGACAGACGTATCGGCGGAAATCCGCACAACGAACGAAAAACCAGTTTGGACTAAACAATACCCATACCCACTTAGTGCAAATAATTTCGTCAATAAGGAAATTGAAAAACTTTTGAAAGATGGCATTATTAGACCCAGTAAGAGTCCGTATAATTCCCCAGTTTGGGTTGTACCAAAGAAAGGTTTTAACGAAGATGGAACCCAAAAAAATAGACTCGTTATTGATTATAAAAAATTGAATGAGAACACAATCTCAGACAAATACCCTATACCTGATACCAATGTAATATTGAGAAATCTTGGGAAGGCTAAATATTTTTCAACAATCGATTTAGAGAAAGGTTTTCATCAAATAAAAGTAAGGAATGAAGATATTGAGAAAACTAGTTTCTCAATTAATAATGGCAAGTATGAATATACAAGAATGCCATTCGGATTAAAAAATGCTCCATCTATCTTCCAACGTGCTATGGACGATATATTGAGACCTCATGTAGGAAAATTTTGTCACGTTTACATAGATGACATTATAGTATTTTCCAATAGTATAGATGATGATGATAGTAGAGACACTCAAGCAAGCTAACATGAAGATTTCGTTAGAAAAGTCAATATTTTATAAAAAGGAGATTGATTTTTTGGGATATGTGATATCTCAGAATGTTATAAAAACAAATAAGGAAAAGTTAAGACAATAAGAGAATACCCTGAACCAAAAACACTCAGGCAATTAAGATAATTTTTAGGAATGATAGGATACTATAGGAAGTTTATTCGAAACTACGCAAATATAGCTAAACCTCTAACTAAATATCTTCAAAACGAAAACGGTCAAGTTTCAACCCATATGGCTAAGAAAACCATAATAACACTAGATAATGAAGCAATGAAAGCTTTCGAAAAAAGAAACCCTAACACTAAAATGAAGCGATGGCACGCATTCATAGAAGAATATGCACCAAAGATTATATACAAACCAGGAACTACAAATGTAGTTGCAGACGCACTTTCCAGACAAAATTTAAATATTATCACAGACAGTTCATCCTCAGATGCTACTCAGCACTCTGCAGAAAGCAGTGATCATGAGGAAATAAAGGAAACAAAGAAACCTTTAAATCACTTTAAACAACAAATTCTGCTCAGTAAGAATACATTTACAATGCATGAACAAATTAGTAATTTCAGAAAAACTAGGCATATAATAGAATACGACAATTTGGATAACCTTGTCACTATCCTTAAAGAATACCTCCAACCAGGAGTAGTAGCAATACATTGTACACCAGAAGATTTATATGATGTTAAAAGAACATTAAAGGAAACATTTAGTAACAACTTTTTATACACAAAAATATTTCCAATAGATATTCCAAATAAAGAAGACCACGCTATGATAGTAGAGCAAACACATAATAGAGCTCACAGAAATCACAGAGAGAATTTGAAACAAATTTATAATTCATATTATTGGCCAGAAATGAGAAAACAATTAAAAGAATATGTAAGAAATTGCAATATTTGCAATAAAAGTAAATATGATAGATACCCACAAAAAATACCAATTGGAGAGGCTCCAATTCCAGAGAAAGAGGGGGAACAGTTACACATAGACATATTTTTTGCCCAGAACTTAAAATTTATAACATGTATAGATTCTTATTCAAAATTTTTAGTGATAAAATTAATTGAAGACAAAATGAAGCTAGACGAAAAAGTTTTAGAAATAATTACAAACCTTTCCACAAGTAAAAAGTATAACAGTAGATAATGAGCCAGGTTTCTCAACACCACAGTTTAAAACTTTAATGCAAAGATTAAACATACAAATATTTTTCTGTGATCCAAAACACAGTACAACAAACGGACAGATAGAAAGAGTACATTCTACATTAATTGAAATTGCAAGATGCTTAAAGCAAGAATTTTATCTTATTAATGACTTAGAATCAATTTATAGAGCTGCACAACAGTATAATAAAACTATACATTCAATTACAAATCAAAAACCTTTTGAGATCTTATATAATAAAGTACCTCATGAATTTGTACCTTAAAAACTCTTAAGAGCCCAAGAAAAAATGTTGAAAACACATAATAAAAACAGGTTTGTTAAAAACTATACACAGAATGAAGTTATTTTTGAAAAAATAGCCGGTTGTAGAAATAAACTTCTACCAAGATATAAAAAACAAAAAATTAAGGTAGATTTAGGAAATAAAGTTATTATTCATA
Organism: Leucozona laternaria; assembly: GCA_932273885.2. Lineage (NCBI taxonomy): Eukaryota > Metazoa > Arthropoda > Insecta > Diptera > Syrphidae > Leucozona > Leucozona laternaria. The sequence continues at coordinate 153,475,804 of OW026366.1, forward strand.
AGAGAAACAGAATAGTACATAAGGATAATATAAAAACTTAAAATTTTACCATTTCAGAAAAAATGGGAACTACAGCAAATTTAATTTTAATGCTCTCCATAACTATGAGTACAGGTGACATAATAGACTATACCCGAGAAAACTATTTGCTATTAGAAAATGGCAATGCCGCACTTTACAATGATTATGGAACTATATTCCATATTACCCATTTTTCCTATTTTGAAAAATTGATACAAGAAACCGTCACTGAAATAGAAAGAAATTATTATAAGAATACTGACACAGGAAATACATTAGATAACATGCTGGACATAAGCAAAGATACAGATATGACAATAATTAAAACACTTTTAGGACAATTACGTATAACTAAAAGATATAGACGAGGAATTAATGAAATAGGAATGATTTGGAAATGGATTTCAGGATCTCCCGATCATGATGACGCAGTCCTCATAAACAATAAATTATCAGAATTAATAACGAGTAATAATAAACAATTCATAACTCATTCGGAAATTTTTAATGCAATAAAAAAACTATCAGAATTTCTCCATGAGATAGAAAGCGATGCACAACTAAGATTAGCTAGGGATAGAAACAAATTAATAATAATTGAACTACAGAATATAATACAAACAATTGCATTCGCTAAATCAGGAATTCTTAATCCTGCAATATTGAACTTACAAGACATAAAAGAATTTACGAAACACGAACATGGTAGCATGACCATAACAGACTTGATGGATGTATCAGAATTTAAGATATTTCAGAATGAAGAAGTAATTGTTGTTTTCATAAAATATCCCATTGTAAATAAAAATTGTAAACTATACGAAACAAGGGCCATAAGCCAACAAGATGGGAAACTACAAATTGAAAAAGAAATTGCAAAATGCGAAGATGAATATATTAATGTGAAAAATTGTAAAATAGAATTAAGATATAATTTTTGTAAACTATAAATAACGAGACTTGTTTGTCAAATATATTAAATAATAAAAAAGCAATTTGTAATAAAATAAAAGAAAGGAATTCAGATTTAGAAATTATTAAAGATGGCTCGATCTTAATATCTGTAAAACATGTTGTGAATAATGCAACAATAAATGGAACATATTTGATAAATTTCCAAAATGTAAGGGTTTTTCTTAATTTTAAATTAATACTTTATTTAAGCAAGCAATCATGCAAAGCGGTTATTATATTAAAAATACAAGCAAATCTCAAACTAGCATGCGAACTTTACATAAAAAAACATGTTATTTAGTCAAAGGCTTTATTCAGACTGGCATCTATTTTTACATTGTGTGAAGTGAGCGATGCTTAGAAGAAGCCAAAAAACAGTAAAACCAATAGATAACATAAGAAGAACTTGGTACATAAGAATATCATTCGATTATTCTGTTATCTTGAGAGATCATTGTGAGAGATCATTGTAAACAAAAAAATATAAGTATATAATAAAAGCTTTCCTCTTTAAATTTATGCAAGTGCATGATATCGTAAATGGGTTGCTATTTGTTTGAAATATATATAAAGAGATAATCTTAATTTGATCGTAAGAGATGAAGTCTCTTACAACTCGATCATCCTGACAATAAATCGTCCTCGATTTACGATTCCATGAAGATGCAGCATTTTTAAAATACATTTTTTTTTTTTTTTAACTGAAATTACATAGTAATAGAATCTTTCTTTTGATTTGAATTATAAAATTCGTTCCTATAGCATACTAACATAAGAATTGTTAATATCATGTTTTCATTTGAATTTAGATTCCTTTAAAATAAATTTTTATTACAAAATAACATAATTCGTCATATTTAATCTTGAAAATTAAATTTTTTTTTTTTTTTTTTTATTACGAATTCGTAAAATTTTTCTTTTTATCTTTTGTTAAGATACGATTATTACATAAAAGATTGTTATTTATTTTGCATTTTCATGCAGAGTTATTTCAATAAAATAAATTTAATAACAACTTAAAACAGTAATAATAAAAATAAATTTATAACAAAAATATAGAAAATTAAGCGATATTAAATATTGATACATGCAAATTTGACTTATGTTTGTACATAAGGCTTCATGTTTTCAGGGCAACATACTCCTTTGTATGGAACGCGAGATATCTGTAAATTTTCTAAATCTTTAATAAAATATCGATCATTTTCTAAAATTTTGACAACCTCAAATGGTCCTTTATACTTAGCCAAAAATTTTTTGTTTAGGTCGGGAGTATTAACAACGTTTTTTATCAATACATGGTCACCGATTTTATATTGAAGCGGTTTCTTGTGGCGTTTATCAAAATGAAGTTTGTTTTGGTTTTGACTCTCGATAGTTTTCTCATTTGCTTTTTTCCTAAGTGATTCTAAATTTCGTGGTTCACGTTCTATTATATTTTGGTCTAAATACTCTTTCATATTATCGTGAATTATACCTTTTTGGGCAACTCCAAAAAGTAGCATGCTGGGACTTATACCTGTGCTCTTGTTCTCGGTGTTATTGAGAGCAAACTCAACTTTCTGCAAATATTTCACCCAACTACCTGATTCCACTTCACTTTCTTTTGACAGCATAGGGGTAAGACATCTGTTTATCCGTTCAACCTGACCGTTGGATTGAGGCGAACTTGTTGCGACTTTAATGTGTTTGATGCTATATTTTTCATAAAAGTTGGAAAAATCATCGGAGGTAAAACAACTACCCCTATCTGAAATAATACGTGATGGTTTGCTATAGAAAGAAAAGTAAGATTCAAGGCATTGAATTACTTCTTTGGTCGTCGTACTTTTAACAGCATAAAGTTTAGTAAATTTTGAAAATCCGTCAACTATAACAAATATATGCTTTTTGTTGTTGCTATGAGATGTTGGCAACGGACCGTAATGGTCGATGTGGATTGTTTCAAAAGGTTTGTCACCTTTAGGGATATTGTGCAATAACCCTTCTTTTTTTCCACTTGGGGATGAAAAATGTAAACATTTTAAACAATTACTTATATATTGTTTGATTTTGTTTTTCATACTAGGAAACCAGTATGTTTTCCTTAAAAAATTTAAACATTTTTCAACGCCAAGGTGACATAAACCTTCGTGATGCGTTTGAATGACATTTCTCTCCATCATGAACGGTACATAAAAGAATACCTTTTTATTTATCTTACGATACACAAGCCCATTTATAAGTTCGTAAGTGGAACTTTCCCTTTTCTCTAACATATCGACTAACTTTTTTATAGTTGGATCTTTTTGTTGGGCAGCAGCAAGCGCGTGTTCAAACGACTCAGATTCAACGATTAAAATGTTGTGACACCGACTGAGAGCGTCAACATGACCCATCCTCTTACTATCTCTATGTTCGATGACATAGTCAAAATCCTGGAGCTCCAAAGCCCAACGCGAGATTCTAGGATTTAAAATCTTTTTGTTTAGAGTTTGAGTCAGTGACCTACAGTCAGTGACTATTTTGAAACGGATGCCTGTCAAATAAACACGAAATCTTCTTAGGGCATAAAAAATGGCTAGAGTTTCTAGTTCATATGAATGGTATCTAGATTCTTGATCAGTGGAGCGCTTGGAAAAGAAGAAGATAGGATGAAGCTTTTTATCGTCTTGACGCTGTAGCAATACGGCACCGAAGCCCATACTACTGGCGTCACAGTGAAGCTCTGTGTCGGCGGTCGGATTGAAAATGCTTAAAAGTGGAGCATCAAGAAGTTTTTCTTTCAGATTGTTAAATGTCTCCAACTGCTTCTCGCCAAATACAAATTCAGCATCTTTTCTTAAAAGATCGTAAAGTGGTTTCGCCAACAAAGAAAAATCTTTAATAAATTTGCGGAAGTATGAGCATAATCCCAAAAATGAGTGCAATCTCTTATGATTAGTGGGTATGGGAAAGTCTGCCACGGCTTTCAAACCTTCATAATTTGGACCTATTCCATTCGCAGATACTTCATACCCCAGATACTTAATTTTCTCATACATAAACACACATTTATCAAGACGCAACTGCAAACTATTTTCAGAAACTATCTCTAAAACCTCCTTCAAAATCGTAAAATGTTCATCTTTAGTTTCGGTAGCAACCAACAAGTCGTCAATGTAAATTAATAATTTTCCGGAGCTAATTAGGTCTTTAAAAATTTTGTTTATGTAACGTTGAAAAACTGCGGGGGCATTTTTCAGCCCAAATGGCATGCGCAGATATTCAAACTGCCCCATGGGTGTTACGAATGATGTCAATTTTATCGAATCTTCAGCCATTTTCACATGATGAAAACCACTTTTAAGATCGAGCAATGAAAAATATTTTTTATTTCGTAGTCTATCAAGGTGATCTTCGATTAGGGGTAAAGGAAAATTATCCTTAACCGTTATTTTATTTAAATGGCGGTAATCTACACAGAGACGTACTTCACCTGTCTTTTTCCGAGTTAACACTATTGGCGACGCAAAAGGCGAACTACTTTCGCGAATGATGTTATTTTGAAGCAAATCATCTAAAACCTTTTGCAATTCAATTTTATGAGCGTACGGTAGACGCCTTGGTGCGCAACTGAAAAAACTATTCGCGTTAGTCAAAACTATTTGCATTTCAAAACCATTATCCGAATATTCTGAATTAATTGTAATACTCCCGAAAACTAATCTTTTCAATTTAACTTGATCTTCGTAATTCAAATTTTCATTTATTTTCAACAAAATATTTTCATCGCGGATATCGCATGTATCAATTTTTAAAATTTCTTTTTCAAAATTTAAATCATCGACATTTTTAACACAAGTTTCGTTCTCAACATTTTTAACATAAGATTCGTTTCCAACATTTTTAACATAAGTTTCTTTTTCAACATTTCTTAAATTTGTTTTTTCAATCATTAACTTAATGTTCATTTTATGTAAAAAATCTCTACCTAATATGATTGGATCTTTCATGGTTTTATCGCTCACAACATAAAGACATTAATTAACATAATTACCATTAAATTTAACATAACATAAAAATGTACCTAATATAACCAATTTTGAGTTATTGATACCAACGAAATCATAAGTAGGCGGCTCTAAAGATGTCATCATAAAAGGGGGCACATATTTCAGTTGTATGAAGCTTATTGGGCTTCCGGTATCAATAATCGTCATCACGTGCATACAACCTCGAACACTTCTGGCTTCACAACTCGAAAACTCGAACTCCAGAACTCCATGGAAATCACTCATCAATGTTGAAATTTGGGGTTCGTTTGGTGGATTTTCGTTTTGAACCACGAGCACAGATGATGCTTGGGGACAATCACTTATAACATGTCCTTTCTTGCCACAGCGAAAACATGAACCTCTTTCACGACGTGGTTTTGGACACTTTGTGGATATGTGACCAACTTCGTTACAATTATAGCATTTGATTTTGAATTCGTTTCGTTGCAATGGCTTTGTATGCTGCCCAGGTCTATTGTAGCTCGACGTTGATGGTTGTAGTTCAAACTTCATTTTTTCGTATTTACGAAGAACAGTTTTTAGCTCAGATATGCTGTTGGCTGTGAGCATAAGTTGCTTGTTAAACACAGAATCTGGGATGCCCTTTATGATGTAAGCAATCACATCCTGCTCGTCGATATCTGCCGAAGACGCAATCTCCTGCATAGCGAGGACATATTGCTGATAATTTTCATCTTTACGCTTCTTTCGGTTTCGCAACGTATTATGGACGTCTGTTGCTGTCGTGTGATGGTAAAATTCTTTCAAAAGAGCAGCCCTAAGCTCACTCCATGACCGAAATAATCTAGACCTCAAAAATAACTTCGCAGTACCTTTGAGAAGCCTCTTGGAAAATATAAAACACTCTGACTCACTAAGATGGTAAGTGACCATTGCATCTTCAACGGCACCTATCCACTTCTTGATAGGGTATTCATCGTCACCACAAAAAGTTGGCAAGGAGTCTTCAATGTCACGTGAAGAGCATGCACCAACAGGTCGAAAGTCTCGAACAGGGCTGTTAAGGCTGTTAAGTTCAGCCAAACGTCTCTCCAGCTCAACAATCTCCTCCTTCTTTCTTACCATTTCACGGAGTCTTTCAAGACGTTGTGAAACAACACTTTCCTCATCTTCCAGGTCATCATTACCACTTTCTCCACCGTCATCACCAACATCAACATCGTCAGGAAAGAATCCCTCAATCTGATCCACCTCCAACGATGTGATGGCTTCATTTAAGCGAGCCTTAAGCGCAGCCTTCAAACCATTTGTAGCCAAGCCCATTTCGGCTAGCTTATCTCTAAGTTTTTGCACAGTAGCAGTTTGCAAAAAACTCAAAGCACGTGCACTAGCATCCATTTTATTGAATTTGTTGAGTTTTACGTAAAAAAAAAATCAGTAAATGCAGGCAAAAGTTGTAACACATTCAATTAATTTACGATTTAATTATGAGAACTTTATCCCACTTCTGATAAATTGTAAGGGTTTTTCTTAATTTTAAATTAATACTTTATTTAAGCAAGCAATCATGCAAAGCGGTTATTATATTAAAAATACAAGCAAATCTCAAACTAGCATGCGAACTTTACATAAAAAAACATGTTATTTAGTCAAAGGCTTTATTCAGACTGGCATCTATTTTTACATTGTGTGAAGTGAGCGATGCTTAGAAGAAGCCAAAAAACAGTAAAACCAATAGATAACATAAGAAGAACTTGGTACATAAGAATATCATTCGATTATTCTGTTATCTTGAGAGATCATTGTGAGAGATCATTGTAAACAAAAAAATATAAGTATATAATAAAAGCTTTCCTCTTTAAATTTATGCAAGTGCATGATATCGTAAATGGGTTGCTATTTGTTTGAAATATATATAAAGAGATAATCTTAATTTGATCGTAAGAGATGAAGTCTCTTACAAAAACAAAACTGTAATAGATGGAAAAAGATATGATAATCCCACATTTATAATTCAAAATTATTTGAAAACATATAGTATTGATGAATTTGAAATTAAAAATTATTATGACTCATATAATAAAGACCTTAAATTTGACAACATTAATTTGATAGAGTCAATTCAAGAACAGGCAATAAATAGCCCAATTGTAACAACTTTTACTTTGTTAATTATAATATCAGCAACCACATTATGTATTATTTATTACCTTAAGATGAAATCATCAAATAATGTTATTCGATTTAAACAGCAAGAAGAGATTCGATTTAGCAATCTCTTAAAACGAGTAGAAGAACTTACGGAAGACGCGGGACGCTCTTCTTAAAGAAAGACGCCCAGCGTCACCATTAAATCATAACGGTAAAACCGCTGTCATAGCACTTGTTGTGACAGAATCAAATTAATTTTAAATATATAAAAATAACCTACTAAGCACGTCCGGGGCATTAGATAAAAAACAGGAAAGAACACGAACTCATCCAATACTCCAATTTCAAAAAGATGAGATCATCTTCTCCCGAACGAACAAGCTGACATTATAATTAAGTTTTAGTCTATAAGAAGATATTGTAGAAGATAGTCTATAAGAAGAAATTGTAGAAGATAGTCTTTAAGAAGATCTTGTGAAAGATAGTTGATAAATAAAATATTTTTTAAAACTTCAATGGTGAAGTAAAAATATTAATTGGCGACCGTGACAGGACATCCAATCATTGTATATCAGAAAATAAAAAGCATGATTTGATTGAGATGTACAAACTCTAGTGCTGCGTTATATTATTAACAAATGTACATAGTGCCGAGAAAAAATAAAAATAAGTATCCTTCAAAGAAAGGAGAAAAAATAAAAAATAAAAATAAGTATCCTATAAAATAGGAGAACAAAATAACAATAAGTATCCTTCAAAGAAAGGAGAAAAAAATACAAAAGATATAAAAATTAATATCCTGCAAAATAAAAGTGAAAAAATATGTGCGAGAAAAATCATTAACAAAAATAATGATAAAAATAAAGTGGTAAAAGATGCCAAATAGCACAAGTGAAAATAATTTTTTAACGAAAGAAGAAAAAGAAAGATTAAATAATTTAATCAGGAGAAGGAAATTCCTGTTAGAAAGAACTGAAAAAATTAAAGCAGTTTTTAAATATTACAATAAAGACATTGTTACTAATAATAATCAGTGCCGATAATTTTTAGACAAATTAACTGATCTTATCGAACAATTTAACAAAATAATAATAATACAAAAAAAAACTTTAAAATACACGAAATCATCAAAATCATTGAAAGCAGTTCATCAACAGCAGAATAAAATTCATCGATTCATCATTGTTATAATTTAACAAAAGAGAGTAAGATTAATTTGTATTGTTATGTTATTTAATAATAATTAATTACGTAATGAAAGTTATTTGGACGTAATTTTGATTAAGAAAATATATTTAAATGCAATTTTGATTTAAAAAAAAAATAATATATATAAACTAAAATAAAAAGTTAATGAAAACAAGAAGGCAAAGTATAAAAACAATTATTGAAGCTCAGAGCTAATTTTGAAAACATCCATGACAAACTAAACGAAAACACTTTACCAATTACTGTTAGAATTTGGAAACCTTAATTTAAGAAATAATACCAAGATGTCTATTACCGAGGAAACTGTAACTAGGCTTATAGCAGCTAGTACGGCTACTCTTAAATCAGAAATAAAGACGTTACAAACAGCCCTTGAGGTTCTTACAAATAATACGTTAGTAACAGAATACGAGTTACAGAAAATCGATGAAAATATTTCCTGCAACGAACCCTTAGACGTTATTAAATCATTACCAGAATTTTCGGGAAATGCAATATCATATGTTAGTTGGCGCGAGGCGGCAAATAATTCATTGTCCCTTTACGCAAAAGGAAGTCGAAAATACTTCGCAGCCTTAACCATTCTTAGAAACAAAATAATTAACAGTGCTAATGATATACTGACAAACCACGAAACCGTACTAAACTATGATGCAATCATATCGAGACTTGATTTTGCAGTTGCAGATAAACGACCAGCTCATATTATCGAGCAAGAATTAAGTGTCTTACGACAAGGTAATACAACTTTGATAGACTATTACAATTTAGTCAACCAGAAATTAACTTTACTGATTAATAAAACAATCATGACCCATGGTACAGAGTCAGAAATTACGAAAGAATTAAACAGAGCTAACAGACGAAATGCTTTAAGAATATTTACTACAGGTTTAAATCCACCCCTTTCTAATATTCTATTTTCGTTATCTCCAGAAGATTTACCATCTGCCTTAGCCAAAGCGCAGGAATTAGAATCTAATAATGTGAGAGCGCATTTTGCATTGCAATTTAACAGATCGCAATCTTCACACTTTCAAGCTACAAACAATATTTTACATAATACAAATTCACACAATAACAATTTACGTTTTCCTACACGGAATCAAAATCATAATAGGTACCAAAAACCAGAACAAATGGAATTAGGAAGTTCAGCACACAGACCTATAACTAAGTACGAACAAAAAGTATTTGACAATAATAAACGAACATATAATCCGTTTAATAGACAAGACAATATCAGAAACAATTCCCAAAGTCCACAAAATAATTTCCAACGAAACAATAATAATTATCAGCCGCAATGGCATAAGCCTAATTATAATACATATAATAACCCGCCAAGACCAATCTTTAAAAGAGAAAGGAACAATAGTATACAACAAAGTATACAAACACCTCCTGTAAAGATGGAGCGAATTAACAATTTAAACTTTAAAAAGACAATTTTTTAGGACAAACTTCGGATTGCCACACTTATTGCGAACCGTCAATGACAAACAAATAAAAATTTTATTAGATACGGGAGCTACAAGTAATTATTGTAGACCACATTTATTTTTAGAAGAAAAGGAATTAGTTATTAAAAAAAGAGTTTTCACTGCAAACAGTGAAATTATAATTGAAAAATACCATGATATATATATATTTGATACAGATGTAAGAGTTTATGTTATAAAGGATTTAGAGTATGATGTGCTAATTGGTTCGAATTTATTAAAACAAATAAATGCTCACATCAGTTTCGAGAATGAAACAATTACTTATAAAAATAGGAAGGAAAAAATTCATTTCGCGGGAAATGATAAAATTAATAAAATATCTGACGAAAGTATTGAAAATTTGACTAAGCAAATAATAAACAAAATAAATCAGGAACATAGTTCCATAAATACATCACTTCCATTCAGGACAGACGTATCGGCGGAAATCCGCACAACGAACGAAAAACCAGTTTGGACTAAACAATACCCATACCCACTTAGTGCAAATAATTTCGTCAATAAGGATATTGAAAAACTTTTGAAAGATGGCATTATTAGACCCAGTAAGAGTCCGTATAATTCCCCAGTTTGGGTTGTACCAAAGAAAGGTTTTAACGAAGATGGAACCCAAAAAAATAGACTCGTTATTGATTATAAAAAATTGAATGAGAACACAATCTCAGACAAATACCCTATACCTGATACCAATGTAATATTGAGAAATCTTGGGAAGGCTAAATATTTTTCAACAATCGATTTAGAGAAAGGTTTTCATCAAATAAAAGTAAGGAATGAAGATATTGAGAAAACTAGTTTCTCAATTAATAATGGCAAGTATGAATATACAAGAATGCCATTCGGATTAAAAAATGCTCCATCTATCTTCCAACGTGCTATGGACGATATATTGAGACCTCATGTAGGAAAATTTTGTCACGTTTACATAGATGACATTATAGTATTTTCCAATAGTATAGATGAACATAACAAACATATATTAAAGATAGTAGAGACACTCAAGCAAGCTAACATGAAGATTTCGTTAGAAAAGTCAATATTTTATAAAAAGGAGATTGATTTTTTGGGATATGTGATATCTCAGAATGTTATAAAAACAAATAAGGAAAAAGTTAAGACAATAAGAGAATACCCTGAACCAAAAACACTCAGGCAATTAAGATAATTTTTAGGAATGATAGGATACTATAGGAAGTTTATTCGAAACTACGCAAATATAGCTAAACCTCTAACTAAATATCTTCAAAACGAAAACGGTCAAGTTTCAACCCATATGGCTAAGAAAACCATAATAACATTAGATAATGAAGCAATTAAAGCTTTCGAAAATCTAAAAAATCAATTAATTCTAGGAACCGAGCTAAACCAACCAGATTACAATAAGAAATTTGTACTAACTACTGACGCATCCGACGATGCAATAGGAGCAGTTTTGTCTCAGGACAACAAACCCATCACGTTTATTAGTAAAACTTTAACTAAAACTGAACGATCATATGCAACAAATGAGAAAGAATTATATGCAATAGTATATGCATTAAAAAACTTGAGAAACTACCTTTACGGAGTAACAAATTTGGAGATCCATACCGATCACCAACCTTTGACCTTTGCAGTCTCAAAAAGAAACCCTAACACTAAAATGAAGCGATGGCACGCATTCATAGAAGAATATGCACCAAAGATTATATACAAACCAGGAACTACAAATGTAGTTGCAGACGCACTTTCCAGACAAAATTTAAATATTATCACAGACAGTTCATCCTCAGATGCTACTCAGCACTCTGCAGAAAGCAGTGATCATGAGGAAATAAAGGAAACAAAGAAACCTTTAAATCACTTTAAACAACAAATTCTGCTCAGTAAGAATACATTTACAATGCATGAACAAATTAGTAATTTCAGAAAAACTAGGCATATAATAGAATACGACAATTTGGATAACCTTGTCACTATCCTTAGAGAATACCTCCAACCAGGAGTAGTAGCAATACATTGTACACCAGAAGATTTATATGATGTTAAAAGAACATTAAAGGAAACATTTAGTAACAACTTTTTATACACAAAAATATTTCCAATAGATATTCCAAATAAAGAAGACCAAGCTATGATAGTAGAGCAAACACATAATAGAGCTCACAGAAATCACAGAGAGAATTTGAAACAATTAAAAGAATATGTAAGATAATGCAATATTTGCAATAAAAGTAAATATGATAGATACCCACAAAAAATACCAATTGGAGAGGCTCCAATTCCAGAGAAAGAGGGGGAACAGTTACACATAGACATATTTTTTGCCCAGAACTTAAAATTTATAACATGTATAGATTTTTATTCAAAATTATTAGTGATAAAATTAATTGAAGACAAAATGAAGCTAGACGAGAAAGTTTTAGAAATAATTACAAACCTTTCCACAAGTAAAAAGTATAACAGTAGATAATGAGCCAGGTTTCTCAACACCAAAGTTTAAAACTTTAATGCAAAGATTAAACATACAAATATTTGTCTGTGATCCAAAACACAGTACAACAAACGGACAGATAGAAAGAGTACATTCTACATTAATTGAAATTGCAAGATGCTTAAAGCAAGAATTTTATCTTATTAATGACTTTGAATCAATTTATAGAGCTGCACAACAGTATAATAAAACTATACATTCAATTACAAATCAAAAACCTTTTGAGATCTTATATAATAAAGTACCTCATGAATTTGTACCTTCAAAACTCTTAAGAGCCCAAGAAAAAATGTTGAAAACACATAATAAAAACAGGTTTGTTAAAAACTATACACAGAATGAAGTTATTTTTGAAAAAATAGCCGGTTGTAGAAATAAATAAACTTCAAACAAAAAATTAAGGTAGATTTAGGAAATAAAGTCATTATTCATAAGAGAAACAGAATAGTACATAAGGATAATATAAAAACTTAAAATTTTACCATTTCAGAAAAAATGGGAACTACAGCAAATTTAATTTTAATGCTCTCCATAACTATGAGTACAGGTGACATAATAGACTATACCCGAGAAAACTATTTGCTATTAGAAAATGGCAATGCCGCACTTTACAATGATTATGGAACTATATTCCATATTACCCATTTTTCCTATTTTGAAAAATTGATACAAGAAACCGTCACTGAAATAGAAAGAAATTATTATAAGAATACTGACACAGGAAATACATTAGATAACATGCTGGACATAAGCAAAGATACAGATATGACAATAATTAAAACACTTTTAGGACAATTACGTATAACTAAAAGATATAGACGAGGAAATAATGAAATAGGAATGATTTGGAAATGGATTTCAGGATCTCCCGATCATGATGACGCAGTCCTCATAAACAATAAATTATCAGAATTAATAACGAGTAATAATAAACAATTCATAACTAATTCGGAAATTTTTAATGCAATAAAAAAACTATCAGAATTTCTCCATGAGATAGAAAGCGATGCACAACTAAGATTAGCTAGGGAACGAAACAAATTAATAATAATTGAACTACAGAATATAATACAAACAATTGCATTAGCTAAATCAGGAATTCTTAATCCTGCAATTTTGAACTTACAAGACATAAAAGAATTTACGAAACACGAACATGGTAGCATGACCATAACAGACTTGATGGATGTATCAGAATTTAAGATATTTCGGAATGAAGAAGTAATTGTTGTTTTCATAAAATATCCCATTGTAAATAAAAATTGTAAACTATACGAAACAAGGGCCATAAGCCAACAAGATGGGAAACTACAAATTGAAAAAGAAATTGCAAAATGCGAAGATGAATATATTAATGTGAAAAATTGTAAAATAGAATTAAGATATAATTTTTGTAAACTATATAATAACGAGACTTGTTTGTCAAATATATTAAATAATAAAAAAGCAATTTGTAATAAAATAAAAGAAAGGAATTCAGATTTAGAAATTATTAAAGATGGCTCGATCTTAATATCTGGAAAACATGTTGTGAATAATGCAACAATAAATGGAACATATTTGATAAATTTCCAAAACAAAACTGTAATAGATGGAAAAAGATATGATAATCCCACATTTATAATTCAAAATTATTTGAAAACATATAGTATTGATGAATTTGAAATTAAAAATTATTATGACTCATATAATAAAGACCTTAAATTTGACAACATTAATTTGATAGAGTCAATTCAAGAACAGGCAATAAATAGCCCAATTGTAACAACTTTTACTTTGTTAATTATAATATCAGCAACCACATTATGTATTATTTATTACCTAAAGATGAAATCATCAAATAATGTTATTCGATTTAAACAGCAAGAAGAGATTCGATTTAGCAATCTCTTAAAACGAGTAGAAGAACTTACGGAAGACGCGGGACGCTCTTCTTAAAGAAAGAGGGGAGTTAACGCCCAGCGTCACCATTAAATCATAACGGTAAAACCGCTGTCATAGCACTTGTTGTGACAGAATCAAAAGCACGTCCGGGACATTAGATAAAAAACAGAAAAGAACACGAACTCATCCAATACTCCAATTTCAAAAAGATGAGATCATCTTCTCCCGAACGAACAAGCTGACATTATAATTAAGTTTTAGTCTATAAGAAGATATTGTAGAAGATAGTCTATAAGAAGAAATTGTAGAAGATAGTCTTTAAGAAGATCTTGTGAAAGATAGTTGATAAATAAAATATTTTTTAAAACTTCAATGGTGAAGTAAAAATATTAATTGGCGACCGTGACAGGACATCCAATCATTGTATATCAGAAAATAAAAGGTATGATTTGATTGAGATGTACAAACTCTAGTGCTGCGTTATATTTTTAACAAATATACATAGTGCCGAGAAAAAATAAAAATAAGTATCCTTCAAAGAAAGGAGAAAAAATAAAAAATAAAAATAAGTATCCTATAAAATAGGAGAACAAAATAAAAATAAGTATCCTTCAAAGAAAGGAGAAAAAAATACAAAAAATATAAAAATTAATATCCTGCAAAATAAAAGTGAAAAAATATGTGCGAGAAAAATCATTAACAAAAATAATGATAAAAATAAAGTGGTAAAAGATGCCAAATAGCACAAGTGAAAATAATTTTTTAACGAAAGAAGAAAAAGAAAGATTAAATAATTTAATCAGGAGAAGGAAATTCCTGTTAGAAAGAACTGAAAAAATGAAAGCAGTTTTTAAATATTACAATAAAGACATTGTTACTAATAATAATCAGTGCCGATAATTTTTAGACAAATTAACTGATCTCATCGAACAATTTAACAAAATAATAATAATACAAAAAAAAACTTTAAAATACACGAAATCATCAAAATCATTGAAAGCAGTTCATCAACAGCAGAATAAAATTCATCGATTCATCATTGTTATAATTTAACAAAAGAGAGTAAGATTAATTTGTATTGTTATGTTATTTAATAATAATTAATTACGTTATGAAAGTTATTTGGACGTAATTTTGATTAAGAAAATATATTTAAATGCAATTTTGATTTAAAAAAAAATAATATACATAAACTAAAATAAAAAGTTAATGAAAACAAGAAGGCAAAGTATAAAAACAATTATTGAAGCTCAGAGCTAATTTTGAAAACATCCATGACAAACTAAACGAAAACACTTTACCAATTACTGTTAGAATTTGGAAACCTTAATTTAAGAAATAATACCAAGATGTCTATTACCGAGGAAACTGTAACTAGGCTTATAGCAGCTAGTACGGCTACTCTTAAATCAGAAATAAAGACGTTACAAACAGCCCTTGAGGTTCTTACAAATAATACGTTAGTAACAGAATACGAGTTACAGAAAATCGATGAAAATATTTCCTGCAACGAACCCTTAGACGTTATTAAATCATTACCAGAATTTTCGGGAAATGCAATATCATATGTTAGTTGGCGCGAGGCGGCAAATAATTCATTGTCCCTTTACGCAAAAGGAAGTCGAAAATACTTCGCAGCCTTAACCATTCTTAGAAACAAAATAATTAACAGTGCTAATGATATACTGACAAACCACGGAACCGTGCTAAACTATGATGCAATCATATCGAGACTTGATTTTGCATTTGCAGATAAACGACCAGCTCATATTATCGAGCAAGAATTAAGTGTCTTACGACAAGGTAATACAACTTTGATAGACTATTACAATTTAGTCAACCAGAAATTAACTTTACTGATTAATAAAACAATCATGACCCATGGTACAGAGTCAGAAATTACGAAAGAATTAAACAGAGCTAACAGACGAAATGCTTTAAGAATATTTACTACAGGTTTAAATCCAGCCCTTTCTAATATTCTATTTTCGTTATCTCCAGAAGATTTACCATCTGCCTTAGCCAAAGCGCAGGAATTAGAATCTAATAATGTGAGAGCGCATTTTGCATTGCAATTTAACAGATTGCAATCTTCACACTTTCAAGCTACAAACAATATTTTACATAATACAAATTCACACAATAACAATTTACGTTTTCCTACACGGAATCAAAATCATAATAGGTATCAAAAACCAGAACAAATGGAATTAGGAAGTTCAGCACACAGACCTATAACTAAGTACGAACAAAAAGTATTTGACAATAATAAACGAACATATAATCCGTTTAATAGACAAGACAATATCAGAAACAATTCCCAAAGTCCACAAAATAATTTCCAACGAAACAATAATAATTATCAGCCGCAATGGCATAAGCCTAATTATAATACATATAATAACCCGCCAAGACCAATCTTTAAAAGAGAAAGGAACAATAGTATACAACAAAGTATACAAACACCTCCTGTAAAGATGGAGCGAATTAACAATTTAAACGAACAAAAAGACAATTTTTTAGGACAAACTTCGGATTACCACACTTATTGCGAACCGTCAATGACAAACAAATAAAAATTTTATTAGATACGGGAGCTACAAGTAATTATTGTAGACCACATTTATTTTTAGAAGAAAAGGAATTAGTTATTAAAAAAGAGTTTTCACTGCAAACAGTGAAATTATAATTGAAAAATACCATGATATATATATATTTGATACAGATGTAAGAGTTTATGTTATAAAGGATTTAGAGTATGATGTGCTAATTGGTTCGAATTTATTAAAACAAATAAATGCTCACATCAGTTTCGAGAATGAAACAATTACTTATAAAAATAGGAAGGAAAAAATTCATTTCGCGGGAAATGATAAAATTAATAAAATATCTGACGAAAGTATTGAAAATTTGACTAAGCAAATAATAAACAAAATAAATCAGGAACATAGTTCCATAAATACATCGCTTCCATTCAGGACAGACGTATCGGCGGAAATCCGCACAACGAACGAAAAACCAGTTTGGACTAAACAATACCCATACCCACTTAGTGCAAATAATTTCGTCAATAAGGAAATTGAAAAACTTTTGAAAGATGGCATTATTAGACCCAGTAAGAGTCCGTATAATTCCCCAGTTTGGGTTGTACCAAAGAAAGGTTTTAACGAAGATGGAACCCAAAAAAATAGACTCGTTATTGATTATAAAAAATTGAATGAGAACACAATCTCAGACAAATACCCTATACCTGATACCAATGTAATATTGAGAAATCTTGGGAAGGCTAAATATTTTTCAACAATCGATTTAGAGAAAGGTTTTCATCAAATAAAAGTAAGAAATGAAGATATTGAGAAAACTAGTTTCTCAATTAATAATGGCAAGTATGAATATACAAGAATGCCATTCGGATTAAAAAATGCTCCATCTATCTTCCAACGTGCTATGGACGATATATTGAGACCTCATGTAGGAAAATTTTGTCACGTTTACATAGATGACATTATAGTATTTTCCAATAGTATAGATGATGATGATAGTAGAGACACTCAAGCAAGCTAACATGAAGATTTCGTTAGAAAAGTCAATATTTTATAAAAAGGAGATTGATTTTTTGGAATATGTGATATCTCAGAATGTTATAAAAACAAATAAGGAAAAAGTTAAGACAATAAGAGAATACCCTGAACCAAAAACACTCAGGCAATTAAGATAATTTTTAGGAATGATAGGATACTATAGGAAGTTTATTCGAAACTACGCAAATATAGCTAAACCTCTAACTAAATATCTTCAAAACGAAAACGGTCAAGTTTCAACCCATATGGCTAAGAAAACCATAATAACATTAGATAATGAAGCAATTAAAGCTTTCGAAAATCTAAAAAATTACTTAATTCTAGGAACCGAGCTAAACCAACCAGATTACAATAAGAAATTTGTACTAACTACTGACGCATCCGACGATGCAATAGGAGCAGTTTTGTCTCAGGAAAACAAACCCATCACGTTTATTAGAAAACTTTAACTAAAACTGAACGATCACATGCAACAAATGAGAAAGAATTATATGCAATAGTATATGCATTAAAAAACTTGAGAAACTACCTTTACGGAGTAACAAATTTGAAGATCCCTACCGATCACCAACCTTTGACCTTTGCAGTCTCAAAAAGAAACCCTAACACTAAAATGAAGCGATGGCACGCATTCATAGAAAAATATGCACCAAAGATTATATACAAACCAGGAACTACAAATGTAGTTGCAGACGCACTTTCCAGACAAAATTTAAATATTATCACAGACAGTTCATCCTCAGATGCTACTCAGCACTCTGCAGAAAGCAGTGATCATGAGGAAATAAAGGAAACAAAGAAACCTTTAAATCACTTTAAACAACAAATTCTGCTCAGTAAGAATACATTTACAATGCATGAACAAATTAGTAATTTCAGAAAAACTAGGCATATAATAGAATACGACAATTTGGATAACCTTGTCACTATCCTTAAAGAATACCTCCAACCAGGAGTAGTAGCAATACATTGTACACCAGAAGATTTATATGATGTTAAAAGAACATTAAAGGAAACATTTAGTAACAACTTTTTATACACAAAAATATTTCCAATAGATATTCCAAATAAAGAAGACCAAGCTATGATAGTAGAGCAAACACATAATAGAGCTCACAGAAATCACAGAGAGAATTTGAAACAAATTTATAATTCATATTATTGGCCAGAAATGAGAAAACAATTAAAAGAATATGTAAGAAATTGCAATATTTGCAATAAAAGTAAATATGATAGATACCCACAAAAAATACCAATTGGAGAGGCTCCAATTCCAGAGAAAGAGGGGGAACAGTTACACATAGACATATTTTTTGCCCAGAACTTAAAATTTATAACATGTATAGATTCTTATTCAAAATTTTTAGTGATAAAATTAATTGAAGACAAAATGAAGCTAGACGAAAAAGTTTTAGAAATAATTACAAACCTTTCCACAAGTAAAAAGTATAACAGTAGATAATGAGCCAGGTTTCTCAACACCACAGTTTAAAACTTTAATGCAAAGATTAAACATACAAATATTTTTCTGTGATCCAAAACACAGTACAACAAACGGACAGATAGAAAGAGTACATTCTACATTAATTGAAATTGCAAGATGCTTAAAGCAAGAATTTTATCTTATTAATGACTTTGAATCAATTTATAGAGCTGCACAACAGTATAATAAAACTATACATTCAATTACAAATCAAAAACCTTTTGAGATCTTATATAATAAAGTACCTCATGAATTTGTACCTTCAAAACTCTTAAGAGCCCAAGAAAAAATGTTGAAAACACATAATAAAAACAGGTTTGTTAAAAACTATACACAGAATGAAGTTATTTTTGAAAAAATAGCCGGTTGTAGAAATAAACTTCTACCAAGATATAAAAAACAAAAAATTAAGGTAGATTTAGGAAATAAAGTTATTATTCATAAGAGAAACAGAATAGTACATAAAGATAATATAGAAACTTAAAATTTTACCATTTCAGAAAAAATGGGAACTACAGCAAATTTAATTTCAATGCTCTCCATAACTATGAGTACAGGTGACATAATAGACTATACCCGAGAAAACTATTTGCTATTAGAAAATGGCAATGCCGCACTTTAATATATATATTAAATATATATATATTCCATATTACCCATTTTTCCTATTTTGAAAAATTGATACAAGAAACCGTCACTGAAATAGAAAGAAATTATTATAAGAATACTGACACAGGAAATACATTAGATAACATGCTGGACATAAGCAAAGATACAGATATGACAATAATTAAAACACTTTTAGGACAATTACGTATAACTAAAAGATATAGACGAGGAATTAATGAAATAGGAATGATTTGGAAATGGATTTCAGGATCTCCCGATCATGATGACGCAGTCCTCATAAACAATAAATTATCAGAATTAATAACGAGTAATAATAAACAATTCATAACTAATTCGGAAATTTTTAATGCAATAAAAAAACTATCAGAATTTCTCCATGAGATAGAAAGCGATGCACAACTAAGATTAGCTAGGGAACGAAACAAATTAATAATAATTGAACTACAGAATATAATACAAACAATTGCATTAGCTAAATCAGGAATTCTTAATCCTGCAATTTTGAACTTACAAGGCATAAAAGAATTTACGAAACACGAACATGGTAGCATGACCATAACAGACTTGATGGATGTATCAGAATTTAAGATATTTCGGAATGAAGAAGTAATTGTTGTTTTCATAAAATATCCCATTGTAAATAAAAATTGTAAACTATACGAAACAAGGGCCATAAGCCAACAAGATGGGAAACTACAAATTGAAAAAGAAATTGCAAAATGCGAAGATGAATATATTAATGTGAAAAATTGTAAAATAGAATTAAGATATAATTTTTGTAAACTATATAATAACGAGACTTGTTTGTCAAATATATTAAATAATAAAAAAGCAATTTGTAATAAAATAAAAGAAAGGAATTCAGATTTAGAAATTATTAAAGATGGCTCGATCTTAATATCTGGAAAACATGTTGTGAATAATGCAACAATAAATGGAACATATTTGATAAATTTCCAAAACAAAACTGTAATAGATGGAAAAAGATATGATAATCCCACATTTATAATTCAAAATTATTTGAAAACATATAGTATTGATGAATTTGAAATTAAAAATTATTATGACTCATATAATAAAGACCTTAAATTTGACAACATTAATTTGATAGAGTCAATTCAAGAACAGGCAATAAATAGCCCAATTGTAACGACTTTTACTTTAATAATTATAATATCAGCAACCACATTATGTATTATTTATTACCTAAAGATGAAATCATCAAATAATGTTATTCGATTTAAACAGCAAGAAGAGATTCGATTTAGCAATCTCTTAAAACGAGTAGAAGAACTTACGGAAGACGCGGGACGCTCTTCTTAAAGAAAGAGGGGAGTTAACGCCCAGCGTCACCATTAAATCATAACGGTAAAACCGCTGTCATAGCACTTGTTGTGACAGAATCAAATTAATTTTAAATATATAAAAATAGCCTACTAAGCACGTCCGTGACATTAGATAAAAAAACAGGAAAGAACACGAACTCATCCAATACTCCAATTTCAAAAAGATGAGATCATCTTCTCCCGAACGAACAAGCTGACATTATAATTAAGTTTTAGTCTATAAGAAGATATTGTAGAAGATAGTCTATAAGAAGAAATTGTAGAAGATAGTCTTTAAGAAGATCTTGTGAAAGATAGTTGATAAATAAAATATTTTTTAAAACTTCAATGGTGAAGTAAAAATATTAATTGGCGACCGTGACAGGACATCCAATCATTGTATATCAGAAAATAAAAAGTATGATTTGATTGAGATGTACAAACTCTAGTGCTGCGTTATATTATTAACAAATATACATAGTGCCGAGAAAAAATAAAAATAAGTATCCTTCAAAGAAAGGAGAAAAAATAAAAAATAAAAATAAGTATCCTATAAAATAGGAGAACAAAATAAAAATAAGTATCCTTCAAAGAAAGGAGAAAAAAATACAAAAAATATAAAAATTAATATCCTGCAAAATAAAAGTGAAAAAATATGTGCGAGAAAAATCATAAACAAAAATAATGGTAAAAATAAAGTGGTAAAAGATGCCAAATAGCACAAGTGAAAATAATTTTTTAACGAAAGAAGAAAAAGAAAGATTAAATAATTTAATCAGGAGAAGGAAATTCCTGTTAGAAAGAACTGAAAAAATGAAAGCAGTTTTTAAATATTACAATAAAGACATTATTACTAATAATAATCAGTGCCGATAATTTTTAGACAAATTAACTGATCTTATCGAACAATTTAACAAAATAATAATAATACAAAAAAAAACTTTAAAATACACGAAATCATCAAAATCATTGAAAGCAGTTCATCAACAGCAGAATAAAATTCATCGATTCATCATTGTTATAATTTAACAAAAGAGAGTAAGATTAATTTGTATTGTTATGTTATTTAATAATAATTAATTACGTAATGAAAGTTATTTGGACGTAATTTTGATTAAGAAAATATATTTAAATGCAATTTTGATTTAAAAAAAAATAATATATATAAACTAAAATAAAAAGTTAATGAAAACAAGAAGGCAAAGTATAAAAACAATTATTGAAGCTCAGAGCTAATTTTGAAAACATCCATGACAAACTAAACGAAAACACTTTACCAATTACTGTTAGAATTTGGAAACCTTAATTTAAGAAATAATACCAAGATGTCTATTACCGAGGAAACTGTAACTAGGCTTATAGCAGCTAGTACGGCTACTCTTAAATCAGAAATAAAGACGTTACAAACAGCCCTTGAGGTTCTTACAAATAATACGTTAGTAACAGAATACGAGTTACAGAAAATCGATGAAAATATTTCCTGCAACGAACCCTTAGACGTTATTAAATCATTACCAGAATTTTCGGGAAATGCAATATCATATGTTAGTTGGCGCGAGGCGGCAAATAATTCATTGTCCCTTTACGCAAAAGGAAGTCGAAAATACTTCGCAGCCTTAACCATTCTTAGAAACAAAATAATTAACAGTGCTAATGATATACTGACAAACCACGGAACCGTGCTAAACTATGATGCAATCATATCGAGACTTGATTTTGCATTTGCAGATAAACGACCAGCTCATATTATCGAGCAAGAATTAAGTGTCTTACGACAAGGTAATACAACTTTGATAGACTATTACAATTTAGTCAACCAGAAATTAACTTTACTGATTAATAAAACAATCATGACCCATGGTACAGAGTCAGAAATTACGAAAGAATTAAACA
Organism: Leucozona laternaria; assembly: GCA_932273885.2. Lineage (NCBI taxonomy): Eukaryota > Metazoa > Arthropoda > Insecta > Diptera > Syrphidae > Leucozona > Leucozona laternaria. The sequence goes on from OW026366.1 coordinate 153,498,890, forward strand.
GAGCTAACAGACGAAATGCTTTAAGAATATTTACTACAGGCTTAAATCCACCCCTTTCTAATATTCTATTTTCGTTATCTCCAGAAGATTTACCATTTGCCTTAGCCAAAGCGCAGGAATTAGAATCTAATAATGTGAGAGCGCATTTTGCATTGCAATTTAACAGATCGCAATCTTCACACTTTCAAGCTACAAACAATATTTTACATAATACAAATTCACACAATAACAATTTACGTTTTCCTACACGGAATCAAAATCATAATAGGTACCAAAAACCAGAACAAATGGAATTAGGAAGTTCAGCACACAGACCTATAACTAAGTACGAACAAAAAGTATTTGACAATAATAAACGAACATATAATCCGTTTAATAGACAAGACAATATCAGAAACAATTCCCAAAGTCCACAAAATAATTTCCAACGAAACAATAATAATTATCAGCCGCAATGGCATAAGCCTAATTATAATACATATAATAACCCGCCAAGACCAATCTTTAAAAGAGAAAGGAACAATAGTATACAACAAAGTATACAAACACCTCCTGTAAAGATGGAGCGAATTAACAATTTAAACGAACAAAAAGACAATTTTTTAGGACAAACTTCGGATTACCACACTTATTGCGAACCGTCAATGACAAACAAATAAAAATTTTATTAGATACGGGAGCTACAAGTAATTATTGTAGACCACATTTATTTTTAGAAGAAAAGGAATTAGTTATTAAAAAAAGAGTTTTCACTGCAAACAGTGAAATTATAATTGAAAAATACCATGATATAACTATATATATTTGATACAGATGTAAGAGTTTATGTTATAAAGGATTTAGAGTATGATGTGCTAATTGGTTCGAATTTATTAAAACAAATAAATGCTCACATCAGTTTCGAGAATGAAAGAATTACTTATAAAAATAGGAAGGAAAAAATTCATTTCGCGGGAAATGATAAGATTAATAAAATATCTCACGAAAGTATTGAAAATTTGATTAAGCAAATAATAAACAAAATAAATCAGGAACATAGTTCCATAAATACATCACTTCCATTCAGGACAGACGTATCGGCGGAAATCCGCACAACGAACGAAAAACCAGTTTGGACTAAACAATACCCATACCCACTTAGTGCAAATAATTTCGTCAATAAGGAAATTGAAAAACTTTTGAAAGATGGCATTATTAGACCCAGTAAGAGTCCGTATAATTCCCCAGTTTGGGTTGTACCAAAGAAAGGTTTTAACGAAGATGGAACCCAAAAAAATAGACTCGTTATTGATTATAAAAATTGAATGAGAACACAATCTCACACAAATACCCTATACCTGATACCAATGTAATTTTGAGAAATCTTGGGAAGGCTAAATATTTTTCAACAATCGATTTAGAGAAAGGTTTTCATCAAATAAAAGTAAGGAATGAAGATATTGAGAAAACTAGTTTCTCAATTAATAATGGCAAGTATGAATATACAAGAATGCCATTCGGATTAAAAAATGCTCCATCTATCTTCCAACGTGCTATGGACGATATATTGAGACCTCATGTAGGAAAATTTTGTCACGTTTACATAGATGACATTATAGTATTTTCCAATAGTATAGATGATGATGATAGTAGAGACACTCAAGCAAGCTAACATGAAGATTTCGTTAGAAAAGTCAATATTTTATAAAAAGGAGATTGATTTTTTGGGATATGTGATATCTCAGAATGTTATAAAAACAAATAAGGAAAAAGTTAAGACAATAAGAGAATACCCTGAACCAAAAACACTCAGGCAATTAAGATAATTTTTAGGAATGATAGGATACTATAGGAAGTTTATTCGAAACTACGCAAATATAACTAAACCTCTAACTAAATATCTTCAAAACGAAAACGGTCAAGTTTCAACCCATATGGCTAAGAAAACCATAATAACATTAGATAATGAAGCAATTAAAGCTTTCGAAAATCTAAAAAATCACTTAATTCTAGGAACCGAGCTAAACCAACCAGATTACAATAAGAAATTTGTACTAACTACTGACGCATCCGACGATGCAATAGGAGCAGTTTTGTCTCAGGACAACAAACCCATCACGTTTATTAGTAAAACTTTAACTAAAACTGAACGATCATATGCAACAAATGAGAAAGAATTATATGCAATAGTATATGCATTAAAAAACTTGAGAAACTACCTTTACGGAGTAACAAATTTGGAGATCCATACCGATCACCAACCTTTGACCTTTGCAGTCTCAAAAAGAAACCCTAACACTAAAATGAAGCGATGGCACGCATTCATAGAAAAATATTCACCAAAGATTATATACAAACCAGGAACTACAAATGTAGTTGCAGACGCACTTTCCAGAAAAAATTTAAATATTATCACAGACAGTTCATCCTCAGATGCTACTCAGCACTCTGCATAAAGCAGTGATCATGAGGAAATAAAGGAAACAAAGAAACCTTTAAATCACTTTAAATAACAAATTCTGCTCAGTAAGAATACATTTACAATGCATGAACAAATTAGTAATTTCAGAAAAACTAGGCATATAATAGAATACGACAATTTGGATAACCTTGTCACTATCCTTAAAGAATACCTCCAACCAGGAGTAGTAGCAATACATTGTACACCAGAAGATTTATATGATGTTAAAAGAACATTAAAGGAAACATTTAGTAACAACTTTTTATACACAAAAATATTTCCAATAGATATTCCAAATAAAGAAGACCAAGCTATGATAGTAGAGCAAACACATAATAGAGCTCACAGAAATCACAGAGAGAATTTGAAACAAATTTATAATTCATATTATTGGCCAGAAATGAGAAAACAATTAAAAGAATATGTAACAAATTGCAATATTTGCAATAAAAGTAAATATGATAGACACCCACAAAAAATACCAATTGGAGAGGCTCCAATTCCAGAGAAAGAGGGGGAACAGTTACACATAGACATATTTTTTGCCCAGAACTTAAAATTTATAACATGTATAGATTCTTATTCAAAATTTTTAGTGATAAAATTAATTGAAGACAAAATGAAGCTAGACGAAAAAGTTTTAGAAATAATTACAAAAATTTCCACAAGTAAAAAGTATAACAGTAGATAATGAGCCAGGTTTCTCAACACCAAAGTTTAAAATTTTAATGCAAAGATTAAACATACAAATATTTTTCTGTGATCCAAAACACAGTACAACAAACGGACAGATAGAAAGAGTACATTCTACATTAATTGAAATTGCAAGATGCTTAAAGCAAGAATTTTATCTTATTAATGACTTAATGATTAATCAATTTATAGAGCTGCACAACAGTATTATAAAACTATACATTCAATTCCAAATCAAAAACCTTTTGAGATCTTATATAATAAAGTACCTCATGAATTTGTACCTTCAAAACTCTTAAGAGCCCAAGAAAAAATGTTGAAAACACATAATAAAAACAGGTTTGTTAAAAACTATACACAGAATGAAGTTATTTTTGAAAAAATAGCCGGTTGTAGAAATAAACTTCTACCAAGATATAAAAAACAAAAAATTAAGGTAGATTTAGGAAATAAAGTTATTATTCATAAGAGAAACAGAATAGTACATAAGGATAATATAAAAACTTAAAATTTTACCATTTCAGAAAAAATGGGAACTACAGCAAATTTAATTTTAACGCTCTCCATAACTATGAGTACAGGTGACATAATAGACTATACCCGAGAAAACTATTTGCTATTAGAAAATGGCAATGCCGCACTTTACAATGATTATGGAACTATATTCCATATTACCCATTTTTCCTATTTTGAAAAATTGATACAAGAAACCGTCACTGAAATAGAAAGAAATTATTATAAGAATACTGACACAGAAAATATATTAGATAACATGCTGGACATAAGCAAAGATACAGATATGACAATAATTAAAACACTTTTAGGACAATTACGTATAACTAAAAGATATAGACGAGGAAATAATGAAATAGGAATGATTTGGAAATGGATTTCAGGATCTCCCGATCATGATGACGCAGTCCTCATAAACAATAAATTATCAGAATTAATAACGAGTAATAATAAACAATTCATAACTAATTCGGAAATTTTTAATGCAAGAAAAAAACTATCAGAATCTCTCCATGAGATAGAAAGCGATGCACAACTAAGATTAGCTAGGGAACGAAACAAATTAATAATAATTGAACTACAGAATATAATACAAACAATTGCATTAGCTAAATCAGGAATTCTTAATCCTGCAATTTTGAACTTACAAGACATAAAAGAATTTACGAAACACGAACATGGTAGCATGACCATAACAGACTTGATGGATGTATCAGAATTTAAGATATTTCAGAATGAAGAAGTAATTGTTGTTTTCATAAAATATCCTATTGTAAATAAAAATTGTAAACTATACGAAACAACGGCCATAAGCCAACAAGATGGGAAACTACAAATTGAAAAAGACATTGCAAAATGCGAAGATGAATATATTAATGTGAAAAATTGTAAAATAGAATTAAGATATAATTTTTGTAAACTATATAATAACGAGACTTGTTTGTCAAATATATTAAATAATAAAAAAGCAATTTGTAATAAGATAAAAGAAAGGAATTCAGATTTAGAAATTATTAAAGATGGCTCGATCTTAATATCTGGAAAACATGTTGTGAATAATGCAACAATAAATGGAACATATTTGATAAATTTCCAAAACAAAACTGTAATAGATGGAAAAAGATATGATAATCCCACATTTATAATTCAAAATTATTTGAAAACATATAGTATTGATGAATTTGAAATTAAAAATTATTATGACTCATATAATAAAGACCTTAAATTTGACAACATTAATTTGATAGAGTCAATTCAAGAACAGGCAATAAATAGCCCAATTGTAACAACTTTTACTTTGTTAATTATAATATCAGCAACCACATTATGTATTATTTATTACCTAAAGATGAAATCATCAAATAATGTTATTCGATTTAAACAGCAAGAAGAGATTCGATTTAGCAATCTCTTAAAACGAGTAGAAGAACTTACGGAAGACGCGGGACGCGTCTTTCTTAAAGAAAGAGGGGAGTTAACGCCCAGCGTCACCATTAAATCATAACGGTAAAACCGCTGTCATAGCACTTGTTGTGACAGAATCAAAAGCACGTCCGGGACATTAGACAAAAAACAGAAAAGAACACGAACTCATCCAATACTCCAATTTCAAAAAGATGAGATCATCTTCTCCCGAACGAACAAGCTGACATTATAATTAAGTTTTAGTCTATAAGAAGATATTGTAGAAGATAGTCTATAAGAAGAAATTGTAGAAGATAGTCTTTAAGAAGATCTTGTGAAAGATAGTTGATAAATAAAATATTTTTTAAAACTTCAATGGTGAAGTAAAAATATTAATTGGCGACCGTGACAGGACATCCAATAATTGTATATCAGAAAATAAAAAGTATGATTTGATTGAGATGTACAAACTCTAGTGCTGCGTTATATTATTAACAAATATACATAGTGCCGAGAAAAAATAAAAATAAGTATCCTTCAAAGAAAGGAGAAAAAATAAAAAATAAAAATAAGTATCCTATAAAATAGGAGAACAAAATAAAAATAAGTATCCTTCAAAGAAAGGAGAAAAAAATACAAAAAATATAAAAATTAATATCCTGCAAAATAAAAGTGAAAAAATATGTGCGAGAAAAATCATAAACAAAAATAATGGTAAAAATAAAGTGGTAAAAGATGCCAAATAGCACAAGTGAAAATAATTTTTTAACGAAAGAAGAAAAAGAAAGATTAAATAATTTAATCAGGAGAAGGAAATTCCTGTTAGAAAGAACTGAAAAAATTAAAGCAGTTTTTAAATATTACAATAAAGACATTGTTACTAATAATAATCAGTGCCGATAATTTTTAGACAAATTAACTGATCTTATCGAACAATTTAACAAAATAATAATAATACAAAAAAAAACTTTAAAATACACGAAATCATCAAAATCATTGAAAGCAGTTCATCAACAGCAGAATAAAATTCATCGATTCATCATTGTTATAATTTAACAAAAGAGAGTAAGATTAATTTGTATTGTTATGTTATTTAATAATAATTAATTACGTAATGAAAGTTATTTGGACGTAATTTTGATTAAGAAAATATATTTAAATGCAATTTTGATTTAAAAAAAAATAATATATATAAACTACAATAAAAAGTTAATGAAAACAAGAAGGCAAAGTATAAAAACAATTATTGAAGCTCAGATCTAATTTTGAAAACATCCATGACAAACTAAACGAAAACACTTTACCAATTACTGTTAGAATTTGGAAACCTTCTATTACCGAGGAAACTGTAACTAGGCTTATAGCAGCTAGTACGGCTACTCTTAAATCAGAAATAAAGACGTTAGAAACAGCCCTTGAGGTTCTTACAAATAATACGTTAGTAACAGAATACGAGTTACAGAAAATCGATGAAAATATTTCCTGCAACGAACCCTTAGACGTTATTAAATCATTACCAGAATTTTCGGGAAATGCAATATCATATGTTAGTTGGCGCGAGGCGGCAAATAATTCATTGTCCCTTTACGCAAAAGGAAGTCGAAAATACTTCGCAGCCTTAACCATTCTTAGAAACAAAATAATTAACAGTGCTAATGATATACTGACAAACCACGGAACCGTACTAAACTATGATGCAATCATATCGAGACTTGATTTTGCATTTGCAGATAAACGACCAGCTCATATTATCGAGCAAGAATTAAGTGTCTTACGACAAGGTAATACAACTTTGATAGACTATTACAATTTAGTCAACCAGAAATTAACTTTACTGATTAATAAAACAATCATGACCCATGGTACAGAGTCAGAAATTACGAAAGAATTAAACAGAGCTAACAGACGAAATGCTTTAAGAATATTTACTACAGGTTTAAATCCACCCCTTTCTAATATTCTATTTTCGTTATCTCCAGAAGATTTACCGTCTGCCTTAGCCAAAGCGCAGGAATTAGAATCTAATAATGTGAGAGCGCATTTTGCATTGCAATTTAACAGATCGCAATCTTCACACTTTCAAGCTACAAACAATATTTTACATAATACAAATTCACACAATAACAATTTACGTTTTCCTACACGGAATCAAAATCATAATAGGTACCAAAAACCAGAACAAATGGAACTAGGAAGTTCAGCACACAGACCTATAACTAAGTACGAACAAAAAGTATTTGACAATAATAAACGAACATATAATCCGTTTAATAGAAAAGACAATATCAGAAACAATTCCCAAAGTCCCCAAAATAATTTCCAACGAAACAATAATAATTATCAGCCGCAATGGCATAAGCCTAATTATAATACATATAATAACCCGCCAAGACCAATCTTTAAAAGAGAAAGGAACAATAGTATACAACAGAGTATACAAACACCTCCTGTAAAGATGGAGCGAATTAACAATTTAAACGAACAAAAAGACAATTTTTTAGGACAAACTTCGGATTACCACACTTATTGCGAACCGTCAATGACAAACAAATAAAAATTTTATTAGATACGGGAGCTACAAGTAATTATTGTAGACCACATTTATTTTTAGAAGAAAAGGAATTAGTTATTAAAAAAAAGAGTTTTCACTGCAAACAGTGAAATTATAATTGAAAAATACCATGATATATATATATTTGATACAGATGTAAGAGTTTATGTTATAAAGGATTTAGAGTATGATGTGCTAATTGGTTCGAATTTATTAAAACAAATAAATGCTCACATCAGTTTCGAGAATGAAACAATTACTTATAAAAATAGGAAGGAAAAAATTCATTTCGCGGGAAATGATAAAATTAATAAAATATCTGACGAAAGTATTGAAAATTTGACTCAGCAAATAATAAACAAAATAAATCAGGAACATAGTTCCATAAATACATCACTTCCATTCAGGACAGACGTATCGGCGGAAATCCGCACAACGAACGAAAAACCAGTTTGGACTAAACAATACCCATACCCACTTAGTGCAAATAATTTCGTCAATAAGGAAATTGAAAAACTTTTGAAAGATGGCATTATTAGACCCAGTAAGAGTCCGTATAATTCCCCAGTTTGGGTTGTACCAAAGAAAGGTTTTAACGAAGATGGAACCCAAAAAAATAGACTCGTTATTGATTATAAAAAATTGAATGAGAACACAATCTCAGACAAATACCCTATACCTGATACCAATGTAATTTTGAGAAATCTTGGGAAGGCTAAATATTTTTCAACAATCGATTTAGAGAAAGGTTTTCATCAAATAAAAGTAAGGAATGAAGATATTGAGAAAACTAGTTTCTCAATTAATAATGGCAAGTATGAATATACAAGAATGCCATTCGGATTAAAAAATGCTCCATCTATCTTCCAACGTGCTATGGACGATATATTGAGACCTCATGTAGGAAAATTTTGTCACGTTTACATAGATGACATTATAGTATTTTCCAATAGTATAGATGATGATGATAGTAGAGACACTCAAGCAAGCTAACATGAAGATTTCGTTAGAAAAGTCAATATTTTATAAAAAGGAGATTGATTTTTTGGGATATGTGATATCTCAGAATGTTATAAAAACAAATAAGGAAAAAGTTAAGACAATAAGAGAATACCCTGAACCAAAAACACTCAGGCAATTAAGATAATTTTTAGGAATGATAGGATACTATAGGAAGTTTATTCGAAACTACGCAAATATAGCTAAACCTCTAACTAAATATCTTCAAAACGAAAACGGTCAAGTTTCAACCCATATGGCTAAGAAAACCATAATAACATTAGATAATGAAGCAATTAAAGCTTTCGAAAATCTAAAAAATCACTTAATTCTAGAAACCGAGCTAAACCAACCAGATTACAATAAGAAATTTGTACTAACTACTGACGCATCCGACGATGCAATAGGAGCAGTTTTGTCTCAGGACAACAAACCCATCACGTTTATTAGTAAAACTTTAACTAAATCTGAACGATCATATGCAACAAATGAGAAAGAATTATATGCAATAGTATATGCATTAAGAAACTTGAGAAACTACCTTTACGGAGTAACAAATTTGGAGATCCATACCGATCACCAACCTTTGACCTTTGCAGTCTCAAAAAGAAACCCTAACACTAAAATGAAGCGATGGCACGCATTCATAGAAGAATATGCACCAAAGATTATATACAAACCAGGAACTACAAATGTAGTTGCAGACACACTTTCCAGACAAAATTTAAATATTATCACAGACAGTTCATCCTCAGATGCTACTCAGCACTCTGCAGAAAGCAGTGATCATGAGGAAATAAAGGAAACAAAGAAACCTTTAAATCACTTTAAACAACAAATTCTGCTCAGTAAGAATACATTTACAATGCATGAACAAATTAGTAATTTCAGAAAAACTAGGCATATAATAGAATACGACAATTTGGATAACCTTGTCACTATCCTTAGAGAATACCTCCAACCAGGAGTAGTAGCAATACATTGTACACCAGAAGATTTATATGATGTTAAAAGAACATTAAAGGAAACATTTAGTAACAACTTTTTATACACAAAAATATTTCCAATAGATATTCCAAATAAAGAAGGCCAAGCTATGATAGTAGAGCAAACAAATAATAGAGCTCACAGAAATCACAGAGAGAATTTGAAACAAATTTATAATTCATATTATTGGCCAGAAATGAGAAAACAATTAAAAGAATATGTAAGAAATTGCAATATTTGCAATAAAAGTAAATATGATAGATACCCACAAAAAATACCAATTGGAGAGGCTCCAATTCCAGAGAAAGAGGGGGAACAGTTACACATAGACATATTTTTTGCCCAGAACTTAAAATTTATAACATGTATAGATTCTTATTCAAAATTATTAGTGATAAAATTAATTGAAGACAAAATGAAGCTAGACGAGAAAGTTTTAGAAATAATTACAAACCTTTCCACAAGTAAAAAGTATAACAGTAGATAATGAGCCAGGTTTCTCAACACCAAAGTTAAAAACTTTAATGCAAAGATTAAACATACAATCCAAAACACAGTACAACAAACGGACAGATAGAAAGAGTACATTCTACATTAATTGAAATTGCAAGATGCTTAAAGCAAGAATTTTATCTTATTAATGCGTTAATGATTAATCAATTTATAGAGCTGCACAACAGTATAATAAAACTATACATTCAATTACAAATCAAAAACCTTTTGAGATCTTATATAATAAAGTACCTCATAAATTTGTACCTTCAAAACTCTTAAGAGCCCAAGAAAAAATGTTGAAAACACATAATAAAAACAGGTTTGTTAAAAACTATACACAGAATGAAGTTATTTTTGAAAAAATAGCCGGTTGTAGAAATAAACTTCTACCAAGATATAAAAAACAAAAAATTAAGGTAGATTTAGGAAATAAAGTTATTATTCATAAGAGAAACAGAATAGTACATAAGGATAATATAAAAACTTAAAATTTTACCATTTCAGAAAAAATGGGAACTACAGCAAATTTAATTTTAATGCTCTCCATAACTATGAGTACAGGTGACATAATAGACTATACCCGAGAAAACTATTTGCTATTAGAAAATGGCAATGCCGCACTTTACAATGATTATGGAACTATATTCCATATTACCCATTTTTCCTATTTTGAAAAATTGATACAAGAAACCGTCACTGAAATAGAAAGAAATTATTATAAGAATACTGACACAGGAAATATATTAGATAACATGCTGGACATAAGCAAAGATACAGATATGACAATAATTAAAACACTTTTAGGACAATTACGTATTACTAAAAGATATAGACGAGGAATTAATGAAATAGGAATGATTTGGAAATGGATTTCAGGATCTCCCGATCATGATGACGCAGTCCTCATAAACAATAAATTATCAGAATTAATAACGAGTAATAATAAACAATTCATAACTAATTCGGAAATTTTTAATGCAATAAAAAAACTATCAGAATCTCTCCATGAGATAGAAAGCGATGCACAACTAAGATTAGCTAGGGAACGAAACAAATTAATAATAATTGAACTACAGAATATAATACAAACAATTGCATTAGCTAAATCAGGAATTCTTAATCCTGCAATTTTGAACTTACAAGACATAAAAGAATTTACGAAAAACGAACATGGTAGCCTGACCATAACAGACTTGATGGATGTATCAGAATTTAAGATATTTCAGAATGAAGAAGTAATTGTTGTTTTCATAAAATATCCCATTGTAAATAAAAATTGTAAACTATACGAAACAAGGGCCATAAGCCAACAAGATGGGAAACTACAAATTGAAAAAGAAATTGCAAAATGCGAAGATGAATATATTAATGTGAAAAATTGTAAAATAGAATTAAGATATAATTTTTGTAAACTATATAATAACGAGACTTGTCTGTCAAATATATTAAATAATAAAAAAGCAATTTGTAATAAAATAAAAGAAAGGAATTCAGATTTAGAAATTATTAAAGATGGCTCGATCTTAATATCTGGAAAACATGTTGTGAATAACGCAACAATAAATGGAACATATTTGATAAATTTCCAAAACAAAACTGCTCTTCTTAAAGAAAGAGGGGAGTTAACGCACAGCGTCATCATTAAATCATAACGGTAAAACCGCTGTCATAGCACTTGTTGTGACAGAATCAAATTAATTTTAAATATATAAAAATAGCCTACTAAGCACGTCCGGGACATTAGATAAAAAACAGGAAAGAACACGAACTCATCCAATACTCCAATTTCAAAAAGATGAGATCATCTTCTCCCGAACGAACAAGCTGACATTATAATTAAGTTTTAGTCTATAAGAAGATATTGTAAAAGATAGTCTATAAGAAGATATTGTAGAAGATAGTCTTTATGAAGATCTTGTGAAAGATAGTTGATAAATAAAATATTTTTTAAAACTTCGATGGTGAAGTAAAAATATTAATTCGCATACATTGAAAAGCCGATACTCCCAAAACGAGCGACTGTTTGGGGCGGATTTCGGTCCAGAGGCATAATTGGGCCATTTTTCGAAAATCAGCAAGGAGTGGCCGTTACAGTCAATGGCGATCGTTATCGGGCAATGTTGAACGAATTTTTGTTCACAAAAATTGAAGAGGAGGATATTGATAACATTTGGTTTCAACAGGACGGCGCTACGTGCCACACAGCCGAAGCTACACTCGATGTTTTGCGCCATTTTCAAAAAAAAAAGTTATTTGGCGGACCCTTTATAAGTCAAAATGAAACAGATCATTAATATTCGATCTGTCGTCCAAACAAGTATCTCAATAAACGAATATTAAAGGGAATCTGGGCTTAAGCGCCGCCAGCATTTCTTTCAAGGGGGTGCATAAAGTGCATTTGCATCAGCAACTACACATAATACTATTTGTTTCGAAACCAAAAACCATGAAGAACCAAATGAAGCAAACAACACCCTACATAAATCATGAATTTTAAATTGCTATTATTAACGGTTATACCTTACACTCATTTACTCTTTTGTAAACTCACTCAATTACACTGCAAATTCATTTCATACAAAATAAGCTTGATAGGTCACTTTTGATTCAGACGTTGAGCAGTGAACACAATCTTTTTCCTAATCCTTATATAAATAAATACACACACTTTGAACACACACAATTAACGTAACTTTAAAATCAAACACGTACACTTACATATAATTATACAATTTTAGTTTATTAAAAAATTACAAAATCACAAATACCCAGTTGAACCTTTTATTTTGATTTAGAAGACATTCTACTAATTTTTGTTTCTTTTTGTTCGGTTATTTATAAAAAAAAAACCTTTTCGGAAATGAATAAGATTATTGCTAAACGAGTTCGTGCAAAAGGGTGCATTACGCTTGCGTCATCATTTGTAGAGGGTATTAATGACACCACGTCTCTTTATACGTTAGAATTTCGTCTTAACGAACTCGAAGAATCGTGGCAAGAATTCGTTAGCTTACAAAATGAGTTGTTAGAACATATGGACGCGGAGGGGTATGTTGATCGGGAACCCAAATTCGCAGAATATGAGGAAAAATACTTTCACACTCACGTGGCTATTACTCATGCAATTTAAAAGCTTAAAAAGGAATCTATGAACAGGGCTTACCTCAAAATGAAATTCCTTTGGACACGGGTTCTGCTCCTATTCTCCCTCCACCACAGGATATCCCTGATGATCGGACAGTAGTTTCTATGCGGTCTCCATATACCACAGTTAAATTGCCTAAAATAACAATTGAACCCTTTTCTGGCGATTATAAGGACTGGCCAACCTTTCGCTACATGTTTTTGGGAACAGTTGATTCCAATAATACACTCTCGCCTGTTCAAAAGCTTCATTTTCTGAAATCCTTCCTTCGAGGAAATGCAGCAGACTTGATCAGTCATGTCAAATGCTCGGAAGCTAATTATATCGAAACGTGGGATAGGTTAGAGAGACGATATGATCAAAGACATTTAATCGTTAAATCATTCATAGATGCGTTTCTTTCTCTTCCAATTTGTTCTAACGGGAATATTGGTTTATTGAGCAAAATCGCTGATGGAGCAGAAGAAGTTGTTAGAGGGCTGAACGCACTTGACTGCAAAAGTAGGGATCCTTGGCTTATTCACATCTTAAATGAAAAATTGGACTATGAAACCAAGAAGGCATGGGCTGCAGGAGCAGGTTCAAGGGACGGCCATACTTTAGATGATTTTTTGGATTTTTTACAAATCCGTTGTCGGTGCTTAGAGTCTTGCCAACCAATCGCACGTGCGAGCCAAGGTCGTGCTATAACAAAGGCTCCCAAGCCAGTTCATTCTCATGTGGTTTGTTGAACTCAGGGATCGACCCACGCAGGTCATCGAACGCGCCTACTTGGATCTTCATGCGCCCATGTAAAACCCGTGTAAAAATGTCATCCAAATTGTCATTACATTTCTCTGCGACGACGACGGACGTCAATAAAAAAGTGTGCAAAAATCAATTGTGTTGTGTTTCTTTTATTTTATCTTTTTTTTTGAAGAAGTTTAAACTTAAATAACTAAAATAATAGAAATAACAAAAGGGCTTTACAGCCCAAACATTGGTCCTTCGAGCCCTTTAAATATCATTTCGTTTTATAAAGGGATTCATCAACTGTATGCAGATTAAAAAGTGTGTGCAACGAGGGATAACCTACAAAGACACGAGGATTGTGCGACGCCATTTTAACCGAGTAAGTGACAAATTTCATTTACTATTATTTACTTAATATAACTAAATACATTCAATACTAAAACAAAATGGTAACTAAAAAATTATCCGCGAAATACAAACAATTAAAAAAGGACGTCGAAAATTTCGGCAAAAAAGGCAAGGCAATTAGCGCTAACTATGTGCAAGCTCGAATAAAACTGCTCGAGGATTTATGGGATTCGGTTTCCAGCATATATGATGAGTTTTTGGCTGCTGATGTTGATGTGGCCAAGAAACAGGAGGAAGCAGAATTTATCTACGAAAATTTCAGGGAAGATTACTGCGATTTCCGAGGAAGACTTCTAGATTCGCTGGCAAGTTTAGGTGGCAGCAGCTGTCAGCTGTCCAATGGAGTCTCTGAGAAGGAAAGTGAGCATAAGAGTGAGGAAATTCACTTACCATCAATCAAAATACCTGTTTTTGACGGAAACTACGAAACTTGGCCAAATTTTCACGATCTTTTTATTTCGCTCGTGCATAATAAACCATCTCTCACGTGCATACAAAATATGCACTATTTGAAGACGAGTCTAACAGGCGACGCTGAAAAGCTGCTCTTCACACTGAAGATACAAGGCGACAACTACACCAAAGCTTGGTCTCTTTTGAAGGATCGTTATGATCACCCTCGCGTCCTCGTCAACATCCAGTTGAATTCACTATTCAATTTGCCATCGTTGACACAAGAGCGCGCGGAGTCGATTAAGGATCTGCTAAATACTTCGACACAAGTAATCCACAGTCTTGAGAATCTGAAAATAGAAGTACAACATTTAGATCCCGTGTTCATTTTTCTTCTTGTTAGAAAGTTACCTAGCAAAACGCAGCAGATGTGGGAGGAGAAGCTGAATGACAGAGACGACCCGAAGAAGTTGCCGACTTTTACCGAGTTCACATCCTTTTTGGAGACACGGTTCAGAACTCTAGAAGCGGTCGATCAGCAGCACGGTCAGGGTACATCCAACACGTCACGCAACTCTTCACATAAGCATTCGTTTGTAGCTCATGCTCAGGCAGATAAATCTAAGCTGTCCTGCAAAGAATGTCTGAAAAATAAACATGCGGTTAGAAGATGTAACAAATTTTTAAAAATGAGTGTTACCGATCGTTTTCAGGTTATAAATAAACTGGGTTTGTGTCGAAACTGTCTAGGGTATAATCACGCAACAGATAATTGTCCAAGTAGTCGTAGGTGTTATCATTGCCAACAACCACACCATACACTATTACATGTTAATAATACTCCTTTTCAGCCAAGCCAACAACCTTCTCGCTTACAGCAAAATCAAAATAACTCTTTTCAGCCAGTTCAACAACAATCTTCAAATAACAGTCAGCCGAACAACCAATTGCAGCAACAGGGTACCAGCCAAAATTTGCAAAACACCACTTTAAATGCACAAGCTCCTTCATTCCAGGCTGCCAATAGACAACCGTCTACATCTACAACTGTAACTTCTCACCACTCTCAGTACGACAGTCCAACGAAAAATTCACAAGTTTTACTGGCAACTGCCCTTGTGGAAGTGAAGTCTTCATTGGGAGAGTGGTTGACGCTGCGTGCATTTCTAGATACTGGATCTGAAGCGTCGTTTATTACTGAGTGTGCTGGCCCAATTGCTACAGCTCAAATCTCGCACAACTGATACGGGGGTGTCCGGGTTGGGTTTGGTCAGCAGTGGCACATGTTTAAGAGTGGTAGATATCACTTTTGCTTCGCAGCATTCCACTTTTGCAACAACAGCGCAAGCCTACATCTTAAAGTCACTATCTGGGCATTTGCCGGCCCGGACCCTTCACGTTGAGAATTGGACTCATCTCAACGATTATGTTCTAGCCGATCCTGAATTCTACAGATCGTCCAAAATTGATATTTTACTTGGCAGTGATGTCTTAGCAGAACTTTTGTTGCCGGAGCTGATTTCGCCAACAGACAAGTCAATGCCAGTCATGCAGAAGACAACATTAGGATGGATTTTATTCGGAAAGGCCCCAATTGTAAGCGAGTCAATTCATCAGGTCAGAAGTTTCATCCAAACTGTAGATGTCGAAACCCAACTGCGCAAATTTTGGGAATTAGAAGAGACGCCTTTTAAGCCATTCCAAAAAGCGGAAGATGTAGAATGTGAAAACCACTTCATTGCCAACACTGAACGCACAATTGATGGACGCTATCAAGTAGCATTGCCGTTCAAAGGAAATGTTCGTCCGGTTTTTGGTGATTCTTACCAAGGTGCTTTATGGCGATTCCAAGGTTTAGAGCGACTTCTTGATGTAAATCGACAACTCCGAGAGCAATATTCAGCATGCATCGAAGAATACATCCAACTTGGTCATATGAGCAAAGTCGTCAAGAACAGTTTGCCAGAAAATCAGCATTACTTCCTGCCACATCATGCTGTCATTAAAGAGAGCAGTTCAACCACGAAATTGAGGGTGGTGTTTGACGCATCCTTCAAAACATCTAGTGGAGTCGCTTTAAATGATGCTATGTTGGTAGGTCCTGCACTTCAACAGAATATCTGCGACATCATTCTTCGGTGGAGGTTGTATAAATATACTTTCACAGCTGATATTGAAAAGATGTATCGCCAGATTTTGATAGCTGAGCAGGACAAAAATTATCAGCTGATTCTATGGAGAAAGAATTCTGAAGACCCTATCAAAGTTTACAGACTTAATACGGTTACCTTTGGAACAGCAGCCGCTCCATATCTCGCGATCCGAACGCTGCAGAAGTTAGCAGAGGACAATTCCCAAAATCAACTAGCAGCCACCATGATCCGTGAAGAGATGTATGTCGACGATTTGATATCTGGAGGAAACACTATTGAGGAGGCTAAGGAGAAAATTCAACAAATTAGATCAACATTAGAGACAGCTGGATTCTACTTACGGAAATGGACTTCCAAATCTGAGGAATTACTTTCGAGCATCCCAACAGGAGAACGGGAATCAACATTCTCAATGCCGTCAGAAGATTCGGAACGAGTTAAGACACTCGGTGTCCATTGGCTTCCTTCTGTTGACAAATTCTCTTTCTGCTATAATTCGCTTTCCAATCCGCAGCCGACGAAACGATTCATTCTATCCACCATAGCTCGACTCTTTGATCCGATGGATTGGATTGCTCCATTTATCGTGAAGGCGAAGATGTTCATGCAGCAACTGTGGGTGAAGAAAATGTCATGGGATGAACCAATTGAATCGTCACTTCTGGAACAGTGGAATGTTTTCTACGAAGACTTGTAATCTATCAACAAGATTCAATTTCCAAGGTGGGTTCAAACCATTGGTGATTGGCCTCGTATGGAACTGCATGGTTTCAGTGACGCTTCGGAGAAAGCATACGGAGCAGCAGTGTATTTACGAGTCGAAGATGATAAAGGTATGGCGAAAATGCATCTCCTTATTGCCAAGTCTAAAGTTGCTCCTGTACAGCCAGTAAGTCTTCCACGTTTGGAACTTTGTGGTGCTGTTATGTTGGCCAAGCTTCTGAATCCTGTCACTCAAGTTTTCAGTAACCAAAACATTAAGCAATCAGCATGGACGGATTCAACTATCACACTTTCGTGGATTCAGGCATCACCAACCAAATGGGAGACATTTGTTCGGAATAGGGTCGGAGAGATTCAACGGTTGACTCCAGTCAAAATATGGAAACACATTCCAACTCAACAAAATCCTGCAGATCTGGTTTCCAGAGGTGTTCTACCATCGGCTTTGCTAGATAACGAGTTATGGTGGAACGGACCTGAATTTTTACGAGATGTTTGGGATTTTCAGCACCCCACACAGCCACAAATTCAGGTGCATCACATCGGACAGGTTGTTCCTCCAATTAATGAACTAATTCATAGATGTTCTGAAATGAACAAATTGATACGTATTTGTGGTATGATTTTACGTTTCACAAACAATTGTAAAAAATATATACCTAATAGGGAAAGTGGACCGATTTCACCAAAGGAACTTCATGATGCAGCCAAAGCATTAGTAAAATTAGCCCAGCTTGAAATGTTTCTTGACGGTATTTTGAAGTCCAGAGGCATGGCATCTTTAAACCCGTTCGTAGATCCTGATGGAATTATTCGTGTTGGTGGAAGGTTGAGGAATGCTAACTTGCCGTATGATCAACAGCATCCAATCATCTTGGTTCCAAATCATCATTTAACCAAACTCATTCTTCAGGAGGCACATGAAAAAACTCTTCATGGAGGCATTCAATTGATGATGAGTTATCTGCGGCAAAAATATTGGATTTTTCAAACCAAACGAGCAGTAAAACATTATCTCCACAAATGCACTATCTGTTATCGGTATAGGACTAAGCCAGCTTATCAATTAATGGGAGAGTTACCAACGCCAAGAGTGACTGCGGCCAGACCATTTTCCCATACCGGGGTTGATTATGCCGGGCCGATCAGTATCCGGGCTTGGAAAGGCCGCGGAGCAAAAACTTATAAAGGTTATTTGGCCATCTTTGTTTGCCTAGCAACAAAGGCTATTCATCTAGAAGCGGTCAGCGATCTCACCACTCAAGCTTTTCTCGCAGCATTTCGGCGTTTCACATCACGAAGAGGAGTCTGTGGTCAGATTTACAGCGATTGTGGCACGAATTTTAGAGGAGCTGAGACAGAATTATATCGTCTTTTGAAAGAAGCCACCCACGACTGGAAAGATGTTGCTGAAGTTTTATCGTCACAAGGAACAAAGTGGAATTTCATTCCTCCTGCTTCTCCTCACTTTGGAGGTTTATGGGAAGCCGGTGTAAAGAGTGTCAAACACCACTTCAAAAGAGTTGTTGGAAATGGGACACTAACTTTTGAGGAATTCACCACGCTTTTAACGCAAATTGAAGCTTGTTTAAATTCGAGGCCTCTTTGTCCATTGACAGGAAATCCGGATGACTTTAATGCTTTGACTCCAGCACATTTTTTAATTGGAACACAAATGTTCACAGTACCTGAGCCAGATCTTACGATCGGTAAGACCAGCTATACTGATCGGTGGAAAGCTATACAATTCAGCTTGCAAACTTTTTGGAATCATTGGCAGTGGGAATATTTGGCCCGTCTGCAGCAAAGACCAAAATGGTTAAAACTGCAACCTCAACTTCAAATTGGAGACCTGGTTTTAATCAAAGATGAGAGACTTCCCCCAACGAAATGGAATTTAGGACGAATCCTAGAAACGTTTCCAGGGAATGATGACATCACCAGAGTCGTCAAGCTGAAAACGGAACAAGGAGAGTTTAAAAGACCGGTAACGAAGCTATGTCCCCTACCGATTAATAACAATCAACATAACATAACAAATCAAGTCTAAAACAATTACATACACACACACACTCACACACACACACACACACACACGCACACACACACACACACACACACACACACACATATATACATACACATATATACACACACACACACACACACACCCACACACATACATACACACACACACAGACACACACAATCATTTTATTTCATATCACAACACATAATACATATATGCATCATGTAGTCATACGAATATGCGAAGACATCATTATCTACAAATGCAGTTAAATCACTTCAAGTAAAAATTTAATTCGTCTACAGAATTTATTCGCTCATTTGCTTTGAAAACAATTAATTTAATTTCATTTTCATTTCATTAATTTCGCATGAAAAGCATTTATACTTGCTCATTTCACCAGAAAAACGCAAAAAAAGGATAAACAAAATATTTATAATTTTTCCGAAATTCATTCAAAATTAAAATATCCACAATTAAAATGCTCAACTTTTTAATCAAACGCATTTAAAATTATATCCGCTTATAAAAAAACCCATATGCAGTTTAAATATTAAATCATATTAAAATTTATAAATTTCAATCTAATTTTCATCAATGGAATCATCAAAAACAATTGTCATATCAATTTAATTAATTCATCAAAATTAACAATCACTTAAAACACTTTCACTTAAATTCTTACCGGAGAAAATAAAAACAAAACAAAAAAAACCGATTGGAGAAAACGTCCCTTGAAAAGACTTCAATGGACATGGATACATACAATAATCAAATTAAATAAATTTCAGTAATCACTACATAATATTTTATTGAAAGCTATTAATTTTGTACTCACCTGAATCGCACCATAATTTTCAATTATTTTTTTTCAATATTTTACACAAATTTAACACTGATTTACAACACTTAATTCAAAATTTAAATACACAACAAAACCAAACCACAACCGAAGCACAAACAACGCCGTAATTGATGGAATTTTCCATTTACAACCAAGCAAATTGTTGTTGTTTGCCTCCGTCTTACTCGTTGGTTTTATGAAGGAAACGATCGAATTTCTACAGGATTGACATGTGCATTTTCATGGGTATAACTAGCAGCGAGAACACTTAGCACAGACACAAACCCAAACAGATTTTAAAATTATATAATTTTGTCACAATATTTCATCTCAAAGGTTTTATTTTACCATGTGTTAATGAAATTTATTTCTTTTCATGTCAAACACGAGCAAAACTTTTACTCCTAAGGTCTTCTCCACGCTATAAGGTACTTGAATGCGGACGAATAAGCGCCTGTTTCGCCCGGGGAGAATGTTGAACTCAGGGATCGACCCACGCAGGTCATCGAACGCGCCTACTTGGATCTTCATGCGCCCATGTAAAACCCGTGTAAAAATGTCATCCAAATTGTCATTATATTTCTCTGCAACGACGACGGACGTCAATAAAAAGTGTGCAAAAATCAATTGTGTTGTGTTTCTTTTATTTTATCTTTTTTTTTGAAGAAGTTTAAACTTAAATAACTAAAATAATAGAAATAACAAAAAGTCGTTCAGTCTGCCCTAAATGCAAAAAGGATCATAGCCTATCACAATGTCCAGATTTTAAGGCTCTCGCGGTACCTGCACTTCGTGAATTAACTAAAAATTTATAGCTATGTTTTAATTGCTTAAAGCAAGGTCATTCATCTAGGATATGTCGCTTGAATAATCGTTGCATTGTGTGTAATTCTAGGCACCATATTTTGGTGCATCAGTCTGAAAACCAAAGTTCGTCATCTTCAGCTCAAGTACCCATTGATACTTCAAGTCAAGGTTCTGCCTCACCTAATAAATATTCTGAACAACCTGTCATCGCCAACCATTCTATTGAGCATTCGCATCGTGCCACTACTATCTTACCAACCGCTGTTGCTCGTATTAAGGATAGATCTGGAATTTATCAGGACGTGCGCATTCTCCTCGATTCAGGATCTCAAGTATCATTTATCACTGAGGGAACAGTTAACCGTTTAGGACGTTCTTGCATCCCAATTATTGGAATAGGTTCCACTTCCGGTGGCGTCACTAATGGATAAGTGTCTTTGAATCTTTTCTCTCAATATAGCGCCGAATATATTTCAATCTACCTGCATTTTCTCTGCCTCATGTCCCTCAGAACTTCATAACAATCGAGCTTGCTGATCCAAACTATTATTCGCCTGGTCCTATTGACGTTCTGATAGGTGCTGATAAATTCTTTAGTTTGATTAAGTGTTGGAAGTCGACACACGAATGAAAATATTTATTTAAATATTAAATATTATACAAATGAATAATAAATCATAGATATAAAGTAATAGGTTTTCTAATATAAAGTACAATATATCAAAGTATTTATGTAGCTTTTAACACTCCCACTCATAAAAACATTGAAAATCTAAGTTAAATATTCTTTAAAATATTCAAAAACCAATTACATACCTATGAAGTTTAATTTAAACAAAATCTAAAGAACAAAAACAAATCAAATAATTAATAATTCAAACTACTATTCTAAGCCAAGTCGAAGAATGTTTGATTTGAACTTCATAGTTGAAAGTGGTTTTGTAAAAACGTCTGACAGTTGATCTTCGCTTTTGACGTATTCTATCACAATATCGCCTTGCAAATCCCGTTCTCGTGTAAAGTGCATTGCTTTGTTTATATGCTTTGTCCGATGATGGTATTCTGGGTTTTTGACTAGACGTATTGTGCTTTGATTGTCACAAAATATTGTTGTTCCACCATATTGTTCAAATCCAAGTTCCATGAGAAGTCCACGAATCCAAATTGCTTCTTTTGTACCTTCACATAATGCAACATATTCTGATTCTGTTGTTGACAAGGTAACATGCGATTGTCGTTTACTTCTCCATGTAACTACGCCATTTCCAATCATGAAAGTGTATCCAGTAATTGATCGACTGGTTTCAACATCTCTAGCATGATCAGCGTCTGTGTAACCAACCAAATTCCAGTTGTCTGAACCGTATGTGATTTTTAATTTTCGCGTATAATTCAGATATTGAAATATTCTTTTTATTGCCTTCACATGTAACTGACTAGGTCTCTCCATAAACCGACAAACTTCTCCCACTGAATATGCAATATCTGGTCTTGAAACCGTTGCAGCAAACATTAGAGATCCGCATGCCTGGCGGTACGGGAATGAAATTTCATTGTCGCTATCATTTGCCTTTACCAAAAAAGTACCAACATCAGCAGGTGTAGACACAGATTTTGAATTTTGCATGTTGAATCTATGAAGAATTCGCTCAATGTAGGATGCTTGTCCGATGCTTATGGTTTTCAAAGTACGGTTTCTTTCAATTTCGAGTCCTACGTAGTATTGCCCATTACCAAGCGTAATTTTAAATTTTCGTTGAAGCTTTTTGATCAGGACATCGATTTCATTTTTGCTGCAAGACATAACTAATCCGTCATCAACATACAATAGTAAAATAACCTTCTCGGTAGAGTTACAACTAAAAAATACGCAAGGATCAGATTGTGATTGCGTCATGTTGCATCCCTTGATAAAATCAACGAACTTCGAGTTCCATTGACGTGATGACTGCTTCAAGCCATACAAACTTTTCTTCAACCGTAATACTTGACCCTTGGTAGAAATTATTCCATCTGGAACCTTCATATAAATTTCTTCTTCCAGGTTCCCATTTAAGAAAGCTGTTTTGACATCAAATTGAATTATCTCCATGTCACAAATAGCTGCCAATGCCAAAACACACCTGACTGAATCGTAACGCACCACTGGTGAAAAAGTTTCAGTGTAATCGATGCCTGCACTCTGTGAATATCCTTTCGCCACTAACCGTGCTTTGTATTTAAGGTCTTCATTTGGTGTCACCTTAAGTTTAAATATCCATTTGCAGCCGACCACGTTTTTGCAATGGTTCGGTTTTTCGACAATATCCCAAGTCCGGTTCTCATGCAACGATTGTAGCTCTTCTTCAATGGCCTTTTTCCATTCTGAAGATTGATCCGACTTTATTGCTTCTTCATATGATGATGGCTCAATAAACATTGCTAAGCAGCCAAGTTCAGCGTCATAGGGAACAGTTTTCTTAGGATTTGCACGTAAACACCTTACATTTTCTTTTTCATTTGTGATTTCATCTTTTGAAGTTGATTCCATATTTTTCTCATTCATGACATTTTGTGTAGAATCTTCACTGGATAAATCATTACTGTATACATCGTCATTAACATCTTCGGGTAACGTGAAATACTTGTTGCATATAAAAGTTTCATTAAATTTGACGTCACAACTGATGAAGATCTTCTTGGATTCTGGATCATAAAGTTGATAGTTCTTATTTGTAGATTCGTAACCAATCAAATGAACTTTCTTTGACTTTGGATCCCATTTCTTTCTATTGACGTTCTTCGGAATATAAGCAAATCCGACTGTACCAAATACTTTTATGTGATCTAGATGTGGTTTTTCTCCAAACCAATGTTCGAATGATGTCTGACTAATATCTTGCGTAGTAGATGTCCGATTGAGCATATAAACAGCAGTTCTTATTGCTTCTGGCCAAAGCGCCTTTCCTAAGCTACTTGAAATCAGCTTGGTCCGTGCAGATTCTTGAACTGTTCTATTATCTCTCTCAATAAAACCGTTCTGCTCAGGAGTGTATGGTGCAATACGTTCCATAGTAATTCCATCTCTTGCCAGCATTGATAAAACTTCACTGTTTATAAACTCCGTGCCATTATCGCAGCGTATCCTTTTTATATTACAGTTCCATGCATTTTTGCACAATGCCAAAAACTCTTTTAGTAATATAGGTACTTCAGACTTCTGTTGTAAAAAGTATACAAACCTGAATCTTGTTGCTTCATCTTTGAGTAGCATATAGTAACGTACTCCACCTATTCCAATATTTTCCATAGGGCCGCACAAATCAACATGAATACACTCACCTTTAACCAAAATACGTTTGTTCTTGCTTGGTGCATGTGACGTTCGGTGCATCTTTCCAAGTTGGCATTCCTCGCAAAAAAAATCATTTTGATTTGTTAATTTTACACCACTTATCAAACCTTTCGAGCACAACGACTTGATGCTTGCAACATTGACATGTCCTAAACGCCGATGCCACTGTTGTAAAGAACATTCTGACTCTTGGATACTTGATGAGATACATGCATGTTCCACTTGAACATTTCTAAATGCCATTCTAACTAAACCATTACCATCCGTATACCCTGTAGCAGATATCCCCTTATCAGTTTCATTGACAACGATGCATCCTTTTTTATTAAATTTGGTTTCAAAACCTTTCTTAGCCAATTGAACAATAGATAAAAGATTGACTTTTGCTTTTGGAACATAGCGCACGTCTTCAATGACTCTTGCTACCCATTTTCCATCTACCCAAGCTTCTATTTCAATTGAACCAATTCCTCCGACGTCAAGTGTTTCATCATTAGCAATTTTAACACCTTTGAACGCCCCTTTAGATGAAATTGTAGTAAACCAATCTTTTCGAAAAGTCGTGTGTCTAGTGGCTGCTGAATCAGCTAACCACAAGTCAGAATAGTCGGCAGAGAGAATGTTATCCGCTATAGAGTAAGCAACCAATTTACCACCTCTATGATTGCTGGTAGAGTTGTCATTTGCATTCTCCGGACAATTTCGTTTCCAATGGCCTACCTGACCACATTGATGACACGCTGACTTTTGTTTTCGCTCAACTTTATGAAACTTCTTCTTCTTGAATGTCTGTTTGGCACTAAACGCTGCTTCGTGTGTCCTTGAGTCTCTGCGCTGTGTTGTGTCCCTTTCCACTTTTTGCATTTGGTCTTCTTCTAGTTGCAATTTCGACAAGAGGGTCTCCATAGTACGACACTCTTTGATATTATACCAAACGGTACGGAAATTTTGGAATCTTGGAGCCAAGCTGCTTATTATGCGACACATTTTCAAATTGTCGGATAATTTCTCTCCTTGATCCTCTAACTCCGATGCAATCTGGCGTACTTTTGAAACATGTGATGTAACAGATTCATCTTCGGCCATTTTTAGACTGAAATAATCTTCATACAGCATCATCACTCGGACATCACTCTTCTTTTGATGAATACTTTCGAGCATTTCCATCAGATCTTTTGATGACTTGCAATCCAAAACATATGTTGCTTGCTCTTGATCAATCGATGCAAATAATGTTGCCATCGCCTTACCATCAAGTTGCAACCATTTTCGCTTTACTTCTGGAGTTGCGTTATTATCTGGCCTTGCAATCGATCCATTAACAATGTCTAACAAATCGTGGCCTCGGAGAACTGCATTCATTTGAAATTTCCAACATCTGAAATTCGTAGAATTTAATCGATGTGAAATAATAGAGTTCTCAACCCCTTTTGCTTCCATTGCTAGGTCTCAAAATTTTATGAAAAAAAAATTTTTTTTAATTTCGGTTAACTGGGCCCATAACCTGTTGGAAGTCGACACACGAATGAAAATATTTATTTAAATATTAAATATTATACAAATGAATAATAAATCATAGATATAAAAGTAATAGGTTTTCTAATATAAAGTACAATATATCAAAGTATTTATGTAGCTTTTAACATTAAGGGATCATCAACGCAAGTTCCGAATTCAAAATTGGTTTCGATTCCAACCATCTTTGGTAGCGTTATCGCTGGAGGAACTTCAAAAATGTTTGATGGAAATGGTAAGGTTAATTCGTTTTGCACCAGTTTAGATTACAGTCAGGAATTTGACTTAGAGCATTTTTGGAAACTTGAGGATATCTCAAATGAAATTGAAGAAATCGTCGTTAAAATCAAACTCGTCGTTCGGATGGCAGATATGAGGTCGTTCTACCTTTCAAACCTTCAAAACCACTTGAATTTGGCAATTCTATTGGAACTGCAATTAATCGTTTTCACTCCATTAAAAACGGTTCAAGGACAACAAAGATTTAAAGTCGCAATACTCAAAATTCATTAATGAATACCTTGCCCTTGGGCACATGCAAGAGGTTCCACAAAACGAAGTAGCAACATCGAAAACTATATGCTACCTGCCGCATCATGCTATTTTTAAAGGTGATAGTACCACAACCAAAATCAGAGTCGTCTTCGATGCATCGGCTAAATCAAATAATTGCATGTCCTTAAATGACTCTCTTCTAATTGGACCTACCATACATCGCGACCTGTTTTCGGTTTGTCTTCGCTACCGGCGACATTTATATGTCATATCAGGGGACATAGAGAAGATGTATAGGCAAATTTGGGTTGCCAATGATCATACTGACTTTCAACGTATTGTCTGGAGGGAGAATCCAAACGAAGATTTGAAACACTATCGCCTACTTACCGTTACTTACGGAACAGCATCGGCTCCATTTTCTGCAGTTCACGTTTTAAAGCAGCTTGCCATTGATTCCGCTTCAACTCATCCTGTCGCTTCAAAATCCTTGTTGAACGATTTTTATGTCGACGGCGTTATAACAGGCACTGATAGTATCGACGACCTGTTCGCTCTACAGTCAGAATTGGTAGATTTGTTAGGTTCAGCAGGATTCAACCTTAGGAAATGGACCTCGAATTGTCATCCTCTTCTGATGAAGCTACCCGAAGATCAACGCGAAATCTCTCCAGTCGACTTTGAAAATTCCAGATCGATCAAAATTCTTGGTTTGCAGTGGTGTCCAGCAAGAGATTGCTTAACTTATAAAGTAAAACTACGTGAGAGCAGTGCTTGTACGAAACATCGTATACTCTCGGACGCGTCGCGGTTGTTCGATCCGTTAGGTTTTCTCTCGCTAGTTATGGTTGGCGTTAAAGTTATCTTTCAAGAACTTTGGAAAAGAAATCTGAAATGAGATGAAAAGGTACCAGAGGACTTAGCTCTTCTGTGGACTGCTATTTATAAGAGATGACCTTCCTACTCTGGAATCAATGTCTATTGCTAGACTGATGGTAAAAAACAAATCCAATTGGGAGCTACACGGTTTCTGCGATGCATCATTAGATGCATATGCGGCTGCGGTATATTGCCGGAGCATTTCAGAAGAGCGTATAATCTCGGTAAAGCTAGCTGCCGCCAAATCTAAAGTTGCTCCCATTAAGGTCTTATCGCTCCCTCGACTTGAATTATGTGGAGGTGTATTATTTACTCGTCTAATAAATAAAATAAAGCTGTCTTTACAGGAACCTGATATGAAAATTTTTGCCTGGACAGACTCTTCCATTGTACTGCATTGGTTGTCAGCTCCTCCCAAGAAGTGGTCAGTGTTCATCGCAAATCGAACATCAGAGATTCTGACCTCGATCCATTTCAAGCAATGGAATCATGTACGATGCGCTTCAAATCCTGCAGACCTGGCGACGAGAGGTATATCGCCTGCACATCTATTATCAGCAAACCTATGGTGGAAAGGACCTGTCTGGTTAAGCAAGCAAGGAGATTAGTGGCCCGTGTCAGATATCGTGCAGGAAAACATAAATATGGAAACCTTGGAAGAACGAAAAGTATCTCCAGCACAGGTATTCGTATCTAACATTTCTAAATGTAACTTCGTAGACAACTTAATAAAAAATGCATCTAATTGGACTCGTTTAGTGCGCGTTCTTGCATATGCGATTCGTTTCATAGATAATTATCCATTAGAGCAAATAAATCGTAACTTAAATCCTTTGTCATCCGAGGAACTGAACTTTGTAAAAACTAAATTAATCAAATGCGCTTAAATGACATTGTTTCGTAAAAAAATTGAACTTTTAAAAGCGGAAAAAAATCTACCTTCTAGAAATAGACTCCTTTCGATAAGCCCCTTTCTTGATAATCTTAGTATGCTTCGCGTCGGTGGTCGGATAGAAAACTCAGAACTTTCATATTCCGAAAAACACCCTATAATTTTGTGCAAGTCCCATTCGATATCAAAACTTTTAGTAAACCATCTTCATGAGAAACAATTTCACCCTGGGGTATTGCTTTTGTTTGCCCTAACGAAGCAAAATTACTACATACTTGGAGGTCGAAACCTCTCGCGTAAAATTGTGCATGATTGCGTTAAATGTTTTCGCGAACGTTTAGCTACAACAAAACAACTTATGGGAAATCTTCCAGTCGAGCGTATTCGGTACGCCAGGCCCTTGAGTAAAGCCGGATGTGACTACGCGGGTCCCATTACCTTGCGTTTAAGCCGAGGCAGAAACCCTAAATTTGTAAAATCGTATATAGCGCTTTTCGTGTGCTTGGTAACCAAAGCTATTCACGTCGAGCTTGTCGGAGATTTATCGTCAAACGCTTTCTTACTCGCATTGGATCGATTTGTCGCACGCCGTGGTAAGCCCTATGAAATCTGGAGCGACAATGGCACTAATTTTCGTGGTGCTAAGCGACTGCTGGACGAAATGCATTCACTGCTTTGGAATCAACATCACAATAGCATGTCGCTGATCATCTTGCCAACGACGGTATAAATTGGAAGTTTAAACCACCCTCCGCACCTCATTTTGGAGGTTTGTGGGAGGCTGGTGTAAAATCAGTGAAGCTACATTTGAAGAGGGTCATAGGTGAATCAAAACTCACTTATGAAGAGATGTCCACTCTATTAGTCAAAATAGAGGCTTTACTTAATTCTCGTCCGATGTGGGCAATGACAGACTCCGAACCAATCGCTCTTAGTCCTTCGCATTTTTTGATAGTAGAACGCTATACAAGTGTTCCACAACCTCCTCCTCCTAATTCGATTATTTCTATAACGTCTAATTAATCTCTCTTACAGACAATGCTACAAGGTTTTTGGAGTCGCTGGCATCGCGAATAGCGAATACTTAACATCACTGCAGCAGCGACCAAAGTGGCAGGTAGCTGAGCTTAATCTTCGAGTTGATGACGTTGTCTTACTGAAGGAGTCTAATTTGCCACCATCTAAATGGATCATCGGGAGGATAACAAACACAAACCCTGGAGAAGACGGAAAAGTTAGAGTTGTGACCATCAAAACCAAATTTGGAGAATTCGTTCGTCCAACTGCTAAGGTGTCCCCATTACCTTTTCCTGAAAGGCCCTAACCTTTCAGGGGGGGGCTGGATGTTTCGAAACCAAAAACCATGAAGAACCAAATGAAGCAAACAACACCCTACATAAATCATGAATTTTAAATTGCTATTATTAACAGTTAAACCTTACACTCATTTACTCTTTTGTAAACTCACTCAATTACATTGCACTCAATTCATACAAAATAAGCTTGATAGGTCACTTTTGATTCAGATGTTGAGCAGTGAACACAATCTTTTTCCTAATCCTTAAATAAATAAATACACACACTTTGAACACACACAATTAACGTATCTTTAAAATCAAACACGTACACTTACATATAATTATACAATTTTAGTTTATTAAAAAATTACAAAATCACAAATATCTAGTTGTACCTTTTATTTTGATTTAGAAGACATTCAAGTAGGTACACATAAACCTGCATCTTCCCATTTCCTGACATCATTCCTTTACACTATTTACTGATGCAAAATACAGAATCATAGGTACACAATGTACCTAGGTATATTCGGCACGTTCAATCACAAAATCTGAACATTCAGATCTGAATTTATGCTGTTGAACGCACAAAAAATCTGAATTTTCAGTCCAAAGTTGTTGTGTCAACTGCTAGCATTTACCTTAAGGATTTACATTAAAACGAAATAAAATCGAACTTTAATTATATTCTTAAATTAAAAATTAAGCGTCAGCAGTTCTGGTGGTGATTTATTTAACTAAATCAGCAACAAATTACAGCAAGACTATGTGAAGTTTAATGAAAAAATAATTCCACAATATTGCGATGTAGAATTCTGGGAACATTTTTCTAAGGATAGTTTATTTTTGGATTTAGCAACTCACTTATCAATAAACGATTTTTCTACTATCACTGTCTTGCCTGATCTCACTAAGTTCTTTGGTCCACCATATTGGCTTCCTATTACCCTTCCTAATAGGTTTGATTGGACAGCTTTTCTCGTATGCGCTGCATAGGGTTTCTGTTAACTCAGCAGCGTTTCTATCTACGTTTAAAGAGTCTTGTAAAGTACTGCTGTCAAGTGTGCTAATCCCATGCATTACTTCTCTACTAAAAAACATCCCAGTTAGTCTTTCTGAAGTTCCTAAAAGGTTTATCTAGTTTCTGAGTTGCAGGTATGGTAAATTTAATAATTCTGTGATCAGAAAAAGACGATTCCTTTTCTACACTCCACTGTTCTACTGAAATCGTGTTCAAGTTTGACAACAAGGTGACGTCAAGAACCTGTTGACACTTCTTCGTAATAAAGGTGGGTTCATTTCCTCTATTCGCTACTAAAAAGTTGTTTTCAATAATGAATTCGAAAAGTAACTCACCTCTAACGTTAATGTCTGTACTTCCCCATTGCAGATGGTGCGCATTGGCATCGCACCCTATCACTAGGTCCCACTTCTGTGCCGCTGAGTGGTGCACAAGCAGTTTTGTGATGTCAGCCGGGGGTCCTTCCTCACCGTCACCGGGCATGTAGCAGGATGCTATTGCCAACGGAGGGAGTTCATCACGCTCAATCATGATGGTAACTTGGTCTGGGTTGCTGTATTTAGACAGAAAGAAGACGTTAATATGTTTTCTAGCTAAAATACATGATCTATGATTACTGTTATTGGCTGAGTGATTGGCTTTATACAGCAATAGTCCTTTATGGTTAAGGCCCTTAATCTTGCCACCTGCTATCCAGGGTTCTTGAATGAGGGCGATATCAATGTGTCTATTCTCCATGAGATAGACTAGGTTGGCGCTGGCGGCTTTACTGTGATGAAGATTTATTTGAATCAATTTCATATTATTTATCAGCAAGATCAGCGTTTTCCCAGGGGCCTTCTGTATTCTTAACAAATTCTTGAAGCCATGCTAGAGTGTTGCCGTCTTCACATGTCATCAATTTGAATCCATTGATGGTTTTAAGGTTACCGAAGAGAGGCGGTGGCCTATTCTTGACGATAGCCTCGTTTACCGCATCAAGGATTCTGATTTCAAGCAGTTGCCATTGATCTTCCCTTAGTTTCCTCTCAGAGTTACCAAAATCCGGGATGGCAAATTGTTGGTTCCCCTCTTCAGTCACTTGGGAGAGTCTGGCCTTCTTTCTAGCGTTCTTTGGCGATGATGTCGCCGGAGAGCTACTAGCTTGCCTTGCCCTTTTGGCTTTACTCGCAGCGGATCCTGAGGCAGAGTGGGGCAAATGGCCAACCTTCTCCTTCCCAGAACCCCTTTGAGCAGTCTTTGGGCTCGGCTCCGTCCTGTCGCGTAAGTCCGTTTCTGTAACTGTTTGTAGTCGCTGATTGGATTTATTCAGGGCTAGCTTTTCTTTGGCAGTAAGGGACTCTGGTTCCCTGCTAGCAAATCGCCGAATAATCCTTTCAGCATTTCGTTTCTGTCGGCGCCGAATTTGTTGTTCGTTCAGTGACCCTTTCGCCTTGCGGTGCACTACTGGGGTTTTCACTGTGACGACGCTGTCCATGGTCGAGTCACCAAGACAGTTGCTTGATTTGGGGAGACTAGACGTATGCGGGCTACAAGTAGGGCTCTGTGGCCCATCTTGCCTCCCCCACACGGGTCGCCTCCCTTCATCACCTGTATTGGTCTTGTCGTGCATTCGCCGGTCGTTGACGAAGTTGATGCGCCCAGGTTGCAGATGGGGCTATGGCCCCGCTTGTTCCCCGAGTGCTTTACCTCCGTGTAGGCCGGTTTCTGCTTTGCGTCAGTAAGTAGGTTCTTCGTATGTGTTACTGTTTTTGTCGTCGGTGTTGTTAATGGAGCGGCCAACACGACCACCCTCCCGGTATGCTGGAGTGTACCAGAAAGCGGGGGGGGGGTCCCATTGGCTTACTAACATCCACAGATGGAGTCTCCGCCGATGTATGGGCACTAGGCCCATTCTTCATTGTCGCCTCCATTTGTAGGAAGGCTCGCGCGTTTTGTAGTCTAGTCTGTTCTAGTGTCGAGAGTTCGTTCCAGTCCTTAGTCCCAAGTCGTTTGATTGTCTTCCTGTGGTTGGAGATTTTACTCCTTCTAGAGGAGGTTGACAATCGTGAGAGATTGGAGCTGGCGACAGAGCAGCAGTCACTGACGTCATCGATGTCAATGTCTACCGATCCGGCCCTGGCTCCTCCCCCTACTCCGAGTTTGGCGAAGGGGTCAAGAAGAAGGCGGTTTTCCTCCTCTTCTGCCATCGTTCTGTCGTCGTTTTGGTTACATTGAGTAACTGTACCACTGAAAAGTCTTGTCACTGGCGACTTCTCTTCCTTGGAAGCGGAAGCAAAGCCGTCGCCGGTAGTCGTGACTCCTACCGACTTACTAGCAGATATCCCTACTAGTGATTTATTATTTTTAGTTTTCTTTTCCATGGTTTTTATAGGTTTGGTTCTTCTTGGTTGGCTTGCAGCACTGCTCGACCAGCTTAGGATCTCTGATAGTGCAAAGTCTCTAGGTGTAATCCTAGACAAAAAACTTAACTGGGGTCTGCATATCAAGGAAAGAGCTCGAAAAGCAATGTTTGCCCTTTACTCGTGCAACAGAATTTGCGGAAAAACCTGGAGACCTAATCCAAAAATCATTCTATGGATGTACACGGCAATAGTGAGACCGGTACTTACCTATGGTTGTGTAGTCTGGTGGAATGTGGTGGACAAAGCTACCAATCTTAAAACTCTAACAAAAGTTCAAAGAATGGCATGCATTGCGTTCACAGGAGTAATGAGAACCACCCCGACAGCGGGGCTTGAAGCCATACTTAATCTCAAGGCTCTTGACTTATTTGTGCAGGAATCAGCAGCAAAGAGTGAACTACGACTAAGCCAGACAAATGTCTGGAAACACAGTCAAGTAGGCCACGCTCAGATTCTAAACAAATATATAGGCAGTAATGTGTGCACTGACATTACCCCCCACTTAGATTTCTATAGACCGTTCACTTCTAGAATTCCAAGCAGACAAGAATGGGATGCCGCCCATCTAAACATTAACGACCCAACGGTAGCAGTCTTTACTGATGGGTCAAAAATGGAGTGTGGAGTTGGAGCGGGATTCTTTTCGGAAACTCCTGACTTAGCCAGCTCATATAGACTCCCTAACAACAGCAGTGTCTTCCAAGCTGAGGTTTTGGCCATCGCCAAAGCAGCTTAACGGATGTCAATGTTAGCGGTACCACTAGCTGGTATTATTTTCTTTATTGACAGCCAATCAGCCATAAAGGCACTCTCTGCCATCGAAATAAAGTCAAAACTCGTTTCCTGTTGCCGCGAAGAGCTCAAGATTCTAGGCTCGCAGCACAATGTTACGCTCTGCTGGGTTCCTGGCCATATAGGAATTCCAGGTAACGAGAAAGCAGACAAACTGGCACGTATTGGATCATCAGCTGATGCTAGCCAGGCAGAGCCAAACGTGAACGCACCCATCTGTTCCTTTAAACAGAAGGTGGAAAAGAAAATTCTTGAAAAAACAAATGAAAGATGGACCCTACCTAACTCTTGTGCGAATACCAAGAAAATTTGGCCGCTTTTTGACAAGGGTAAAACGGATAAGCTCCTAAAACTAAACAAGAAAACACTGTACTCTCTAATGGGTATCGTTACCGGACACAATCTGCTGAAGTACCACAAGAAAAAACTGAGGCTCAGCACAGATGATTTATGCAGAGGTCGTGGCGATGAAGAAGCACATGAAGACACTTCTCACTTCTTACGTCACTGCCCAGCACTCTCGCAACTAAGACACAAACATCTAGGAAGATATTTCTTTAACGATCTGGAAGAGCTCTCCAACTTTTCCGGTGTTAAACTGTCGAAATTCATCAAAGCGTCCGGTTGGCTTGATTGTGCATGAAATAATTTTATATTTTAACTTATATGGAGTGTTCAATCCTCCGGGGTATCACAAGGGATCTACATTGATCTAAGTGTGATGGAAATTAGATCCTTTATCAGCCCAAAAACCTAACCTAACCTAACCTATCAATAAACGATAAATTCTTTTATGTAAAAAGTATTTATTTGTTCGTGATGAAATCATCCCAAATCAACCACTAACCACAGCGATAATTATAAAGTTTAACTTCTATGTATAGTACTTCAACATTTCCCCCACCACTATCACTTTACTCTGAATTTTCAGATGAGAATTTTTGGCTGAAATTTCAGATGAAACGTAATCAAACGTAACTAAAAGTCACTGAAAGTCATCTAACTTTTTATGGCAGCTGGCCAATCAGAAGCTCTAAAAATTCAGAAATCTGAAAGTTCAGATGTTAAACGTATTGCGTTGAACGTACCCATTATGTCAAATTCAAATCGGGCGGGTCGGGTAGGTATTTGTTTGAATAGGTATAATATAACTGCAATCGGCTCCAAACCGAATTTTTAAACATACATACCTCCCTTTTGCACTTGCTTAATTCATTTGGCCAGTTTACTTAACTGCAATCTGCAATTGCAGTAACTCAACTAAATTTGCAACTTATCATTCATAATTTAAGCTCTTTTAACTCTTGTATTATTTTCTCTGGAGTAATTATGTAGAAGTTATAAAAACATATATACATTCCCAATTGCTTTATGTTATAAATTATTAAAAACCTTTAAAATCTTTTTTGAAATGTTACCTGATTTGTTATCACAAATATTGATTAAAGCATACATCATATCATTTCATTCAATTAAATCATTAACGAGCCTTTCGACATGAATAGCTTACAACATATCCGTGGTTAGCCTACTCAGCTATAGCAAAGGGACCTCTGTGTAGAATATGTGTTTTATTTAAACCTCCAGTGCGCCGCGGTCTAAGAGGACAGTTTATAGTTTCCCCTTGCCTCATATACCAAAAGTTTCATGAAGATGCACAGTCCCATACGACATTCATTTGAAAAGATCATGAATAGAAAGGGACTAAGCGTTCATGAAATTTTAAATGTAGCATATCACAAAGAAGTTGTAGCAAATCGTTTAAAACTTAGATCTATCGTATCAACAATTTTATTTTGTGGACGACATGACCTTCCACTTCGTGGGAAAGTCGACGAGATTCTGTTTAAACAGACCTGCTACATTTTCGAGTTGACTCTGGAGGCGAGATTTTGAAAAATCATTTAGAATCAGGAGCAAAAAAATTTGAACATATCGTATCAAATACAAAACGAATTGATAGAAATTTGTTCCGATGTTCTGAAAAGCAAAATAATTGAGGAGGTAAAACATACTTTGGCTTTTTCGGTTATGGCTGATGAGACTTCTGATATTAGTGGAACAGAGCAATTATCGATTGGTGTACGCTATCTACGTTCTGATAAGGATGATAACAAACCAATTGTTCGTGAAGAAGTCCTCGAATATGTACCGTTAAAGGAATTGAACGCAAAAGCCATTTTAGAAATTATTATTCGCCTCCTGCAAGATTGCAATTTTGATTTAAATAAACTTGTTGGCCAAGGATACGAGGGTTGTGCCGCAAAGGCAGGTCATATAGGTGGTGTTCAGGAAAATATTAACGATAAATATCCTTCAGCACTATTTTTCCACTGTGCAAGCCATGTATTGAATCTTGTCGTTAATGACCTGAATACTGTCAGTGAAGTGAGAAATACTGCTGGGACTACAAAGGAAATTACAATTTTTTTTAGAGAGAGTACGTTGCGGCGGAATAAAATTCCAAATATACCTTTATTTTGTGAAACGCGTTGGACAGCAAAGTACAAAAGTATCAGAATATTTTCTGAAAACTTTCTGCCTATTGTTAAAGTTTTAGAAGAACTTTCGCAGGACGCACCGAATTCTAAAACGAAAACCAAAGCGTATCAGCTCTACACGATTGCAACAACTTCAACATACATTGTGACACTTTTAGTAAATAAATTAACTGATTTGTTTCAATCTCACCCCGATAATGCCTCTATAGAGTTTGCGGTAATTTTCGAGAAAGCTCGAAAAATATGCGAAAAACTCTATGTTGAATTTAAGCGTCCTCTAGTAGTGGCAAGACAGACTTATAGATCAAATCAACCGTTTGAAAATATTGAAGAAGTTTTTTGATCATCTATATTTATCCCATACTTAGATTCTTTTATTTGTTCA
Organism: Leucozona laternaria; assembly: GCA_932273885.2. NCBI lineage: Eukaryota > Metazoa > Arthropoda > Insecta > Diptera > Syrphidae > Leucozona > Leucozona laternaria. The sequence goes on from OW026366.1 coordinate 153,535,723, forward strand.
TTAAAAAATCGTTTTTCTACAACAAACAAAAAGCATTTTCGCTTATGCAGCTTCACCCGGAAAATATGAGAAAATTAGACAAATCAGCATTTACAGCGAAAGCAGAAGATATACAGAACCTCTACGGTGGTCTTCTACATAATTTTATTGCCGAGGCTACCACATGTTATGAGACGATGAAGACAAATGAAGCAAATAATGCGGTTATAAATGAATCTGTTGCTGAATACGCAGATCTAATTGCTGAAGCCACACCGTCTTACCCAGATGTATGTAACGCAATCAAAATTGGTTTAACAATTCCAGCAATAACATGTAGTATTGTACGTACATTTGGCACATTAAGAGCGTGTTAAGACGTGGAATCGCTCTACTATGGGAGACGCAAGACTAAGCGGACTGTGTATGCTCAGTAACCACAGGAAAAGAGTAGAGGAGGACACTGAATTTATTGGCAATGTGATTAACAAATTTGGACAGCAACCTAGACGCCTTGAGTTTCTATTCAAATAGAATTAATAAAGAACAAAAAACCAATGTATTTTCTTTCCTACATGCCAGGGGGTGCAAGTGCACCCCTTGCACCCCCCTGCCGGCGCCAATGATATCTGGGATATTATTTGAACGGAACATTTTACCAAGTGGAAAAGAATATCTAAGATATTCTTTTGGTATATGTTTTTGACAGACTTGTAATCACTAATTAAAAGTGGCGCAGTTGGTAGGATATTGATAAATATCATTATCCGTGAAACAAACCTAGGTATAACTGCAACGCGTAGAAAACAAATATGCACGACTGGGTCCTACGAACTTGCTCTAATGCGCGACCACATTGTGGTTCTATAGTCTGAAATAAATTAGCTGTGGGAGTCTATATTTTATCCATTTGTCAAATCTTAGTTTAGTTGCAGGGGGTATTATGTGAGTATACAAAAATTAACAATATAGCCTAGTGTTGCATATATGCAATATGGTAAATTGTTTTAAATCAACAAAATTAGAAAGAAATTGATTAAAAGACTTTAAATCTGTTTTAACCCAACGCGATGTACACCATTTGATTTCTTACATAAATCTTAATTTATAAGAAACAAATTTTGAAAATCGTAGGAGCGTTTTTAAAAATAATTAATTTCGTATATATAAAATTTCGTTAACATTTTTGAGAAAAAAAATTGGTACACCAATTTTAAGTATTTTTTAATGTTAAGTTAAAAATTGAACTTTACAAAAAAATCTGCTACCCGTTTTCGAAATATAGAATTTTCAAAAAATAATTTTGAATTTTTTTTCAAAAATCCAAAAATTATTTTATAGAAAATTTTGCTACGCACTTTTATTTATATTTGTTACAAGCTTCTGTATAAAAAATCTAATTTTATTCGGTTGATCAGATAATGAGATAAAAATTTTAAATGGTAGATTGTATTTACTAATTTGAACACACAAAAAAACTTTTATCAAAATCGTAAGAGCTGTTTTTGAGAAAAAAAATATTTTTCTTAACGGATTTTAACATTTGTATGGGAGGCACCGTTATTTTTGGGGATTAGAATAATTTTTATAGTTATAGTTATATGAGACAGGCTTACAGATATAGAATAATTTTTGTCAAAAATCTTCTAGATAAAGTTATAAAACTGCTATTTGCCAAGTTTAATAAAAATCGAAAGAATCGTTTTTGAAATATTGAGTTTTCAAAAAAAAAAATTTAAATCTTTTCTTAAAAATCTAAAAAATAGTTTTTTTGAAAATTTTGGTGCACAATATCATGTGTCAATAATTCTTCATAAAAAAATTGATCAGAATCAGTTTAACCGTTTTCGAGAAAAGGGAAAATCAAAAAATGGTTCTTTGGGAGGTACCATTAATAACTTTTTTTTGGAACCATTTTTTTTATTAAACGGCAACTTATAGCTATTTTAATTTATTGAGTTCTTAAAATCAAATTCGGTAGCGCTGGTTTTGAGAAATATAAGTTTTTCCTTTTTGGCTAAGAAATTTTGTATTACAGCTACTGTTAGTTTTGGTCCTAAAAAAAAGAGCAAAAAATAGGTACCACTAGCTGGTATTATTTTCTTTAATGCCGCCAATCAGCCATAAAGGCACTCTCTGCCATCGAAATAAAGTCAAAACTCGTTTCCTGTTGCCGCGAAGAGCTCAAGATTCTAGACTCGCTGCACAATGTTACGCTCTGATGGGTTCCTGGCCATAAAGGAATTCCAGGTTACGAGAAAGCAGACGAACTGGCACGTATTGGATCATCAGCTGATGCTAGCCAGGCAGAGCCAAACGTGAACGCACCCATCTGTTCTTTAAACAGAAGGTGGAAAAGAAAATTCTTGAAAAAAAACAAATGAAAGATGGACCCTACTTAACTCTTGTGCGAATACCAAGAAAATTTGGCCGCTTTTTGACAAGGGTAAAACGGATAAGCTCCTAAAACTAAACAAGAAAACACTGTACTCTCTAATGGGTATCGTTACCGGACACAATCTGCTGAAGTACCACAAGAAAAAACTGAGGCTCAGCACAGATGATTTATGCAGAGGTCGTGGCGATGAAGAAGCACATGAAGACACTTCTCACTTCTTATGTCACTGCCCAGCACTCTCGCAACTAAGACACAAACATCTAGGAAGATATTTCTTTAACGATCTGGAAGAGCTCTCCAACTTTTCCGCTGTTGAAACTGTCGAAATTCATCAAAGCGTCCGGTTGGCTTGATTGTGCATGAAATAATTTTATATTTTAACTTATATGGAGTGTTCAATCCTCCGGGGTATCACAAGGGATCTACATTGATCTAAGTGTGATGGAAATTAGATCCTTTATCAGCCCAAAAACCTAACCTAACCTAACCTATCAATAAACGATAAATTCTTTTATGTAAAAAGTATTTATTTGTTCGTGATGAAATCATCCCAAATCAACCACTAACCACAGCGATAATCATAAAGTTTAACTTCTATGTATAGTACTTCAACATTTCCCCCACCACTATCACTTTACTCTGAATTTTCAGATGAGAATTTTTGGCTGAAATTTCAGATGAAACGTAATCAAACGTAACTAAAAGTCACTAAAAGTCATCTAACTTTTTATGGCAGCTGGCCAATCAGAAGCTCTAAAAATTCAGAAATCTGAAAGTTCAGATGTTAAACGTATTGCGTTGAACGTACCCATTATGTCAAATTCAAATCGGGCGGGTCGGGTAGGTATTTGTTTGAATAGGTATAATATAACTGCAATCGGCTCCAAACCGAATTTTTAAACATACATACCTCCCTTTTGCACTTGCTTAATTCATTTGGCCAGTTTACTTAACTGCAATCTGCAATTGCAGTAACTCAACTAAATTTGCAACTTATCATTCATAATTTAAGCTCTTTTAACTCTTGTATTATTTTCTCTGGAGTAATTATGTAGAAGTTATAAAAACATATATACATTCAAAATTGCTTTATGTTATAAATTATTAAAAACCTTTAAAATATTTTTTGAAATGTTACCTGATTTGTTATCACAAATATTGATCAAAGCATACATCATATCATTTCATTCAATTAAATCATTAACGAGCCTTTCGACATGAATAGCTTACAACATATCTGTGGTTAGCCTACTCAGCTATAGCAAAGGGACCTCTGTGTAGAATATGTGTTTTATTTAAACCTCCAGTGCACCGCGGTCTTAGAGGACAGTTTATAGTTTCCCCTTGCCTCATATATCAAAAGTTTCATGAAGATGCACAGTCCCATGCAACATTTGAAAAGATCATGAATAGAAAGGGACTAAGCGTTCATGAAATTTTAAATGTAGCATATCACAAAGAAGTTGTAGCAAATCGTTTAAAACTTAGATCTATCGTATCAACAATTTTATTTTGCGGACGACATGACCTTCCACTTCGTCGGAAAGTCGACGAGATTCTGTTTAAACAGACCTGCTACATTTTCGAGTTGACTCTGGAGACGAGATTTTGAAAAATCATTTAGAATCAGGAGCAAAAAAATTTGAACATATCGTATCAAATACAAAACGAATTGATAGAAATTTGTTCCGATGTTCTGAAAAGCAAAATAATTGAGGAGGTGAAACATACTTTGGCTTTTTCGGTTTTGGCTGATGAGACTTCTGATATTAGTGGAACAGAGCAATTATCGATTGGTGTACGCTATCTACGTTCTGATAAGGATGATAACAAACCAATTGTTCGTGAAGAATTCCTCGAATATGTACCGTTAAAGGAATTGAACGCAAAAGCCATTTTAGAAATTATTATTCGCTTCCTGCAAGATTGCAATTTTGATTTAAATAAACTTGTTGGCCAAGGATACGAGGGTTGTGCCGCAAAGGCAGGTCATATAGGTGGTGTTCAGGAAAATATTAACGATAAATATCCTTCAGCACTATTTTTCCACTGTGCAAGCCATGTATTGAATCTTGTCGTTAATGACCTGAATACTGTCAGTGAAGTGAGAAATACTGCTGGGACTACAAAGGAAATTATAAATTTTTTTAGATGGAGTACATTGCGGCGGAATAAAATTCCAAATATACCTTTATTTGTGAAACGCGTTGGACAGCAAAGTACAAAAGTATCAGAATATTTTCTGAAAACTTTCTGCCTATTGTTAAAGTTTTAGAAGAACTTTCGCAGGACGCACCGAATTCTAAAACGAAAACCAAAGCGTATCAGCTCTACACGATTGCAACAACTTCAACATACATTGTGACACTTTTAGTAAATAAATTAACTGATTTGTTTCAATCTCACCCCGATAATGCCTCTATAGAGTTTTGCGGTAATTTTCGAGAAAGCTCGAAAAATATGCGAAAAACTCTATGTTGAATTTAAGCGTCCTCTAGTAGTGGCAAGACAGACTTATAGATCAAATCAACCGTTTGAAAATATTGAAGAAGTTTTTTGATCATCTATATCTATCCCATACTTAGATTCTTTTATTTGTTCATTAAAAAATCGTTTTTCTACAACAAACAAAAAGCATTTTCGCTTATGCAGCTTCACCCGGAAAATATGAGAAAATTAGACAAATCAGCATTTATAGCGAAAGCAGAAGATATACAGAACCTCTACGGTGGTCTTCTACATAATTTTATTGCCGAGGCTACCACATGCTATGAGACGATGAAGACAAATGAAGCAAATAATGCGGTTATAAATGAATCTGTTGCTGAATACGCAGATATAATTGCTGAAGCCACACCGTCTTACCCAGATGTATGTAACGCAATCAAACTTGGTTTAACAATTCCAGCAATAACATGTAGTATTGTACGTACATTTGGCACATTAAGAGCGTGTTAAGACGTGGAATCGCTCTACTATGGGAGACGCAAGACTAAGCGGACTGTGTATGCTCAGTAACCACAGGAAAAGAGTAGAGGAGGACACTGAATTTATTGGCAATGTGATTAACAAATTTGGACAGCAACCTAGACGCCTTCAGTTTCTATTCAAATAGAATTAATAAAGAACAAAAAAACCTATGTATATTCTTTTGGTATATGTTTTTGACAGACTTGTAATCACTAATTAAAAGTGGCGCAGTTGGTAGGATATTGATAAATATCATTATCCGTGAAACAAACCTACGTATAACTGCAACGCGTAGAAAACAAATATGCACGACTGGGTCCCACGAACTTGCTCTAATGCGCGACCACATTGTGGTTCTATAGTCTGAAATAAATTAGCTGTGGGAGTCTATATTTTATCCATTTGTCAAATCTTAGTTTAGTTGCAGGGGGTATTATGTGAGTATACAAAAATTAACAATATAGCCTAGTGTTGCATATATGCAATATGGTAAATTGTTTTAAATCAACAAAATTAGAAAGAAATTGATTAAAAGACTTTAAATCTGTTTTAACCCAACGCGATGTACACCATTTGATTTCTTACATAAATCTTAATTTATAAGAAACAAATTTTGAAAATCGTAGGAGCGTTTTTAAAAATAATTAATTTCGTATATATAAAATTTCGTTAACATTTTTGAGAAAAAAAATTGGTACACCAATTTTAAGTATTTTTTAATGTTAAGTTAAAAATTGAACTTTACAAAAAAATCTGCTACCCGTTTTCGAAATATAGAATTTTCAAAAAATAATTTTGAATTTTTTTTCAAAAATCCAAAAATTATTTTATAGAAAATTTTGCTACGCACTTTTATTTATATTTGTTACAAGCTTCTGTATAAAAAATCTAATTTTATTCGGTTGATCAGATATTGAGATAAAAATTTTAAATGGTAGATTGTATTTACTAATTTGAACACACAAAAAAACTTTTATCAAAATCGTAAGAGCTGTTTTTGAGAAAAAAAATATTTTTCTTAACGGATTTTAACATTTGTATGGGAGGCACCGTTATTTTTGGGGATTAGAATAATTTTTATAGTTATAGTTATATGAGACAGGCTTACAGATATAGAATAATTTTTGTCAAAAATCTTCTAGATAAAGTTATAAAACTGCTATTTGCCAAGTTTAATAAAAATCGAAAGAATCGTTTTTGAAATATTGAGTTTTCAAAAAAAAAAATTTAAATCTTTTCTTAAAAATCTAAAAAATAGTTTTTTTGAAAATTTTGGTGCACAATATTATGTGTCAATAATTCTTCATAAAAAAATTGATCAGAATCAGTTTAACCGTTTTCGAGAAAAGGGAAAATCAAAAAATGGTTCTTTGGGAGGTACCATTAATAACTTTTTTTTGGAACCATTTTTTTTATTAAACGGCAACTTATAGCTATTTAAATTTATTGAGTTCTTAAAATCAAATTCGGTAGCGCTGGTTTTGAGAAATATAAGTTTTTCCTTTTTGGCCAAGAAATTTTGTATTACAGCTACTGTTAGTTTTGGTCCTAAAAAAAAGAGCAAAAAATAGGTACCACTAGCTGGTATTATTTTCTTTATTGACAGCCAATCAGCCATAAAGGCACTCTCTGCCATCGAAATAAAGTCAAAACTCGTTTCCTGTTGCCGCGAAGAGCTCAAGATTCTAGGCTCGCAGCACAATGTTACGCTCTGATGGGTTCCTGGCCATAAAGGAATTCCAGGTTACGAGAAAGCAGACGAACTGGCACGTATTGGATCATCAGCTGATGCTAGCCAGGCAGAGCCAAACGTGAACGCACCCATCTGTTCTTTAAACAGAAGGTGGAAAAGAAAATTCTTGAAAAAAACAAATGAAAGATGGACCCTACTTAACTCTTGTGCGAATACCAAGAAAATTTGGCCGCTTTTTGACAAGGGTAAAACAGATAAGCTCCTAAAACTAAACAAGAAAACACTGTACTCTCTAATGGGTATCGTTACCGGACACAATCTGCTGAAGTACCACAAGAAAAAACTGAGGCTCAGCACAGATGATTTATGCAGAGGTCGTGGCGATGAAGAAGCACATGAAGACACTTCTCACTTCTTATGTCACTGCCCAGCACTCTCGCAACTAAGACACAAACATCTAGGAAGATATTTCTTTATCGATCTGTAAGAGCTCTCCAACTTTTCCGGTGTTGAAACTGTCGAAATTCATCAAAGCGTCCGGTTGGCTTGATTGTGCATGAAATAATTTTATATTTTAACTTATATGGAGTGTTCAATCCTCCGGGGTATCACAAGGGGTCTACATTGATCTAAGTGTGATGGAAATTAGATCCTTTATCAGCCCAAAAACCTAACCTAACCTATCAATAAACGATAAATTCTTTTATGTAAAAAGTATTTATTTGTTCGTGATGAAATCATCCCAAATCAACCACTAACCACAGCGATAATCATAAAGTTTAACTTCTATGTATAGTACTTCAACATTTCCCCCACCACTATCACTTTACTCTGAATTTTTAGATGAGAATTTTTGGCTGAAATTTCAGATGAAACGTAATCAAACGTAACTAAAAGTCACTAAAAGTCATCTAACTTTTTATGGCAGCTGGCCAATCAGAAGCTCTAAAAATTCAGAAATCTGAAAGTTCAGATGTTAAACGTATTGCGTTGAACGTACCCATTATGTCAAATTCAAATCGGGCGGGTCGGGTAGGTATTTGTTTGAATAGGTATAATATAACTGCAATCGGCTCCAAACCGAATTTTTAAACATACATACCTCCCTTTTGCACTTGCTTAATTCATTTGGCCAGTTTACTTAACTGCAATCTGCAATTGCAGTAACTCAACTAAATTTGCAACTTATCATTCATAATTTAAGCTCTTTTAACTCTTGTATTATTTTCTCTGGAGTAATTATGTAGAAGTTATAAAAACATATATACATTCAAAATTGCTTTATGTTATAAATTATTAAAAACCTTTAAAATATTTTTTGAAATGTTACCTGATTTGTTATCACAAATATTGATCAAAGCATACATCATATCATTTCATTCAATTAAATCATTAACGAGCCTTTCGACATGAATAGCTTACAACATATCCGTGGTTAGCCTACTCAGCTATAGCAAAGGGACCTCTGTGTAAAATATGTGTTTTATTTAAGCCTCCAGTGCACCGCGGTCTTAGAGGACAGTTTATAGTTTCCCCTTGCCTCATATATCAAAAGTTTCATGAAGATGCACAGTCCCATGCGACATTCATTTGAAAAGATCATGAATAGAAAGGGACTAAGCGTTCATGAAATTTTAAATGCAGCATATCACACAGAAGTTGTAGCAAATCGTTTAAAACTTAGATCTATCGTATCAACAATTTTATTTTGTGGACGACATGACCTTCCACTTCGTCGGAAAGTCGACGAGATTCTGTTTAAACAGACCTGCTACATTTTCGAGTTGACTCTGGAGACGAGATTTTGAAAAATCATTTAGAATCAGGAGCAAAAAAAATTTGAACATATCGTATCAAATACAAAACGAATTGATAGAAATTTGTTCCGATGTTCTGAAAAGCAAAATAATTGAGGAGGTGAAACATACTTTGGCTTTTTCGGTTTTGGCTGATGAGACTTCTGATATTAGTGGAACAGAGCAATTATCGATTGGTGTACGCTATCTACGTTCTGATAAGGATGATAACAAACCAATTGTTCGTGAAGAATTCCTCGAATATGTACCGTTAAAGGAATTGAACGCAAAAGCCATTTTAGAAATTATTATTCGCTTCCTGCAAGATTGCAATTTTGATTTAAATAAACTTGTTGGCCAAGGATACGAGGGTTGTGCCGCAAAGGCAGGTCATATAGGTGGTGTTCAGGAAAATATTAACGATAAATATCCTTCAGCACTATTTTTCCACTGTGCAAGCCATGTATTGAATCTTGTCGTTAATGACCTGAATACTGTCAGTGAAGTGAGAAATACTGCTGGGACTACAAAGGAAATTATAAATTTTTTTAGAGAGAGTACGTTGCGGCGGAATAAAATTCCAAATATACCTTTATTTTGTGAAACGCGTTGGACAGCAAAGTACAAAAGTATCAGAATATTTTCTGAAAACTTTCTGCCTATTGTTAAAGTTTTAGAAGAACTTTCGCAGGACGCACCGAATTCTAAAACGAAAACCAAAGCGTATCAGCTCTACACGATTGCAACAACTTCAACATACATTGTGACACTTTTAGTAAATAAATTAACTGATTTGTTTCAATCTCACCCCGATAATGCCTCTATAGAGTTTGCGGTAATTTTCGAGAAAGCTCGAAAAATATGCGAAAAACTCTATGTTGAATTTAAGCGTCCTCTAGTAGTGGCAAGACAGACTTATAGATCAAATCAACCGTTTGAAAATATGGAAGAAGTTTTTTGATCATATATATTTATCCCATACTTAGATTCTTTTATTTGTTCATTAAAAAATCGTTTTTCTACAACAAACAAAAAGCATTTTCGCTTATGCAGCTTCACCCGGAAAATATGAGAAAATTAGACAAATCAGCATTTATAGCGAAAGCAGAAGATATACAGAACCTCTACGTTGGTCTTCTACATAATTTTATTGCCGAGGCTACCACATGGTATGAGACGATGAAGACAAATGAAGCAAATAATGCGGTTATAAATGAATCTGTTGCTGAATACGCAGATCTATTTGCTGAAGCCACACCGTCTTACCCAGATGTTTGTAACGCAATCAAAATTGGTTTAACAATTCCAGCAATAACATGTAGTATTGTACGTACATTTGGCACATTAAGAGCGTGTTAAGACGTGGAATCGCTCTACTATGGGAGACGCAAGACTAAGCGGACTGTGTATGCTCAGTAACCACAGGAAAAGAGTAGAGGAGGACACTGAATTTATTGGCAATGTGATTAACAAATTTGGACAGCAACCTAGACGCCTCCAGTTTCTATTCAAATAGAATTAATAAAGAACAAAAAAACCTATGTATATTCTTTTGGTATATGTTTTTGACAGACTTGTAATCACTAATTAAAAGTGGCGCAGTTGGTAGGATATTGATAAATATCATTATCCGTGAAACAAACCTACGTATAACTGCAACGCGTAGAAAACAAATATGCACGACTGGGTCCCACGAACTTGCTCTAATGCGCGACCACATTGTGGTTCTATAGTCTGAAATAAATTAGCTGTGGGAGTCTATATTTTATCCATTTGTCAAATCTTAGTTTAGTTGCAGGGGGTATTATGTGAGTATACAAAAATTAACAATATAGCCTAGTGTTGCATATATGCAATATGGTAAATTGTTTTAAATCAACAAAATTAGAAAGAAATTGATTAAAAGACTTTAAATCTGTTTTAACCCAACGCGATGTACACCATTTGATTTCTTACATAAATCTTAATTTATAAGAAAAAAATTTTGAAAATCGTAGGAGCGTTTTTAAAAATAATTAATTTCGTATATATAAAATTTCGTTAACATTTTTGAGAAAAAAAATTGGTACACCAATTTTAAGTATTTTTTAATGTTAAGTTAAAAATTGAACTTTACAAAAAAATCTGCTACCCGTTTTCGAAATATAGAATTTTCAAAAAATAATTTTGAATTTTTTTTCAAAAATCCAAAAATTATTTTATAGAAAATTTTGCTACGCACTTTTATTTATATTTGTTACAAGCTTCTGTATAAAAAATCTAATTTTATTCGGTTGATCAGATATTGAGATACAAATTTTAAATGGTAGATTGTACTAATTTCAACACACAAAAAAACTTTTATCAAAATCGTAAGAGCTGTTTTTGAGAAAAAAAATATTTTTCTTAACGGATTTTAACATTTGTATGGGAGGCACCGTTATTTTTGGGGATTAGAATAATTTTTATAGTTATAGTTATATGAGACAGGCTTACAGATATAAAATAATTTTTGTCAAAAATCTTCAAGATAAAGTTATAAAACTGCTATTTGCCAAGTTTAATAAAAATCGAAAGAAGCGTTTTTGAAATATTGAGTTTTCAAAAAAAAAAATTTAAATCTTTTCTTAAAAATAGTTTTTTTGAAAATTTTGGTGCACAATATTATGTGCCAATAATTCTTCATAAAAAAATTGATCAGAATCAGTTTAACCATTTTCGAGAAAAGGGAAAATCAAAAAATGGTTCTTTGGGAGGTACCATTAATAACTTTTTTTTGGAACCATTTTTTTTATTAAACGGCAACTTATAGCTATTTAAATTTATTGAGTTCTTAAAATCAAATTTGGAAGCGCTGGTTTTGAGAAATATAAGTTTTTCCTTTTTGGCTAAGAAATTTTGTATTACAGCTACTGTTAGTTTTGGTCCTAAAAAAAAGAGCGAAAAATAGGTACCACTAGCTGGTATTATTTTCTTTATTGACAGCCAATTAGCCATAAAGGCACTCTCTGCCATCGAAATAAAGTCAAAACTCGTTTCCTGTTGCCGCGAAGAGCTCAAGATTCTAGGCTCGCAGCACAATGTTACGCTCTGCTGGGTTCCTGGCCATAAAGGAATTCCAGGTTACGAGAAAGCAGACGAACTGGCACGTATTGGATCATCAGCTGATGCTAGCCAGGCAGAGCCAAACGTGAACGCACCCATCTGTTCTTTAAACAGAAGGTGGAAAAGAAAATTCTTGAAAAAAACAAATGAAAGATGGACCCTACTTAACTCTTGTGCGAATACCAAGAAAATTTGGCCGCTTTTTGACAAGGGTAAAACGGATAAGCTCCTAAAACTAAACAAGAAAACACTGTACTCTCTAATGGGTATCGTTACCGGACACAATCTGCTGAAGTACCACAAGAAAAAACTGAGGCTCAGCACAGATGATTTATGCAGAGGTCGTGGCGATGAAGAAGCACATGAAGACACTTCTCACTTCTTATGTCACTGCCCAGCACTCTCGCAACTAAGACACAAACATCTAGGAAGATATTCTTAAACGATCTGGAAGAGCTCTCCAACTTTTCCGGTCTTAAACTGTCGAAATTCATCAAAGCGTCCGGTTGGCTTGATTGTGCATGAAATAATTTTATATTTTAACTTATATGGAGTGTTCAATCCTCCGGGGTATCACAAGGGATCTACATTGATCTAAGTGTGATGGAAATTAGATCCTTTATCAGCCCAAAAACCTAACCTTACCTAACCTATCGATAAACGATAAATTCTTTTATGTAAAAAGTATTTATTTGTTCGTGATGAAATCATCCCAAATCAACCACTAACCACAGCGATAATCATAAAGTTTGACTTCTATGTATAGTACTTCAACATTTCCTCCACCACTATCACTTTACTCTGAATTTTCAGATGAGAATTTTTGGCTGAAATTTCAGATGAAACGTAATCAAACGTAACTAAAAGTCACTAAAAGTCATCTAACTTTTTATGGCAGCTGGCCAATCAGAAGCTCTAAAAATTCAGAAATCTGAAAGTTCAGATGTTAAACGTATTGCGTTGAACGTACCCATTATGTCAAATTCAAATCGGGCGGGTCGGGTAGGTATTTGTTTGAATAGGTATAATATAACTGCAATCGGCTCCAAACCGAATTTTTAAACATACATACCTCCCTTTTGCACTTGCTTAATTCATTTGGCCAGTTTACTTAACTGCAATCTGCAATTGCAGTAACTCAACTAAATTTGCAACTTATCATTCATAATTTAAGCTCTTTTAACTCTTGTATTATTTTCTCTGGAGTAATTATGTAGAAGTTATAAAAACATATATACATTCAAAATTGCTTTATGTTATAAATTATTAAAAACCTTTAAAATATTTTTTGAAATGTTACCTGATTTGTTATCACAAATATTGATCAAAGCATACATCATATCATTTCATTCAATTAAATCATTAACGAGCCTTTCGACATGAATAGCTTACAACATATCCGTGGTTAGCCTACTCAGCTATAGCAAAGGGACCTCTGTGTAAAATATGTGTTTTATTTAAGCCTCCAGTGCACCGCGGTCTTAGAGGACAGTTTATAGTTTCCCCTTGCCTCATATATCAAAAGTTTCATGAAGATGCACAGTCCCATGCGACATTCATTTGAAAAGATCATGAATAGAAAGGGACTAAGCGTTCATGAAATTTTAAATGCAGCATATCACACAGAAGTTGTAGCAAATCGTTTAAAACTTAGATCTATCGTATCAACAATTTTATTTTGTGGACGACATGACCTTCCACTTCGTCGGAAAGTCGACGAGATTCTGTTTAAACAGACCTGCTACATTTTCGAGTTGACTCTGGAGACGAGATTTTGAAAAATCATTTAGAATCAGGAGCAAAAAAAATTTGAACATATCGTATCAAATACAAAACGAATTGATAGAAATTTGTTCCGATGTTCTGAAAAGCAAAATAATTGAGGAGGTGAAACATACTTTGGCTTTTTCGGTTTTGGCTGATGAGACTTCTGATATTAGTGGAACAGAGCAATTATCGATTGGTGTACGCTATCTACGTTCTGATAAGGATGATAACAAACCAATTGTTCGTGAAGAATTCCTCGAATATGTACCGTTAAAGGAATTGAACGCAAAAGCCATTTTAGAAATTATTATTCGCTTCCTGCAAGATTGCAATTTTGATTTAAATAAACTTGTTGGCCAAGGATACGAGGGTTGTGCCGCAAAGGCAGGTCATATAGGTGGTGTTCAGGAAAATATTAACGATAAATATCCTTCAGCACTATTTTTCCACTGTGCAAGCCATGTATTGAATCTTGTCGTTAATGACCTGAATACTGTCAGTGAAGTGAGAAATACTGCTGGGACTACAAAGGAAATTATAAATTTTTTTAGAGAGAGTACGTTGCGGCGGAATAAAATTCCAAATATACCTTTATTTTGTGAAACGCGTTGGACAGCAAAGTACAAAAGTATCAGAATATTTTCTGAAAACTTTCTGCCTATTGTTAAAGTTTTAGAAGAACTTTCGCAGGACGCACCGAATTCTAAAACGAAAACCAAAGCGTATCAGCTCTACACGATTGCAACAACTTCAACATACATTGTGACACTTTTAGTAAATAAATTAACTGCTTTGTTTCAATCTCACCCCGATAATGCCTCTATAGAGTTTGCGGTAATTTTCGAGAAAGCTCGAAAAATATGCGAAAAACTCTATGTTGAATTTAAGCGTCCTCTAGTAGTGGCAAGACAGACTTATAGATCAAATCAACCGTTTGAAAATATGGAAGAAGTTTTTTGATCATATATATTTATCCCATACTTAGATTCTTTTATTTGTTCATTAAAAAATCGTTTTTCTACAACAAACAAAAAGCATTTTCGCTTATGCAGCTTCACCCGGAAAATATGAGAAAATTAGACAAATCAGCATTTATAGCGAAAGCAGAAGATATACAGAACCTCTACGTTGGTCTTCTACATAATTTTATTGCCGAGGCTACCACATGGTATGAGACGATGAAGACAAATGAAGCAAATAATGCGGTTATAAATGAATCTGTTGCTGAATACGCAGATCTATTTGCTGAAGCCACACCGTCTTACCCAGATGTTTGTAACGCAATCAAAATTGGTTTAACAATTCCAGCAATAACATGTAGTATTGTACGTACATTTGGCACATTAAGAGCGTGTTAAGACGTGGAATCGCTCTACTATGGGAGACGCAAGACTAAGCGGACTGTGTATGCTCAGTAACCACAGGAAAAGAGTAGAGGAGGACACTGAATTTATTGGCAATGTGATTAACAAATTTGGACAGCAACCTAGACGCCTTCAGTTTCTATTCAAATAGAATTAATAAAGAACAAAAAAACCTATGTATTTTCTTTCCTACATGCCAGGGGGTGCAAGTGCACCCCTTGCACCCCCCTGCCGGCGCCCATGATATCTGGCATATTATTTGAACGGAACATTTTACCAAGTGGAAAAGAATATCTAAGATATTCTTTTGGTATATGTTTTTGACAGACTTGTAATCACTAATTAAAAGTGGCGCAGTTGGTAGGATATTGATAAATATCATTATCCGTGAAACAAACCTAGGTATAACTGCAACGCGTAGAAAACAAATATTCACGACTGGGTCCCACGAACTTGCTCTAATGCGCGATCACATAGTGGTTCTATAGTCTGAAATAAATTAGCTGTGGGAGTCTATATTTTATCCATTTGTCAAATCTTAGTTTAGTTGCAGGGGGTATTATGTGAGTATACAAAAATTAACAATATAGCCTAGTGTTGCATATATGCAATATGCATAAAAGGAAATTATATTATTTAAACTGGTAAATTGTTTTAAATCAACAAAATTAGAAAGAAATTGATTAAAAGACTTTAAATCTGTTTTAACCCAACGCGATGTACACCATTTGATTTCTTACATAAATCTTAATTTATAAGAAAAAAATTTTGAAAATCGTAGGAGCGTTTTTAAAAATAATTAATTTCGTATATATAACATTTTTGAGAAAAAAAATTGGTACACCAATTTTAAGCATTTTTTAATGTTAAGTTAAAAATTGAACTTTACAAAAAAATCTGCTACCCGTTTTCGAAATATAGAATTTTCAAAAAATAATTTTGAATTTTTTTTCAAAAATCCAAAAATTATTTTATAGAAAATTTTGCTACGCACTTTTATTTATATTTGTTACAAGCTTCTGTATAAAAAATCTTATTTTATTCGGTTGATCAGATATTGAGATAGTCAAAAATCAATGAAACCGTTCTATGAGAGGTACTGTTAATAAACGTTAAATATAAAATTTAAAAATTTTAAATGGTAGATTGTACTAATTTCAACACACAACAAAACTTTTATCAAAATCGTAAGAGCTGTTTTTGAGAAAAAAAAAATATTTTTCTTAACGGATTTTAACATTTGTATGGGAGGCACCGTTATTTTTGGGGATTAGAATAATTTTTATAGTTATAGTTATATGAGACAGGCTTACAGATATAGAATAATTTTTGTCAAAAATCTTCTAGATAAAGCTATAAAACTGCTATTTGCCAAGTTTAATAAAAATCGAAAGAATCGTTTTTGAAATATTGCGTTTTCAAAAAAAAATTTAAAACTTTTCTTAAAAATCTAAAAAATAGTTTTTTTGAAAATTTTGGTGCACAATATTATGTGTCAATAATTCTTCATAAAAAAATTCATCAGAATCAGTTTAACCGTTTTCGAGAAAATCAAAAAATGATTCTTTGGGAGGTACCATTAATAACTTTTTTTTGGAACCATTTTTTTTATTAAACGGCAACTTATAGCTATTTAAATTAATTGAGTTCTTAAAATCAAATTCGGTAGCGCTGGTTTTGGTTTTTTCTTTTTGGCCAAGAAATTTTGTATTACAGCTACTGTTAGTTTTGGTCCTAAAAAAAAGAGCAAAAAATAGGTACCACTAGCTGGTATTATTTTCTTTATTGACAGCCAATCAGCCATAAAGGCACTCTCTGCCATCGAAATAAAGTCAAAACTCGTTTCCTGTTGCCGCGAAGAGCTCAAGATTCTAGGCTCGCAGCACAATGTTACGCTCTGCTGGGTTCCTGGCCATAAAGGAATTCCAGGTTACGAGAAAGCAGACGAACTGGCACGTATTGGATCATCAGCTGATGCTAGCCAGGCAGAGCCAAACGTGAACGCACCCATCTGTTCCTTTAAACAGAAGGTGGAAAAGAAAATTCTTGAAAAAACAAATGAAAGATGGACCCTACTTAACTCTTGTGCGAATACCAAGAAAATTTGGTCTTCTATGTATAGTACTTCAACATTTCCCCCACCACTATCACTTTACTCTGAATTTTCAGATGAGAATTTTCGGCTGAAATTTCAGATGAAACGTAATCAAACGTAACTAAAAGTCACTAAAAGTCATCTAACTTTTTATGGCAGCTGGCCAATCAGAAGCTCTAAAAATTCAGAAATCTGAAAGTTCAGATGTTAAACGTATTGCGTTGAACGTACCCATTATGTCAAATTCAAATCGGGTGGATCGGGTAGGTATTTGTTTGAATAGGTTCAATATAACTGCAATCGGCTCCAAACCGAATTTTTAAACATACATACCTCCCTTTTGCACTTGCTTAATTCATTTGGCCAGTTTACTTAACTGCAATCTGCAATTGCAGTAACTCAACTAAATTTGCAACTTATCATTCATAATTTAAGCTCTTTTAACTCTTGTATTATTTTCTCTGGAGTAATTATGTAGAAGTTATAAAAACATATATACATTCAAAATTGCTTTATGTTATAAATTATTAAAAACCTTTAAAATATTTTTTGAAATGTTACCTGATTTGTTATCACAAATATTGATCAAAGCATACATCATATCATTTCATTCAATTAAATCATTAACGAGCCTTTCGACATGAATAGCTTACAACATATCCGTGGTTAGCCTACTCAGCTATAGCAAAGGGACCTCTGTGTAAAATATGTGTTTTATTTAAGCCTCCAGTGCACCGCGGTCTTAGAGGACAGTTTATAGTTTCCCCTTGCCTCATATATCAAAAGTTTCATGAAGATGCACAGTCCCATGCGACATTCATTTGAAAAGATCATGAATAGAAAGGGACTAAGCGTTCATGAAATTTTAAATGCAGCATATCACACAGAAGTTGTAGCAAATCGTTTAAAACTTAGATCTATCGTATCAACAATTTTATTTTGTGGACGACATGACCTTCCACTTCGTCGGAAAGTCGACGAGATTCTGTTTAAACAGACCTGCTACATTTTCGAGTTGACTCTGGAGACGAGATTTTGAAAAATCATTTAGAATCAGGAGCAAAAAAAATTTGAACATATCGTATCAAATACAAAACGAATTGATAGAAATTTGTTCCGATGTTCTGAAAAGCAAAATAATTGAGGAGGTGAAACATACTTTGGCTTTTTCGGTTTTGGCTGATGAGACTTCTGATATTAGTGGAACAGAGCAATTATCGATTGGTGTACGCTATCTACGTTCTGATAAGGATGATAACAAACCAATTGTTCGTGAAGAATTCCTCGAATATGTACCGTTAAAGGAATTGAACGCAAAAGCCATTTTAGAAATTATTATTCGCTTCCTGCAAGATTGCAATTTTGATTTAAATAAACTTGTTGGCCAAGGATACGAGGGTTGTGCCGCAAAGGCAGGTCATATAGGTGGTGTTCAGGAAAATATTAACGATAAATATCCTTCAGCACTATTTTTCCACTGTGCAAGCCATGTATTGAATCTTGTCGTTAATGACCTGAATACTGTCAGTGAAGTGAGAAATACTGCTGGGACTACAAAGGAAATTATAAATTTTTTTAGAGAGAGTACGTTGCGGCGGAATAAAATTCCAAATATACCTTTATTTTGTGAAACGCGTTGGACAGCAAAGTACAAAAGTATCAGAATATTTTCTGAAAACTTTCTGCCTATTGTTAAAGTTTTAGAAGAACTTTCGCAGGACGCACCGAATTCTAAAACGAAAACCAAAGCGTATCAGCTCTACACGATTGCAACAACTTCAACATACATTGTGACACTTTTAGTAAATAAATTAACTGATTTGTTTCAATCTCACCCCGATAATGCCTCTATAGAGTTTGCGGTAATTTTCGAGAAAGCTCGAAAAATATGCGAAAAACTCTATGTTGAATTTAAGCGTCCTCTAGTAGTGGCAAGACAGACTTATAGATCAAATCAACCGTTTGAAAATATGGAAGAAGTTTTTTGATCATATATATTTATCCCATACTTAGATTCTTTTATTTGTTCATTAAAAAATCGTTTTTCTACACCAAACAAAAAGCATTTTCGCTTATGCAGCTTCACCCGGAAAATATGAGAAAATTAGACAAATCAGCATTTATAGCGAAAGCACAAGATATACAGAACCTCTACGTTGGTCTTCTACATAATTTTATTGCCGAGGCTACCACATGGTATGAGACGATGAAGACAAATGAAGCAAATAATGCGGTTATAAATGAATCTGTTGCTGAATACGCAGATCTATTTGCTGAAGCCACACCGTCTTACCCAGATGTTTGTAACGCAATCAAAATTGGTTTAACAATTCCAGCAATAACATGTAGTATTGTACGTACATTTGGCACATTAAGAGCGTGTTAAGACGTGGAATCGCTCTACTATGGGAGACGCAAGACTAAGCGGACTGTGTATGCTCAGTAACCACAGGAAAAGAGTAGAGGAGGACACTGAATTTATTGGCAATGTGATTAACAAATTTGGACAGCAACCTAGACGCCTTGAGTTTCTATTCAAATAGAATTAATAAAGAACAAAAAAACCTATGTATTTTCTTTCCTACATGCCAGGGGGTGCAAGTGCACCCCTTGCACCCCCCTGCCGGCGCCCATGATATCTGGGATATTATTTGAACGGAACATTTTACCAAGTGGAAAAGAATATCTAAGATATTATAAAATTCTAAGATATTCTTTTGGTATATGTTTTTGACAGACTTGTAATCACTAATTAAAAGTGGCGCAGTTGGTAGGATATTGATAAATATCATTATCCGTGAAACAAACCTAGGTATAACTGCAACGCGTAGAAAACAAATATTCACGACTGGGTCCCACGAACTTGCTCTAATGCGCGATCACATTGTGGTTCTATAGTCTGAAATAAATTAGCTGTGGGAGTCTATATTTTATCCATTTGTCAAATCTTAGTTTAGTTGCAGGGGGTATTATGTGAGTATACCAAAATTAACAATATAGCCTAGTGTTGCATATATGCAATATGCATAAAAGGAAATTATATTATTTAAACTGGTAAATTGTTTTAAATCAACAAAATTAGAAAGAAATTGATTAAAAGACTTTAAATCTGTTTTAACCCAACGCGATGTACACCATTTGATTTCTTACATAAATCTTAATTTATAAGAAAAAAATTTTGAAAATCGTAGGAGCGTTTTTAAAAATAATTAATTTCGTATATATAAAATTTCGTTAACATTTTTGAGAAAAAAAATTGGTACACCAATTTTAAGTATTTTTTAATGTTAAGTTAAAAATTGAACTTTAAAAAAAATCTGCTACCCGTTTTCGAAATATAGAATTTTCAAAAAATAATTTTGAATTTTTTTTCAAAAATCCAAAAATTATTTTATAGAAAATTTTGCTACGCACTTTTATTTATATTTGTTACAAGCTTCTGTATAAAAAATCTAATTTTATTCGGTTGATCAGATATTGAGATAGTCAAAAATCAATGAAACCGTTCTATGAGAGGTACTGTTAATAAACGTTAAATATAAAATTTAAAAATTTTAAATGGTAGATTGTACTAATTTCAACACACAAAAAAACTTTTATCAAAATCGTAAGAGCTGTTTTTGAGAAAAAAAAAATATTTTTCTTAACGGATTTTAACATTTGTATGGGAGGCACCGTTATTTTTGAGGATTAGAATAATTTTTATAGTTATAGTTATATGAGACAGGCTTACAGATATAGAATAATTTTTGTCAAAAATCTTCTAGATAAAGCTATAAAACTGCTATTTGCCAAGTTTAATAAAAATCGAAAGAATCGTTTTTGAAACATTGCGTTTTCAAAAAAAAATTTAAAACTTTTCTTAAAAATCTAAAAAATAGTTTTTTTGAAAATTTTGGTGCACAATATTATGTGTCAATAATTCTTCATAAAAAAATTGATCAGAATCAGTTTAACCGTTTTCGAGAAAATCAAAAAATGATTCTTTGGGAAGTACCATTAATAACTTTTTTTTGGAACCATTTTTTTTATTAAACGGCAACTTATAGCTATTTAAATTAATTGAGTTCTTAAAATCAAATTCGGTAGCGCTGGTTTTGGTTTTTTCTTTTTGGCCAAGAAATTTTGTATTACAGCTACTGTTAGTTTTGGTCCTAAAAAAAGAGCAAAAAATAGGTACCACTAGCTGGTATTATTTTCTTTATTGACAGCCATAAAGGCACTCTCTGCCATCGAAATAAAGTCAAAACTCGTTTCCTGTTGCCGCGAAGAGCTCAAGATTCTAGGCTCGCAGCACAATGTTACGCTCTGCTTGGTTCCTGGCCATAAAGGAATTCCAGGTTACGAGAAAGCAGACGAACTGGCACGTATTGGATCATCAGCTGATGCTAGCCAGGCAGAGCCAAACGTGAACGCACCCATCTGTTCCTTTAAACAGAAGGTGGAAAAGAAAATTCTTGAAAAAACAAATGAAAGATGGACCCTACTTAACTCTTGTGCGAATACCAAGAAAATTTGGACTTCTATGTATAGTACTTCAACATTTCCCCCACCACTATCACTTTACTCTGAATTTTCAGATGAGAATTTTTGGCTGAAATTTCAGATGAAACGTAATCAAACGTAACTAAAAGTCACTAAAAGTCATCTAACTTTTTATGGCAGCTGGCCAATCAGAAGCTCTAAAAATTCAGAAATCTGAAAGTTCAGATGTTAAACGTATTGCGTTGAACGTACCCATTATGTCAAATTCAAATCGGGTGGATCGGGTAGGTATTTGTTTGAATAGGTTCAATATAACTGCAATCGGCTCCAAACCGAATTTTTAAACATACATACCTCCCTTTTGCACTTGCTTAATTCATTTGGCCAGTTTACTTAACTGCAATCTGCAATTGCAGTAACTCAACTAAATTTGCAACTTATCATTCATAATTTAAGCTCTTTTAACTCTTGTATTATTTTCTCTGGAGTAATTATGTAGAAGTTATAAAAACATATATACATTCAAAATTGCTTTATGTTATAAATTATTAAAAACCTTTAAAATATTTTTTGAAATGTTACCTGATTTGTTATCACAAATATTGATCAAAGCATACATCATATCATTTCATTCAATTAAATCATTAACGAGCCTTTCGACATGAATAGCTTACAACATATCCGTGGTTAGCCTACTCAGCTATAGCAAAGGGACCTCTGTGTAGAATATGTGTTTTATTTAAACCTCCAGTGCACCGCGGTCTTAGAGGACAGTTTATAGTTTCCTCTTGCCTCATATATCAAAAGTTTCATGAAGATGCACAGTCCCATGCGACATTCATTTGAAAAGATCATGAATAGAAAGGGACTAAGCGTTCATGAAATTTTAAATGTAGCATATCACAAAGAAGTTGTAGCAAATCGTTTAAAACTTAGATCTATCGTATCAACAATTTTATTTTGCGGACGACATGACCTTCCACTTCGTCGGAAAGTCGACGAGATTCTGTTTAAACAGACCTGCTACATTTTCGAGTTGACTCTGGAGACGAGATTTTGAAAAATCATTTAGAATCAGGAGCAAAAAAATTTGAACATATCGTATCAAATACAAAACGAATTGATAGAAATTTGTTCCGATGTTCTGAAAAGCAAAATAATTGAGGAGGTGAAACATACTTTGGCTTTTTCGGTTTTGGCTGATGAGACTTCTGATATTAGTGGAACAGAGCAATTATCGATTGGTGTACGCTATCTACGTTCTGATAAGGATGATAACAAACCAATTGTTCGTGAAGAATTCCTCGAATATGTACCGTTAAAGGAATTGAACGCAAAAGCCATTTTAGAAATTATTATTCGCTTCCTGCAAGATTGCAATTTTGATTTAAATAAACTTGTTGGCCAATGATACGAGGGTTGTGCCGCAAAGGCAGGTCATATAGGGTGCGTTCAGGAAAATATTAACGATAAATATCCTTCAGCACTATTTTTCTACTGTGCAAGCCATTTATTGAATCTTGTCGTTAATGACCTGAATACTGTCAGTGAAGTGAGAAATACTGCTGGGACTACAAAGGAAATTATAAATTTTTTTAGAGAGAGTACGTTGCGGCGGAATAAAATTCCAAATATACCTTTATTTTGTGAAACGCGTTGGACAGCAAAGTACAAAAGTATCAGAATATTTTCTGAAAACTTTCTGCCTATTGTTAAAGTTTTAGAAGAACTTTCGCAGCACCGAATTCTAAAACGAAACCCAAAGCGTATCAGCTCTACACGATTGCAACAACTTCTACATACATTGTGACACTTTTAGTAAATAAATTAACTGATTTGTTTCAATCTCACCCCGATAATGCCTCTATAGAGTTTGCGGTAATTTTCGAGAAAGCTCGAAAAATATGCGAAAAACTCTATGTTGAATTTAAGCGTCCTCTAGTAGTGGCAAGACAGACTTATAGATCAAATCAACCGTTTGAAAATATGGAAGAAGTTTTTTGATCATATATATTTATCCCATACTTAGATTCTTTTATTTGTTCATTAAAAAATCGTTTTTCTACAACAAACAAAAAGCATTTTCGCTTATGCAGCTTCACCCGGAAAATATGAGAAAATTAGACAAATCAGCATTTATAGCGAAAGCACAAGATATACAGAACCTCTACGTTGGTCTTCTACATAATTTTATTGCCGAGGCTACCACATGGTATGAGACGATGAAGAAAAATGAAGCAAATAATGCGGTTATAAATGAATCTGTTGCTGAATACGCAGATCTAATTGCTGAAGCCACACCGTCTTACCCAGATGTTTGTAACGCAATCAAAATTGGTTTAACAATTCCAGCAATAACATGTAGTATTGTACGTACATTTGGCACATTAAGAGCGTGTTAAGACGTGGAATCGCTCTACTATGGGAGACGCAAGACTAAGCGGACTGTGTATGCTCCGTAACCACAGGAAAAGAGTAGAGGAGGACACTGAATTTATTGGCAATGTGATTAACAAATTTGGACAGCAACCTAGACGCCTTCAGTTCCTATTCAAATAGAATTAATAAAGAACAAAAAAACCTATGTATTTTCTTTCCTACATGCCAGGGGGTGCAAGTGCACCCCTTGCACCCCCCTGCCGGCGCCCATGATATCTGGGATATTATTTGAACGGAACATTTTACCAAGTGGAAAAGAATATCTAAGATATTCTTTTGGTATATGTTTTTGACAGACTTGTAATCACTAATTAAAAGTGGCGCAGTTGGTAGGATATTGATAAATATCATTATCCGTGAAACAAACCTAGGTATAACTGCAACGCGTAGAAAACAAATATTCACGACTAGGTCCCACGAACTTGCTCTAATGCGCGATCACATTGTGGTTCTATAGTCTGAAATAAATTAGCTGTGGGAGTCTATATTTTATCCATTTATCAAATCTTAGTTTAGTTGCAGGGGGTATTATGTGAGTATACAAAAATTAACAATATAGCCTAGTGTTGCATATATGCAATATGCATAAAAGGAAATTATATTATTTAAACTGGTAAATTGTTTTAAATCAACAAAATTAGAAAGAAATTGATTAAAAGACTTTAAATCTGTTTTAACCCAACGCGATGTACACCATTTGATTTCTTACATAAATCTTAATTTATAAGAAAAAAATTTTGAAAATCTTAGGAGCGTTTTTAAAAATAATTAATTTCGTATATATAAAATTTCGTTAACATTTTTGAGAAAAAAAATTGGTACACCAATTTTAAGTATTTTTTAATGTTAAGTTAAAAATTGAACTTTACAAAAAAATCTGCTACCCGTTTTCGAAATATAGAATTTTCAAAAAATAATTTTGAATTTTTTTTCAAAAATCCAAAAATTATTTTATAGAAAATTTTGCTACGCACTTTTATTTATATTTGTTACAAGCTTCTGTATAAAAAATCTTATTTTATTCGGTTGATCAGATATTGAGATAGTCAAAAATCAATGAAACCGTTCTATGAGAGGTACTGTTAATAAACGTTAAATATAAAATTTAAAAATTTTAAATGGTAGATTGTACTAATTTCAACACACAAAAAAACTTTTATCAAAATCGTAAGAGCTGTTTTTGAGAAAAAAAAAATTTTTTCTTAACGGATTTTAACATTTGTATGGGAGGCACCGTTATTTTTGGGGATTAGAATAATTTTTATAGTTATAGTTATATGAGACAGGCTTACAGATATAGAATAATTTTGGTCAAAAATCTTCTAGATAAAGCTATAAAACTGCTATTTGCCAAGTTTAATAAAAATCGAAAGAATCGTTTTTGAAATATTGCGTTTTCAAAAAAAAATTTAAAACTTTTCTTAAAAATCTAAAAAATAGTTTTTTTGAAAATTTTGGTGCACAATATTATGTGTCAATAATTCTTCATAAAAAAATTGATCAGAATCAGTTTAACCGTTTTCGAGAAAAGCGAAAATCAAAAAATGGTTCTTTGGGAGGTACCATTAATAACTTTTTTTTGGAACCATTTTTTTTATTAAACGGCAACTTATAGCTATTTTAATTTATTGAGTTCTTAAAATCAAATTCGGTAGCGCTGGTTTTGAGAAATATAAGTTTTTCCTTTTTGGCCAAGAAATTTTGTATTACAGCTACTGTTAGTTTTGGTCCTAAAAAAAAGAGCAAAAAATAGGTACCACTAGCTGGTATTATTTTCTTTATTGACAGCCAATCAGCCATAAAGGCACTCTCTGCCATCGAAATAAAGTCAAAACTCGTTTCCTGTTGCCGCGAAGAGCTCAAGATTCTAGGCTCGCAGCACAATGTTACGCTCTGCTGGGTTCCTGGCCATAAAGGAATTCCAGGTTACGAGAAAGCAGACGAACTGGCACGTATTGGATCATCAGCTGATGCTAGCCAGGCAGAGCCAAACGTGAACGCACCCATCTGTTCCTTTAAACAGAAGGTGGAAAAGAAAATTCTTGAAAAAACAAATGAAAGATGGACCCTACTTAACTCTTGTGCGAATACCAAGAAAATTTGGCCGCTTTTTGACAAGGGTAAAACGGATAAGCTCCTAAAACTAAACAAGAAAACACTGCACTCTCTTATGGGTATCGTTACCGGACACAATCTGCTGAAGTACCACAAGAAAAAACTGAGGCTCAGCACAGATGATTTATGCAGAGGTCGTGGCGATGAAGAAGCACATGAAGACACTTCTAACTTCTTATGTCACTGCCCAGCACTCTCGCAACTAAGACACAAACATCTAGGAAGATATTTCTTTAACGATCTGGAAGAGCTCTCCAACTTTTCCGGTGTTAAACTGTCGAAATTCATCAAAGCGTCCGGTTGGCTTGATTGTGCATGAAATAATTTTATATTTTAACTTATATGGAGTGTTCAATCCTCCGGGGTATCACAAGGGATCTACATTGATCTAAGTGTGATGGAAATTAGATCCTTTATCAGCCCAAAAACCTAACCGAACCTAACCTATCAATAAACGATAAATTCTTTTATGTAAAAAGTATTTATTTGTTCGTGATGAAATCATCCCAAATCAACCACTAACCACAGCGATAATCATAAAGTTTAACTTCTATGTATAGTACTTCAACATTTCCCCCACCACTATCACTTTACTCTGAATTTTCAGATGAGAATTTTTGGCTGAAATTTTAGATGAAACGTAATCAAACGTAACTAAAAGTCACTAAAAGTCATCTAACTTTTTATGGCAGCTCTAAAAATTCAGAAATCTGAAAGTTCAGATGTTAAACGTATTGCGTTGAACGTACCCATTATGTCAAATTCAAATCGGGCGGATCGGGTAGGTATTTGTTTGAATAGGTATAATATAACTGCAATCGGCTCCAAACCGAATTTTTAAACATACATACCTCCCTTTTGCACTTGCTTAACTCATTTGGCCAGTTTACTTAACTGCAATCTGCAATTGCAGTAACTCAACTAAATTTGCAACTTATCATTCATAATTTAAGCTCTTTTAACTCTTGTATTATTTTCTCTGGAGTAATTATGTAGAAGTTATAAAAACATATATGCATTCAAAATTGCTTTATGTTATAAATTATTAAAAGCCTTTAAAATCTTTTTTTGAAATGTTACATGATTTGTTATCACAAATATTGATTAATCATTTCATTCAATTAAATCATTAACGAGCTTTTCGACATGAATAGCTTACAACATATCCGTGGTTAGCCTACTCAGCTATAGCAAAGGGACCTCTGTGTAGAATATGTGTTTTATTTAAACCTCCAGTGCACCGCGGTCTTAGAGGACAGTTTATAGTTTCCCCTTGCCTCATATATCAAAAGTTTCATGAAGATGCACAGTCCCATGCGACATTCATTTGAAAAGATCATGAATAGAAAGGGACTAAGCGTTCATGAAATTTTAAATGTAGCATATCACAAAGAAGTTGTAGCAAATCGTTTAAAACTTAGATCTATCGTATCAACAATTTTATTTTGCGAACGACATGACCTTCCACTTCGTGGGAAAGTCGACGAGATTCTGTTTAAACAGACCTGCTACATTCTCGAGTTGACTCTGGAGACGAGATTTTGAAAAATCATTTAGAATCAGGAGCAAAAAAAATTTGAACATATCGTATCAAATACAAAACGAATTGATAGAAATTTGTTCCGATGTTCTGAAAAGCAAAATAATTGAGGAGGTGAAACATACTTTGGCTTTTTCGGTTTTGGCTGATGAGACTTCTGATATTGGTGGAACAGAGCAATTATCGATTGGTGTACGCTATCTACGTTTTGATAAGGATGATAACAAACCAATTGTGTGTGAAGAATTCCTCAAATATGTACCATTAAAGGAATTGAACGCAAAAGCCATTTTAGAAATTATTATTCGCTTCCTGCAAGATTGCAATTTTGATTTAAATAAACTTGTTGGCCAAGGATACGAGGGTTGTGCCGCAAAGGCAGGTCATATAGGTGGTGTTCAGGAAAATATTAACGATAAATATCCTTCAGCACTATTTTTCCACTGTGCAAGCCATGTATTGAATCTTGTCGTTAATGACCTGAATACTGTCAGTGAAGTGAGAAATACTGCTGGGACTACAAAGGAAATTATAAATTTTTTTAGAGAGAGTACGTTGCGGCGGAATAAAATTCCAAATATACCTTTATTTTGTGAAACGCGTTGGACAGCAAAGTACAAAAGTATCAGAATATTTTCTGAAAACTTTCTGCCTATTGTTAAAGTTTTAGAAGAACTTTCGCAGGACGCACCGAATTCTAAAACGAAAACCAAAGCGTATCAGCTCTACACGATTGCAACAACTTCAACATACATTGTGACACTTTTAGTAAATAAATTAACTGCTTTGTTTCAATCTCACCCCGATAATGCCTCTATAGAGTTTGCGGTAATTTTCGAGAAAGCTCGAAAAATATGCGAAAAACTCTATGTTGAATTTAAGCGTCCTCTAGTAGTGGCAAGACAGACTTATAGATCAAATCAACCGTTTGAAAATATGGAAGAAGTTTTTTGATCATATATATTTATCCCATACTTAGATTCTTTTATTTGTTCATTAAAAAATCGTTTTTCTACAACAAACAAAAAGCATTTTCGCTTATGCAGCTTCACCCGGAAAATATGAGAAAATTAGACAAATCAGCATTTATAGCGAAAGCAGAAGATATACAGAACCTCTACGTTGGTCTTCTACATAATTTTATTGCCGAGGCTACCACATGGTATGAGACGATGAAGACAAATGAAGCAAATAATGCGGTTATAAATGAATCTGTTGCTGAATACGCAGATCTATTTGCTGAAGCCACACCGTCTTACCCAGATGTTTGTAACGCAATCAAAATTGGTTTAACAATTCCAGCAATAACATGTAGTATTGTACGTACATTTGGCACATTAAGAGCGTGTTAAGTGGAATCGCTCTACTATGGGAGACGCAAGACTAAGCGGACTGTGTATGCTCAGTAACCACAGGAAAAGAGTAGAGGAGGACACTGAATTTATTGTCAATGTGATTAACAAATTTGGACAGCAACCTAGACGCCTTCAGTTTCTATTCAAATAGAATTAATAAAGAACAAAAAACCTATGTATTTTCTTTCCTACATACCAGGGGGTGCAAGTGCACCCCTTGCACCCCCCTGCCGGCGCCCATGATATCTGGGATATTATTTGAACGGAACATTTTACCAAGTGGAAAAGAATATCTAAGATATTCTATTGGTATATGTTTTTGACAGACTTGTAATCACTAATTAAAAGTGGCGCAGTTGGTAGGATATTGATAAATATCATTATCCGTGAAACAAACCTACGTATAACTGCAACGCGTAGAAAACAAATATGCACGACTGGGTCCCACGAACTTGCTCTAATGCGCGATCACATTGTGGTTCTATAGTCTGAAATAAATTAGCTGTGGGAATCTATATTTTATCCATTTGTCAAATTTTAGTTTAGTTGCAGGGGGTATTATGTGAGTATACAAAAATTAACAATATAGCCTAGTGTTGCATATATGCAATATGCATAAAAGGAAATTATATTATTTAAACTGGTAAATTGTTTTAAATCAACAAAATTAGAAAGAAATTGATTAAAAGACTTTAAATCTGTTTTAACCCATCGCGATGTACACCATTTGATTTCTTACATAAATCTTAATTTATAAGAAAAAAATTTTGAAAATTGTAGGAGCGTTTTTAAAAATAATTAATTTCGTATATATAAAATTTCGTTAACATTTTTGAGAAAAAAAATTGGTACACCAATTTTAAGTATTTTTTAATGTTAAGTTAAAAATTGAACTTTACAAAAAAATCTGCTACCCGTTGTCGAAATATAGAATTTTCAAAAAATAATTTTGAATTTTTTTTCAAAAATCCAAAAATTATTTTATAGAAAATTTTGCTACGCACTTTTATTTATATTTGTTACAAGCTTCTGTATAAAAAATCTTATTTTATTCGGTTGATCAGATATTGAGATAGTCAAAAATCAATGAAACCGTTCTATGAGAGGTACTGTTAATAAACGTTAAATATAAAATTTAAAAATTTTAAATGGTAGATTGTACTAATTTCAACACACAAAAAAACTTTTATCAAAATCGTAAGAGCTGTTTTTGAGAAAAAAAAAATATTTTTCTTAACGGATTTTAACATTTGTATGGGAGGCACCGTTATTTTTGGGGATTAGAATAATTTTTATAGTTATAGTTATATGAGACAGGCTTACAGATATAGAATAATTTTTGTCAAAAATCTTCTAGATAAAGCTATAAAACTGCTATTTGCCAAGTTTAATAAAAATCGAAAGAATCGTTTTTGAAATATTGCGTTTTCAAAAAAAAATTTAAAACTTTTCTTAAAAATCTAAAAAATAGTTTTTTTGAAAATTTTGGTGCACAATATTATGTGTCAATAATTCTTCATACAAAAATTGATCAGAATCAGTTTAACCGTTTTCGAGAAAATCAAAAAATGATTCTTTGGGAGGTACCATTAATAACTTTTTTTGGAACCATTTTTTTTATTAAACGGCAACTTATAGCTATTTAAATTAATTGAGTTCTTAAAATCAAATTCGGTAGCGCTGGTTTTGGTTTTTTCTTTTTGGCCAAGAAATTTTGTATTACAGCTACTGTTAGTTTTGGTCCTAAAAAAAAGAGCAAAAAATAGGTACCACTAGCTGGTATTATTTTCTTTATTGACAGCCAATCAGCCATAAAGGCACTCTCTGCCATCGAAATAAAGTCAAAACTCGTTTCCTGTTGCCGCGAAGAGCTCAAGATTCTAGGCTCGCAGCACAATGTTACGCTCTGCTGGGTTCCTGGCCATAAAGGAATTCCAGGTTACGAGAAAGCAGACGAACTGGCACGTATTGGATCATCAGCTGATGCTAGCCAGGCAGAGCCAAACGTGAACGCACCCATCTGTTCCTTTAAACAGAAGGTGGAAAAGAAAATTCTTGAAAAAACAAATGAAAGATGGACCCTACTTAACTCTTGTGCGAATACCAAGAAAATTTGGACTTCTATGTATAGTACTTCAACATTTCCCCCACCACTATCACTTTACTCTGAATTTTCAGATGAGAATTTTTGGCTGAAATTTCAGATGAAACGTAATCAAACGTAACTAAAAGTCACTAAAAGTCATCTAACTTTTTATGGCAGCTGGCCAATCAGAAGCTCTAAAAATTCAGAAATCTGAAAGTTCAGATGTTAAACGTATTGCGTTGAACGTACCCATTATGTCAAATTCAAATCGGGCGGATCGGGTAGGTATTTGTTTGAATAGGTTTAATATAACTGCAATCGGCTCCAAACCGAATTTTTAAACATACATACCTCCCTTTTGCACTTGCTTAATTCATTTGGCCAGTTTACTTAACTGCAATCTGCAATTGCAGTAACTCAACTAAATTTGCAACTTATCATTCATAATTTAAGCTCTTTTAACTCTTGTATTATTTTCTCTGGAGTAATTATGTAGAAGTTATAAAAACATATATACATTCAAAATTGCTTTATGTTATAAATTATTAAAAACCTCTTAAATCTTTTTTGAAATGTTACCTGATTTGTTATCACAAATATTGATTAAAGCATACATCATATCATTTCATTCAATTAAATCATTAACGAGCTTTTCGACATGAATAGCTTACAACATATCCGTGGTTAGCCTACTCAGCTATAGCAAAGGGACCTCTGTGTAGAATATGTGTTTTATTTAAACCTCCAGTGCACCGCGGTCTAAGAGGACAGTTTATAGTTTCCCCTTGCCTCATATATCAAAAGTTTCATGAAGATGCACAGTCCCATGCGACATTCATTTGAAAAGATCATGAATAGAAAGGGACTAAGCGTTCATGAAATTTTAAATGTAGCATATCACAAAGAAGTTGTAGCAAATCGTTTAAAACTTAGATCTATCGTATCAACAATTTTATTTTGCGGACGACATGACCTTCCACTTCGTGGGAAAGTCGACGAGATTCTGTTTAAACAGACCTGCTACATTTTCGAGTTGACTCTGGAGGCGAGATTTTGAAAAATCATTTAGAATCAGGAGCAAAAAAAATTTGAACATATCGTATCAAATACAAAATGAATTGATAGAAATTTGTTCCGATGTTCTGAAAAGCAAAATAATTGAGGAGGTGAAACATACTTTGGCTTTTTCGATTTTGGCTGATGAGACTTCTGATATTAGTGGAACAGAGCAATTATCGATTGGTGTACGCTATCTACGTTTTGATAAGGATGATAACAAAACAATTGTTTGTGAAGAATTCTTCGAATATGTACCGTTAAAGGAATTGAACGCAAAAGCCATTTTAGAAATTATTATTCGCTTCCTGCAAGATTGCAATTTTGATTTAAATAAACTTGTTGGCCAAGGATACGAGGGTTGTGCCGCAAAGGCAGGTCATATAGGTGGTGTTCAGGAAAATATTAACGATAAATATCCTTCAGCACTATTTTTCCACTGTGCAAGCCATGTATTGAATCTTGTCGTTAATGACCTGAATACTGTCAGTGAAGTGAGAAATACTGCTGGGACTACAAAGGAAATTATAAATTTTTTTAGAGAGAGTACGTTGCGGCGGAATAAAATTCCAAATATACCTTTATTTTGTGAAACGCGTTGGACAGCAAAGTACAAAAGTATCAGAATATTTTCTGAAAACTTTCTGCCTATTGTTAAAGTTTTAGAAGAACTTTCGCAGGACGCACCGAATTCTAAAACGAAAACCAAAGCGTATCAGCTCTACACGATTGCAACAACTTCAACATACATTGTGACACTTTTAGTAAATAAATTAACTGATTTGTTTCAATCTCACCCCGATAATGCCTCTATAGAGTTTGCGGTAATTTTCGAGAAAGCTCGAAAAATATGCGAAAAACTCTATGTTGAATTTAAGCGTCCTCTAGTAGTGGCAAGACAGACTTATAGATCAAATCAACCGTTTGAAAATATTGAAGAAGTTTTTTGATCATCTATATTTATCCCATACTTAGATTCTTTTATTTGTTCATTAAAAAATCGTTTTTCTACAACAAACGAAAAGCATTTTCGCTTATGCAGCTTCACCCGGAAAATATGAGAAAATTAGACAAATCAGCATTTATAGCGAAAGCAGAAGATATACAGAACCTCTACGGTGGTCTTCTACATAATTTTATTGCCGAGGCTACCACATGGTATGAGACGATGAAGACAAATGAAACAAATAATGCGGTTATAAATGAATCTGTTGCTGAATACGCAGATCTAATTGCTGAAGCCACACCGTCTTACCCAGATGTATGTAACGCAATCAAACTTGGTTTAACAATTCCAGCAATAACATGTAGTATTGTACGTACATTTGGCCCATTAAGAGCGTGTTAAGACGTGGAATCGCTCTACTATGGGAAACGCAAGACTAAGCGGACTGTGTATGCTCAGTAACCACAGGAAAAGAGTAGAGGAGGACACTGAATTTATTGGCAATGTGATTAACAAATTTGGACAGCAACCTAGACGCCTTCAGTTTCTATTAAAATAGAATTAATAAAGAACAAAAAAACCTATGTATTTTCTTTCCTACATACCAGGGGGTGCAAGTGCACCCCCCTGCCGGCGCCCATGATATCTGGGATATTATTTGAACGGAACATTTTACCAAGTGGAAAAGAATATCTAAGATATTCTTTTGGTATATGTTTTTGATAGACTTGTAATCACTAATTAAAAGTGGCGCAGTTGGTAGGATATTGATAAATATCATTATCCGTGAAACAAACCTACGTATAACTGCAACGCGTAGAAAACAAATATGCACGACTGGGTCCCACGAACTTGCTCTAATGCGCGATCACATTGTGGTTCTATAGTCTGAAATAAATTAGCTGTGGGAGTCTATATTTTATCCATTTGTCAAATCTTAGTTTAGTTGCAGGGGGTATTATGTGAGTATACAAAAATTAATAATATAGCCTAGTGTTGCATAAATGCAATATGCATAAAAGGAAATTATATTATTTAAACTGGTAAATTGTTTTAAATCAACAAAATTAGAAAGAAATTGATTAAAAGACTTTAAATCTGTTTTAACCCAACGCGATGTACACCATTTGATTTCTTACATAAATCTTAATTTATAAGAAAAAAATTTTGAAAATCGTAGGAGCGTTTTTAAAAATAATTAATTTCGTATATATAAAATTTCGTTAACATTTTTGAGAAAAAAAATTGGTACACCAATTTTAAGTATTTTTTAATGTTAAGTTAAAAATTGAACTTTACAAAAAAATCTGCTACCCGTTTTCGAAATATAGAATTTTCAAAAAATAATTTTGAATTTTTTTTCAAAAATCCAAAAATTATTTTATAGAAAATTTTGCTACGCACTTTTATTTATATTTGTTACAAGCTTCTGTATAAAAAATCTAATTTTATTCGGTTGATCAGATATTGAGATAGTCAAAAATCAATGAAACCGTTCTATGAGAGGTACTGTTAATAAACGTTAAATATAAAATTTAAAAATTTTAAATGGTAGATTGTACTAATTTCAACACACAAAAAAACTTTTATCAAAATCGTAAGAGCTGTTTTTGAGAAAAAAAATATTTTTCTTAACGGATTTTAACATTTGTATGGGAGGCACCGTTATTTTTGGGGATTAGAATAATTTTTATAGTTATAGTTAGTTAGTTTAGTTTAGTTTAGAGAAACTTTATTTGAAATATAAATTTGAAATTTTAACAATAATTTGATAGTCTTAAGTTTAATATGGTTTGGCCAGTGGCCGTCTACCAGATTGACAATTTGTTAAAGCTTAATAATATAATGAACTTATTTGTTTATTTAAAAGTTTCCTTCGCGTATACGTTGTCTATATAAAAGTGCGGTTGACGTATATTTATATAATATTTCCCAGCCTGATTTACCATTCAGCACTTCCAAAGTGTCGTCCCATGCCATCGAAGTAACTCCAAAGTACCTCACACGAAACTCACTCAAAATAGGACATATGGCAATAAAGTGATATACATCCTCCCTTTCCTAGAGGTTGCATAGGTCACATTTTATCGGCACATCGGGTCGATGTGGAATGTAGTTTAAATTTAATAGTTCGCCTCTAACTTTAAATATTACATTTATCATACTTATGGGGCAGCGGTTGAGCAAGTATGTTTGTTCTCGAAGATCCAAATTGAGTTGACTGTATATCATTCTATATTGAGAAGATTGTGCTTCTTGTTTAAAATTTTCATATTCGAAGTGGCTTACTTTCTCTAAGATTAAATTGAATTTCTCTCTCAAATCAGGAATGCTTATATCAGCTGAAAATTGTATGCTTTCGCCTAAGCCAAGAGCTAGCTCCTCCCATCTCTCGACTAATTTCCCCCTTGTTGACAAAATTTTCTTAAGCACTTGCTTCGGAAGTCTTATTTCATCCATTTCCATCACTTTCATAACGTAATCAAAATGCAGCTTTAGGGTCCTTAAAAATAATGGTGGCTCAGTTGTCTCCAAATGCAACATATAGTTTGGCGTGCAAAGTGGCAGCCGAAAAATGCGCTTTAAAAAATATCTGAGGAACCTTTCCACCTCCTCGTATTGGCAAAATCCCCAAACTTGAGCACCATAAAGCATTATAGAAGCTGCAGTCGCGTGCAAAATTTTAAGCTTTGAGCTATGTTCAATGTATTTGTTGTCAATACAACTTGCCCACACTGAAGAGACAGCTCTTTTCGCTTCCGACAGCTTGGATTCGAAATGTTTACTCATATTGAGATTTGATGTAACTATTACGCCTAGGTATTTGTATTCTCGAACAATTGCAACATATTCTTCCACTTTTCGTTGTTTGCATACATGCCGCTTCCATCTCTAAATATCATCATTTTAGACTTCTGTAAATTAACAGTCAGGTTCCACTTTTCGCAGTATCTCTCAAGTCGATTAATCATTCGCTGCATTCCTTCTACCGATTCTGATAGGAAAACAATATCATCTGCGAATATAAGGCCAGGTATCCGGTTAATTCCAAGATGGATTCCTTCTCCTATCTCCTCCACTATGTCATTGATGAACAGAATGAACAGTAATGTGCTCAAGACACAACCTTGCTTCACTCCCATTTGAGTTAAAATTCTTCAGATATTGCCTCCCCATCCCATACATAGGCAACGTTATTTTCATACAACGCTTTCAGTAAGGCAACAATTTTACCTGATATACCCAATTTATAGAGCTTATAGAAAAGAGCTTCTCGGGCGATCGAATCAAACGCGGCTCGAAAATCAATGAAAAAGCCGTAAAGTTTCTTTGTACTTCTTTTAAAGCTCTCCGCAATGTTTAAAAGACTAAATATTTGGTCAATAGTAGAATAGTTTCTCCTAAATCCTGCCTGAAATTCATTAAGAATTTTCTTCTCTTCGATCCAATTCGTTAACCTTTTAAAAATCAAGGTGCTAAAAAGTTTCACGGACGAATTCAAAAAGGAAATGTCACCACACTCAACCCCATCTCCAGCTCCAAAGCACATACTCCCTGTACCGTGATTCCCAAAGGTGAAAACCAATCTCTGCCCAACAAACATCTCCCACCACCTGCAATAACGAAAACTGGCAAATACATTTCTTTATTATTATAAATAATATTCACCATAGTCGACCCAAGAACCCGCAATTTCTCTTTCGACCAAGTCTGTAAGGTTATCGTGGTAGGTATAAGCTGCTTATTTTCGCTGTTAATTCGATTCCATGTGGCCTCCGAAATCACCGTACATGCCGCACCCGAATCTACCTCAAAAGGTTCCTCAACGCCGTTTATCGATTCTTTGGTCAAAAACTGATGAGTGGGCGATGTATAAATATTGTTTAGCTCAAAAAAATAATTTGAATTAGCACACGGCGTAGGCTCCTTTTCAGTAACTGTCTCTTCTACTACATGAACAGTTTGTTATTGACGCCACGCTGCCTTTTTTAAAAACATGCCCGACTAGAATGACCTTTTAAGTGACAAAAATCACAGTTCTTATTCTTGAAGACACATTTATCTGCGAAATGGTTACCATCGCAGCGATAACAACGCCCGTGCTCGGGTGTTTTCTTTGAAGATACCGCCATAACCTCCATGTTACCTCGCACATCCATCACATGTCGATGGGCAGCCTGATGGGCTATGGCAATTTCATACGCTCGCTTGAAATCTAATTTTTGTTCGCTGAAAAGACGCTTTTGCAACGATTCATCCGCCACTCCACACACAAACTGGGCTCTCAACATACTTCACAAAATCTGCGATCGTTTCGTCATTCTTTTGGATTCGCTTATTGAAGGTAAAACGCTGAACAATTTCATTGGGCTTTGGATGGAACTGACGATCTAATTTCTCCATAATTTCATAAAATGAGACATGTTTTGGTGTCAGCACAGCAGAGTAAGTAAAGATCTTATCGTTTCATAAGTTGATTCCCAAACGCAGGACAAAAAAATGGCTCTCATGGAAATTTCGTTTGTTATACCATTCACCTCGAAGTAAAACTCCATGCGTTCTTTATAATTGAATTGTTGGTTGAAATTGTTCAAGTTTCCCGAACGACTGGATCCCTGCATTATTCACATTCGCCAAAATGTTGTAACCTAAACCAAATAAAATTTCTTAATTAATTTCTTTTATTTAATTTTTTTTAGGGCTCAGGTTTCCATTAGGCACATACGCGTATACGACTAAAAATAATAACCAAAAAGCATTAACTAAACCAAAAGTGCTATTCACCTAAAAGTATACAACACTTCTGATATAATTGTGTCAGAAAAAGTTATTTTTTTGTCGTCAGTTGGTTTGGTATAAAGTTTTTTGTAATAAACAGTACTGTGGGTGGCCCGCTTCGCGGGTTCAAAGGATCTTAACTCCCTTTTTCGGGGGCACACCCGCTCACGCAACTCCGTTGCTCCGCTTAGGGTATGTCCAGTCACCAGGCAGGCGCCTATGTCGTCAGTTGGTTTGGTATCAAGTTTTTCGAATAATCGGACATAATCATAAATAAAAGAGTTGCATACATTTAGGAAAACAGCATTGAACACAGTTTTTATATTTTTTTGCAATAGGTGAGTAGTTTCATAGGAAGGATCTATGCAAACTTAAATTGCTTATAACTTTGTTAATAATAGTTTCCGTGCAAAATAATAATTATTTTCGTCTTTTGTAGCTCAGCTGACATCTAAAAAACATTTTTTCATATTTATTTGTGAATGTGCCTAGTGGAAACCTGAGCCTTTTTTAGTTGCTTCTTCGTGTGTGGTTAGATTTCGAATGAGTCTTTCCACGAGGTTTTATGACAGCTGACAATTGATGACAGTCCCTATGTTGAAAGCTTTCGACAGGGTGTGTCCATTTACGACACATACCTACATTGAAAAAAAAAATATATACCTGAACGAAAATCAGAATAGATAAAATTTTTAAATTCAGTGTATTTAATTGAAAAATTTTTTCCTAAGCAAGAATTATGTGAAATCAATATCAGTGTAAATGATAAATATTTCAAATTCCGTAGAGGAAAGATAATTTAGTAAAGAAGGATAGAAGAAATTATTTAAAAAATTAACGTATTCTAAAATAAATGAAATACATTTGCAACCGAATCAAAAAGAATTCGCAACGAGCTGAAAGTGAGGTACAATTAAGACAGCATCACAAACGATAATAACAGAGAAACATCAAACATGGATCCAGCACAAATTGCAGCTTTACAGCAACAAAACATCCAACTGCAAGAACAGTTGCAACAGCGACAACAACAAACTGATGTAATGGCGGAAAGGATGCAACAAGCAGCAGCAGCACCTCAACCTGTAGTAAATGGTAATGTAGCTTTAATAAATTCAGAAATAAATCCAATTCATTACATAGATAAACTGGAAAAATTTGATGGTAGAACAGAAGATTTAGCTATTTTCGTTCAAAATGTGGATGACATAATCCCAACTTTATTAACATATGACGAGCAGGACCAAAAAATGTGCATAAATCTTTTAAAGTCAAAATTTATATGTAAATGGCCTGTAATAAAGAACATGCTTATAAAAAATTTTGGTGGCTTCAGAAGCCAGTAATTAATTGTACGAAGAGCTTAGGTCAGCGCAATACCGCGGCGATGTAATAAAATTTTACAAATTACATCCAAAAGTCTCTCTCATTATTGAATCAAAAATGTTTGCAAAAAAAACTTTTAGACATTCCAAGAAATACAGAAACCGCTCTTAAAATTTTTAAAGAAAGATTGGAAATCCACATGCGAACAATTTTATATTCCATTAAACCAAGCAAAAAGACACTTTGGCTTATTAACCGTCAAGTTCGCTTCTGATAGTTTGTCTAAGACTGCCTCTACTAAATTACGTATATGATCAGCTTCATCTTTTCCTGAAATAATTATATCGTCGAGATATGCTTTAACCCCATTTATACCAGCTAATAATGTATCCATACATTTTTGAAACAACCCAGGGGCTGCCGAAATTCCAAAAGGCAATCTCCGGACCTTATACAATCCCTTCTGAGTGTTGAGTGTTAAAAGCTCGGCGGCGAAATCGTCTACCACTAGCTGCTAATAAGCTTGTTGCAAATCTAGCTTCGTAAATATTTGACCGCCTGCAATCGCGGCCATTACCTCTGAAAACAGAGGAAGAGGGTAGGAATTAGTTTTTATAACAGCATTCACTGTGCTTCGACAGCTGCCGCAGATTCTTATCGACCAGTCAGATTTGAGTACCGGTACTATCGGCGCAGCCCATCTAGAGAAAAGCACTGGTTCCAATATTCCTTGTTTGACAAGTTTAGCTATTTCTTTTTCCACTGCTGATGTCGATGCAATAGGACATTGCCTATGTTTGAGGAAAATTGGTGTCGCTTCAGGTACTACCTCCATCGAAATCGATGGCCCTTTGTATGCCCCCAAATTTTCACTAAAAACATTTTGGTATTTCTTCACCACACTCAACCCCATCTCCAGCTCCAAAGCACATACTCCCTGTACCGTGATTCCCAAAGGTGAAAACCAATCTCTGCCCAACAAACATCTCCCACCACCTGTAATAACGAAAACTGGCAAATACATTTCTTTATTATTATAAATAATATTCACCATAGTCGACCCAAGAACCCGCAATTTCTCTTTCGACCAAGTCTGTAAGGTTATCGTGGTAGGTATAAGCTGCTTATTTTCGCTGTTAATTCGATTCCATGTGGCCTCCGAAATCACCGTACATGCCGCACCCGAATCTACCTCAAAAGATTCCTCAACGCCGTTTATCGATTCTTTGGTCAAAAACTGATGAGTGGGCGATGTATAAATATTGTTTAGCTCAAAAAAATAATTTGAATTAGCACACGGCGTAGGCTCCTTTTCAGTAACTGTCTCTTCTACTACATAAACAGTTTGTTGTTGACGCCACGCTGCCTTTTTTTAAAACATGCCCGACTAGAATGACCTTTTAAGTGACAAAAATCACAGTTCTTATTCTTGAAGACACATTTATCTGCGAAATGGTTACCATCGCAGCGATAACAACGCCCGTGCTCGGGTGTTTTCTTTGAAGATACCGCCATAACCTCCATGTTACCTCGCACATCCATCACATGTCGATGGGCAGCCTGATGGGCTATGGCAATTTCATACGCTCGCTTGAAATCTAATTTTTGTTCGCTGAAAAGACGCTTTTGCAACGATTCATCCGCCACTCCACACACAATCTGGTCTCTCAACATACTTCACAAAATCTGCGATCGTTTCGTCATTCTTTTGGATTCGCTTATGGAAGGTAAAACGCTGAACAATTTCATTGGGCTTTGGATGGAACTGACGATCTAATTTCTCCATAATTTCATAAAATGAGACATGTTTTGGTGTCAGCACAGCAGAGTAAGTAAAGATCTTATCGTTCCATAAGTTGATTCCCAAACGCAGGAGAAAAAAATGGCTCATGGAAATTTCGTTTGTTATACCATTCACCTCGAAGTAAAACTCCATGCGTTCTTTATAATTGAATTGTTGGTTGAAATTGTTCAAGTTTCCCGAACGACTGGATCCCTGCATTATTCACATTCGCCAAAATGTTGTAACCTAAACCAAATAAAATTTCTTAATTAATTTCTTTTATTTAATTTTTTTTAGGTGCTTCTTCGTGTGTGGTTAGATTTCGAATGAGTCTTTCCACGAGGTTTTATGACAGCTGACAATTGATGACAGTCCCTATGTTGAAAGCTTTCGACAGGGTGTGTCCATTTACGACACATACCTACATTGAAAAAAAAATATATACCTGAACGAAAATCAGAATAGATAAAATTTTTAAATTCAGTGTATTTAATTGAAAAATTTTTTCCTAAGCAAGAATTATGTGAAATCAATATCAGTGTAAATGATAAACATTTCAAATTCCGTAGAGGAAAGATAATTTAGTGAAGAAGGATAGAAAAAATTATTTAAAAAATTAAAATAAATGAAATACATTTGCAACCGAATCAAAAAGAATTCGCAACGAGCTGAAAGTGAGGTACAATTAAGACAGCATCACAAACGATAATAACAGAGAAACATCAAACATGGATCCAGCACAAATTGCAGCCTTACAGCAACAAAACATCCAACTGCAAGAACAGTTGCAACAGCGACAACAACAAATTGATGTAATGGCGGAAAGGATGCAACAAGCAGCAGCACTTCAACCTGTAGTAAATGGTAATGTAGCTTTAATAAATTCAGAAATAAATCCAATTCATTACATAGATAAACTGGAAAAATTTGATGGTAGAACAGAAGATTTAGCTATTTTCGTTCAAAATGTGGATGACATAATCCCAACTTTATTAACATATGACGAGCAGGACCAAAAAATGTGCATAAGTCTTTTAAAGTCAAAATTTATATGTAGAGCCATTGAGATACATACTCACCTTACTAAATGGCCTGTAATAAAGAACATGCTTATAAAAAATTTTGGTGGCTTCAGAAGCCAGTAATTAATTGTACGAAGAGCTTAGGTCAGCGCAATACCGCGGCGATGTAATAAAATTTTATAAATTACATCCAAAAGTCTCTCTCATTATTGAATCAAAAATGTTTGCAAAAAAAACTTTTAGACATTCCAAGAAATAATCAAAATTGGCATCCAAAGCCATACATTCCAAAAAACAATAATTATCAAAATAATAATTATAATCCCCATAATTATCGGCAATTTCCGCAAAGGTTCGAGCCTATGGAACAAGATCCAACCTCTTCTCAACTTAGGAGAGCACATCAAGCCACTAACTATGTCGAACAATACAATGAAGAAACTGGGTCTGAGGCAAATCGGATTGAGGTGCATGCCGTTGATGGACATGTTATTTATAAAGGTGCCGCAGGTGTTTTATCGTTTGCTGATGTTGTTGATGGTGGTTTTTCTGCCGCTGTTGTTAATGGTGCGGTTGTTTTTGCCGATGATTCTGGTGGTAATGAATTCAAAAATACTAATGGCACCGCAGATGTCGTAGACTCTGGTGGTACAAATTATTTTCAAATACCAACTCCTCCTAAATACATTATTAAATCGGGTAAAAATATAGACGCTGATGTTTTGAAAAATAATGTTTTTAGTAAAATGAGATGGTTCCATTTATCCAGTTTTAGAAAGGAAACATCTACTGAGGATATATTCTCATACATCCAATCTAAAATCAAATTGATGCGTCCATTTTCCCTTGCTATAGGCTTGTAACGCTCAACTGTGATGAAAATAAGCTTAGATTTGTAAATTTTAAAATTGGAACTCCGCTGGAATACGTTAATTTGATTTTTAACTCTGGCTAAGGGAGTACGAATTCGCCCATTCAACTTCAGGCCAAAAAACCCTCCGCCACCAGAAATCGCTCTTGTGACTTAGTCAAATTCTCAATCACTCCCGATGTTGGAAATGTTACTATTGCTGCTGATGCATTTGTCACTCAGGACAAGGTTGTGGCTGTTGATGATGTTGTTGCCGATTTTATTGTTGAGGTTCTTGCAGCTGTTGGTAAATTTGCTACCACTAATAATACTAATGTTGCTGATGAAGATTGTGTTGCTGTTGATGCTGCTGATGCTGCTGATAATATTTTCGAAGTTGCTGATGATGATGCAGTTGCTCCTATTGAAAATGATCAACCAAATTGTGAAAGTCTAAATATTTGTTACCAAAATGTTGGTGGAGTAAGAACTAAATTAAATGATTTGTTTTCATATTTTGCTTCCAATGATTATCAAATAATTGTATTAGTTGAAACCTGGCTTAATGATGGTGACCTCACAACAGAACTATTCAATTGCAATCAATATACTGTGTATAGTCCCGCTGTTCCTTGAAATCAGGTCATTTTCGAGGTGGTGGAGTTATTATCGCCATTCGTTTAAATTTATTTTCGAACCAAATTGAATTGTTCTCTAGTGAAAATGACACTATTTTTGATATTGATCAATTGACTGTGAAGGTTAATCTAAGAAAAAATATAAATTTGTATATCTCTGCCATATTATTCCTCCAGGAAGTCCTTTAGAATTATACAATTTTCATTTAGAAAATTGTCGATCTCTACTAAGTTCTTTGGATCCATCTGATCATGTTATTTGTCCAGGTGATTTCAATATTGGTGATGTTAGTTGGAAACTTGATGCTGATAAAAAATGCTTGATTCCTTTGGATGTAAAAACAGAAATTGAAATTTCAGTAATTGATTTTTTTAGCCAGTTTGATTTGTTGCAACTGAACAATATTCCGAATTTATTAAACCGTATTTTGGACCTAGTTTTCGTTGATAGTGAATTAGAAGTTAAAATTAATAAGGTTGGTTATCCTGTAGTACAAAATTCACAGCATCATATTTGTCTAGTAATAGACTGTAAATTTTTAGTTTATATTCAAACCATAAATGGAAATGAAAAACTGTATGACTACAAGCATGGAAATTTTGATGCAATGAATGTGTATTTAAACCCAATGCCGTGGAATTCAATTGTGGTTCTGAATCAAGCTTTCGCGACTTTTAAATTGTATTTAAAGCTTTATTCCAATTAAAATAAGTAAACAGAATTCAAACCCACCATGGTTTAATAAAAGATTGTCAAATCTCAAAAATATAAAAAATAAGGCATATGAGCGGTATAAAAAAGACAGAAATAATTTGTTTTACAGTCAAAACTATCATGCAATTCAGAAATCGTTCGATATTTTAAAAAAATTTCTTTACAATAAATATGTGTTAACAGCCGAATCACAAATAAAAAATGATAGCAAATGTTTTTGGAATTTTATAAACTCCAAAAGAAAAAATA
The DNA here is from genome assembly GCA_932273885.2 of Leucozona laternaria. NCBI lineage: Eukaryota > Metazoa > Arthropoda > Insecta > Diptera > Syrphidae > Leucozona > Leucozona laternaria. The sequence goes on from OW026366.1 coordinate 153,580,253, forward strand.
CAGGTTTACCTAATTGTATGGAATTTTCTGGATCCACATCTAGTGATTTACCTACCATTTGTAATCTTTTTTCAGATTATTTTGATGCGGGATACTCAGTTACGTCTCCTAGTGATTTCCTTTTTTTTCTCCGACCAACGTAGTTGATATAGGGATTATTCAAGTAAGTTTATCTGAGGTAAGTACCGGTAAGCGTTGAATGGGATTGATGAAAACAAAGGAGTTGGCCCTGATTGTATATCTCCCAAAATAATAAAAAGATATACAGGAAAACATCTTTCATGTCGCCAAATTTCAAATCTGATGAAAAGCAAAAAGTATGTAACTACCGCCCTATTTGTAAATTATCTGTAATTCCTAAAGTGTTCGAAAAAATTGTTTGCGATAAGCTTAATTTTCTGACAAAGGAACTTATTTCTGTCTCACAACATGGATTTGTTCCAGGAAGATCCACATCTACAAATCATACTATTTTATGCGATTCAGTTATAAGAGGATTCGAAAGTAGATTTCAGACTGATGTAAAAAGTCACATAAAAAAAAGATCTAGGTGTCGTGTTGGATCGCCAGTTTTCTTTTACTTGTCACTATGACTATGTAGTAAATAAAGCATGTAAGATGTTAGGTTTCTTAAGAAGGAATACCAGAGAATTTTGTGATTCGTATGCACTTAAGTATCTCTATATGGCTTTTGTTAGGTCTAGCTTGGAATACTGTTGTGTGATCTGGAATCCTTATTATTATACTCATTCGTTAAGAATTGAAAGAATTAAAAAAAACTTACCAGATATTGCTTTTTTAAGGTAAATTGGAATATTGATATGCCCAAATATAATGTCAGATGTCTGCTTTTTGGCATGCAAACGCTTGATCTCAGAAGAAGGTATAATTGATAGCAACGTTATTTTCCCCTACTTGCTTGAGCGAATAATTTTTTTTTTTTTTGCAGAAGTCTCCGTATGAGTTTTCACCTACGAGAGACTTTTTCAAGAAGAAATTACGGTAATAATGAACCGATTACTCGTTGCATCAGAGATACCAATGCGGTTATTAATTTGATTGATATATGTATGCCCAGTCCAAGAGATACTTTTAAAAAAAATGTTGCGATAATAGAATAGTTCATATATGTACATACATATTTTTAAATTATTTATTTATTTATTTTATATTATTCATTAAGTACCTATGTATATAGTAATCTCAAAATGAGAATGTCTCAAAATTGATGAAATAAATTAAACTAAACATTATGTTTTGCTTCAAGAACATTGAACAAATATGAATGCAATTATTCCACCATAGAAAAGGAGTTGCTAGCCATAGTATGGGCAACAACCCAATTCCGACATTATCTGTATGGAAAAAAATTCATTGTTAAAACCGACCACAGAACTTTGGTATATGGTATGGCGTTCTACTTTGAAGGAACCCAACAGCAAGCTTCAAAGATGGTAGATTAAACTTGAAGAATACGACTTCAAGATAGAATATATACAGGGCAAGTTAAATAAAGTAGCCGACGGACGCTCTAACTAGAGTAAAAATAAACGAATTAAAAGAAGATGATCCAGCACACTGATGCCAGATGAGATTTTTAAAATCCCACCGTATTTGAAAAAAAATCCCACTGTTTTTGTACTGGAAGAAAAAAAAACCACCATACTTCTCTGCCACAATCCTTTCCTAGATATTAAACAAAAAAAAAAAAAAAATTAAATATGAGATGTGAACTTCTCCTTTAAGAAAAAAGCTCCCGAATAAACAAAACACACTCTAAAAATATTTTTTTTTATTTTCTAAATAAATAGAAATTAATTTCACTTCATATTTATTAAAAAAAAACTTCTTAGATTTCATTGTAAGAGTTCAGTATTTTAAGTCAAATCTTATAGGTAAAATTTGTACTTTCTTACATTTTCACATTTTTAAATATAAAAAAAATCTTATTTCAATAAAAAGCTAGGAACACATATTTTTAGTTTTGTTATAAAAAAAAAATAAAGATATTTTTTGTAAAAAAAATAAATAAAAAAGACTTCAAAATATTTGATTTAAAAAATTAACTTAAAAGTATAAATAAGTAAAATGATTTTGTATTTATGTACATTATTCACATATTTACAAATTGTTATTGACGTTTAATTCATAGGCAAATGCCTCAAGAGTTTCTTCGTTTTCATCATCATGGTTACTGTCATGCGAAACAAAGAGGTTCTCTGAATTGAATTTAGACAGCATTGCCTTTGAAGGTTCGAAACCGATGCAGCCTTTAGTTCCTAGGCTATAGCGAACTCGTAAAACTAAATCTGCTGTATATATACTAAGTCGATTCCTGAGTTTATTTTTTACTATTTTAACAACTGAGAACGCTCTCTCGACTGAAGCATTGGAGAAGGGAAGACTTTAAAGTGCCAAAACGAGGGTGCAAGCAAATGCTAGCCGAGAAAGAAGATCGCTATTGCAACAGAAAACTGTAAACATATTGGGGCGTATTCATAGTCACTTTTAAACTCCAGTTTATCTAAGACCTGGGTTTATCCTATCTAAATAACATTGAATAAACCCCAGTCTAAGATAAACTGGAGTTTAAAAGTGACTATGAATATGCCCCATTATTTTTTGTGTGGCGAAAGAAGAACGAAAAATTGTTCCTCTCTTATTGAGACATTTTCTGTGTCATTGGTGGTTCGGCCAAATAGTTTTTTTTTTTGAGTTATGAATTTTTAGTAAGAAAAAAAAAAGTTTCGGTTATGTTAAAAATAATATTTTCCCCCCACAAAAAAGCATTTCAAATATTTTCCCACCATAAATCCCACCATCAATTTTTTCCCACCATTATTCCCACCAAAGAGATTTTTTCTTCCCATTTTGGTGGGAAAAACCACCAATCTGGGAACACTGATTCCAGCAACTCAACAAAGTGCTGAATCAGAGGATACTTCTCTTATCCCTATTAGCGAACGACCTTTAAACTACTTTAGTCGACAAATTGTACTTGATACCAACGAAAATGGAACTCAAGACATTTGTTATCCGCATGTTGGAAAGAGACGCATAACATTTGAGTGCACAAATCCCACTTTAAATAGCATATACATACATAACAAACGACGCAATCTTCAACGATTTCCAAAAAGTTTGGAAAGAAGAAAATACTTTAAATAAAAAAAATACTGCATAGAAGTATGAAAATACTCGAAGATTTGAAGACAGATGAAGCAAACGAACTCATCTTGAAAATACATAAACAATTCAATCATATAGGTATAGATAAAACTTATTTGGAAACTTCCAGAGAAAATTATCTACCTAACCTCAAAATACAAATGAGCAAAGTTATAAACAATTGTGCGATATGCATGGCAAAAGCTGAGAAAAACCCAATTAAATTGCCTTATGAAAAAACACCAACACCATCAGGTCCACACCAACATGTTACGATATTATTTTATCGAATTCTAAAAGACGATTAGGATGACGAAAACTAAAATACCGCGACTAGGGATTATGCGAATCCAATTATTATTATTAGGAACAAATGAATTTAAGAAATTATAAAATTTGTGCAACCGGCACGCGCGAGAGTAAAGATCGAATTGACGAACTGTCAAACGATCAACCAAAGACAAGAGAGAATACAATAATACTGCAACAACACTGCAAAAACGATGCAGCCAACCGGCTAGTCAGTTGGGGGTGGGTGCATCGAATTAAAGAGTATTAATTTATGCACAATAAAAGTGAACAATTCAAATCGAATTAATGGTGATAATAATAGTTGAAAAAAAGGGAATCGAATTAAAAGTAGATATGAAAATACAAGGGCGGACTTACCCTACAGGGTGGGCGCCAGGAAACTATTGAGGGTCGTTTGCCTTGACCGGGAAGCTGAAATTCGTCTTCAAGTATTTGAAGGAAATGCAAAGGTTTTTATTCCCAATGGCAAGTTTATAAAATTTTATTGAAATATATCTGAGAAACCTTTATAAATATAGGTAGAAAACCCAGAATTTTTTCGATCACAAGAAAAGTTAACAATTGGATTTAGAAATTGGCAGACCAATTTTCCAAATATAAAAAGAAGAAAAGTTGGAAATAAAATGAAATAAAGAAAATTTAAAACAATTGAGTGTCATAAAGGACACAAAGCAAAACCATGCGAATCCCGCAATTTCGGGAGAACAAAGAACGAAACAAAGGCCTAAACGGAGTAAACTTTTTCCACTTTTCTGAACACAAAACAAAACGAAAATAATCACTTTTTACACTTAGTATTGGACAACAGCAACAACCAAATACTTAGCTTTTCCTCAGAATCCTGACTCCTCTCTCTTGTATGCCCCACTGGCTATACCTTCTCTCCTATTGATTGCCCCCGACCAAGACTTTTCCTCCTGCACAAAACCAGAAAATAGCTCCACTATTTTCTTCAATAATTCCCCAAACTGGGAATTTATCACACTCTACTCTCTGAACGTAAGAAAACTCGATTTCGAATCGAAAATAATTTTTCGTTGTAAATCTTTTAGCACCACCAATTCTCTCGAATTAAAATCCAAAAGTAAATTTTCCATCATGGCGGGCTTAACTTGTCCAAGCCGTCAATTCCATAAATATTGCCATCTCTTTCAGACTGCCTGTCCGTGTGTTATTCGGTCACGGTCTAACTGCAAGACCCCGCCAATTTGCTAGGGTGTGCGCCGTAGTCGAATCGATCCACGCATGCGGTCTCTTTCCAAAAGTGGCTCAATGGAGACGTTCAGTCCCCATCCGTCAATTCCCATAGATAAAAGATAAACGAAAAATTATTTAATATCACAAACAATGCCCCAACCCAAACCGGCCCAGACTACGATTTAGGAGGAAAACTCTTTGTCAGCAATTTTTCAAATAATATGAGAAGCAAGGATTCCGTGATTCACGCGTCAGTTAAAATTAATAAAACCTGTAGACCTTCGCGAGTTATAGAATTGCTTCCCAATCATAACAACCAAACCATACCAAGCGTATTCCATATCGCTTAGTAAAAATACTATTAAATATTAAATGCCCACCAAGCATATTTCGTTAAACATAATTTATCTGAATAGACATAAGATATTAAAAGTAATGTAAACAAAGAATGTCTAACAAAGAATCTCCCACAGATACAGAATATCCAAACATAAATATAAAATCAAACTAATCTAAACAAAAACCGTCAACGATCAAAAACAATAAAATTGAATCATCATAGAATATGATGATAATGCATGTGGACCAATACACACATACTTATAGTCTGTAAGAAGAATTAAGAATATCAATGTATAACATATGAGAGGGCTTTTAATGGCAGATAAGTTCAGTTCCATCTTGACACTCCTACGTATAGCAGAAGATTTCCCCCCACCAGAGGTAAGGGATCCGATGCTCAAATTAATAAATAAAATACTTGTGTAAATTGTAATCTTGCGTTTTATTTTAAAATCTTTTTAAAAAAGATCCCGGAGGATCAAAATACAAAATTGGCGCAGTCGGTAGGATCTCACTAAGAAGTTAAATGAAAATTAATGAATAGATGAGATTCAGTGATCGGACCGAAAAGAAAATAAAAAGTTTTTTTAACCGGTAGAATTTTGGTGGGGATTAAAGTACAACGTACATTATCTAAAACATTATTCAACGATCGAAATTAAATTGTGTTTTGTGAAAATTAATAACACTGAAGTGTTTTAGTGGACAAAACAAGTTCGTATCAGAAAAACAAAATTATTGTATACTTAAGTGTTCATAAAATTTTTTTAATACACGCATTCTCGTAGAGAGATAAGTAAACAAAACAATAATTAAGTGTCAACGGAAAACATAGTGTCTACGAAAAAGACAAAGTGTCTATGCAAAAGACAAGCAGGTGAAAAAAAAAAGAAATAAATTAAAAAGTGCATTAAAAAAAAAAAACAATAATAATAAATAATAAAATATAAGTGAATGAAAAACTTGCTGAAACTAAGGGAAAGAATTTTTAAAATACAAGAGGAAAATATAAATAAAATGAACGCCGCAGAACATCAAGCTCAACAGGCTGCACTTGCAAACCAGCAAGCGCAATTAGCCGAAGTTCAAGCTCAAGCAAGAGCACAAGTTCCGATGGATCCAATTCAACATGCAGTTTGGGCAGACCACCAAAAATTCTATTTAAAAGAATTAAGGATGATTAACCCATTTAAAGGATCATCAGACAATCTGGCTCTTTTTATATCATCGATGGAGTACTTACTTGAGAGAATCCAGGATCCAATTTACATACAACAAGCAGTTTTTGTGGTGCATCAGAAAATTCAAGGCGAGGCTTTGAGAGCAATAAATAGTCTACAACATCTTGCACCTTGGACAGACGTAAAAGTACAGCTGGTAAGACAATTTGGTGTTAAAAAATCATATCTTAAGTTAGTGACAGAAATAAATAGTGTCAATGAGAACGACACAATTAGGAATTATAATAAAATTGACAATTTGTTGCAAGAGTTACAAACAAAAACTCAACTTGAACCCGATAATGTTTATACTCAGAAAAATAATGAATGTATGGCTTTAGAATCATTTAAAAATACATTGTCACCTAGCCAAAAGGCAATAGTAATTGCAAGCCAACCAAATAATATTATGGAGGCTTTTGACCTGTTAGAGAGTAATAATATGATAAGAAAAATCCCCGAACAAATTAAATATCAAAATATACCAAAATCAAATCAAAATATTTTTAATCACAATCTAAATCGGAATCCTTTTAGAAATAATTTGCATCCCAACAACTCATTTAGACAAAATAATGTCAATAACAATTTTAGGCCGCAATATGATAGAACATCTTCAGAACAAGTTAGACAAAATAATCACAGAATATTTGGAAACGCAAATCCAAATAATTTTAGATTCGGATTTAATAGAAGTAACCATCAGGCAAATTTTAATAATAATAATCAAAGACCCCAAAATTCAGGACAGTATAGGCATAACAATTATGACAATAATAGGAATCCCAGACAAGAAGATATGGACGTAAACAATACAGAAATTAAACATGAAGAGGTAAATTTTACCATAACCGGGAAGAAGAAACACTTCCTATAATAAAAATAACAATTCATAATAAACAATTTAAAATTCTAATAGACAGTGGTTCAACAACAAGTATACTTGATGAGTCACAACTATTAGAAATTCCTAGAATTCTAATGAAGGTTCCAATAAGAATAAAATCCTTGAATTATGAAAATATTATAAAAAATGAAATTATAACTGAAGTGCCAGTAGAGTTCAACGAAGATGAGGCTACAATGGCATGGAAGTTGATGAAAATACGAAATAACAAATTTGTGGGAATAATAGGCCAAAACTTATTAAAACCTATAGGAGCAAAATTAAATTTAGAAGAGGGATTTATGGAAATAAACGGAAGGAAAATATTTTTTGAAAATTATTATAAGGAAAGTACAGAAATAGCATGTTTATATGAATATGAAGAAATTCAAAATCTAGAATATTGTAACTCAACGCATATAAGCCAATTAGTAGACGAGTTTAAATTTTGAGGAAAACCAGGAATTAAAAAAATTTATTGACGAATATAAATATGTATTTTACAAACAAGGTGATAAACTTACTTCAACAACACAAATCATGCATAGTATTAGGACTGAGCATGATAGCCCAATATTTAGTAAGATATATAGATATCCTAAAATTCACGAACAAGAAATTGAACGTCAAGTTAAAGATTTATTAGAACAAGGTATAATAAGAAAAAGTGTTTCACCTTACAATGCACCCATTTGGGTAGTGCCGAAGAAAATAGACAATTCTGGTGAGCAAAAATGGCGCATGGTGGTCGATTATAGAAAATTAAATGAAAAAACAATCGAATTTAAGCATCCTATACCTAATATCGATGAAATATTAGATAAATTAGGACGAGCTCAATATTTTTCAACCCTTGACCTTGCAAAAGGTTTTCATCAAATTAAAATGAATCCCGCTGATTCTGAAAAAACAGCTTTTTCAACTCCATATATTCACTACGAATGGCTACGAATGCCATTTGGTTTAAAAAATGCACCAGCCACATTCCAACGAATGATGAATGAGGTTTTAGATGGACTTATAAATAAAATTTGTGTAGTGTACCATGATGACATACTGATTTTTAGCACTTCATTGCAAGAGCACATGACTAATCTTCGATTAGTCTTTCAACAATTGAAAAAATATAACCTTAAAGTACAGGTAGACAAATGCAATTTTCTTAAGAGAGAAACTAAATTTTTAGGACACACAATTACAGACAAAGGTGTGAAACCTAATTCAGACAAAATAGAAGCTATAGACAAAATACAACTTCCTACTACAGCTAAAGAAATTAAATCATTTTTGGGTTTAACAGGTTATTATAGAAAATTTATTAAAGATTATGCGAAAATTGCACAACCAATAACTAAATATTTAAAAAAAGATACAAAAATTAACAAAAATGATATAAATTATATTAAAGCGCATCAAGAACTAAAAAACGCATTTCAAACAGAGCCAGTACTTACATATCCTGATTTTAATGAAAAATTTGTCTTAACGACAGATGCATCCAATTATGCAATTGGAGCAGTGCTCATGCAAAAGGGTCACCCAAATACGTTTATAAGTAGAACTCTTAACGAACACGAAAGGAATTACAGTACAACAGAAAAAGAGTTACTAGCTATTGTTTGGTCAGTTAAATATTTACGACCGTATTTATATGGGAGACGGTTTGACCTTAAAACAGATAATCAGCCTTTAAAATGGATTCAGACAAAAAATTTAGACAGAGATATTTCACCTAGATTACAAAGATGGGTTCTCCAATTAGGAGAATACGATATGCAAATTGAATACTTAAAAGGTACATGTAATACTGTAGCAGATTTTTTGAGTAGAGAAATTAAAGACACGCAAGAAATTAACATGTTAGAACAGGTTTCAGTCAGACCTACAGTACACTCACAAAATGAAGAAATGAATGATCACTTTCCAATAAAAGATAGTGCACTGAATATTTTTAAGCAACAAATCATATTAAAAGCAGGAAATGGATTGAACAAAAGCCCTAAATATAAAAGAATACATATTGGAATAAATGAATTATATAAAGATAATTTTAATGATTTAATAATACCATTAATAGAACAAGTTAGTACAGGAATTTATACTGAATTAACAGACAGTGAATATAATATTCTTCAACAAAAATTGATAGAGTTATTTGGAACAAGAATAAAATTTTATAAATGTGAACATTTTGCGAAAGACTTAGAGACAGAAGAAGAAGCCATTAAACAAATAAAACTGTATCATGAAAAAGAAACAGGTCACTCAGGAATTGAATTGCAACGAAAAAGGAAGGCTAAAAAGGATCAAGGAAAAATAAAATAGGTAGATGAAACTTGTTGTGGTAAATTTTACCGCAACAAATCCCACCCTTACCTCCTAGGAAATGTGCTTACATTTCAGTAACACATTTTCTAAGATCTACCAAGGTAATGGAAAGTGAAAAACGGATTTTCCATCAACTAAAGAAAAATCAAAAGCTAAAACTGACACTGAAAATCATAAGTCATATTTATAAAACAAAAACAAACTACATTACAAAAAAAAAACAAATACAATACTTTAAATTTAATCCTCGGATGCGTTGGTGTACGGTTTTAAATCCTTAACATGCCAAGTTCCGCGGTCTTTACCATTACTATCTTCTAAGACATATGTCCAAGGTGACACACGCTTCTTAATTTAAACGGACCGACTAACTTCGGTGCTAATTTGGTAGCATAATAATTCGCGGTATCCGACAATGAAAAATTCCTACGCCATACAATTCACGCCGTCGAAGATTGTAGGCTTGAGCAGATCTTTTAGATGCTGCTTGCAATTTTTTGCCTATATCCACCCTCAGTTCTTTGAAGCGCTCAGCGATCTCATCCAGATCCTGAACGTTTCCCGAACTATCACCTATTGATGGTGATTCTCGACCAGATGTCACCCTCCTACCCTACCTAAGTTCGCATAGTACTGCGAAACTCCCAAAACCTCATGCTGTGACGTGCGAGTAGCAGACGCCACCTTGCTGAGCTGTGAATCCCACGATCTGTGGTTTTCAGCGACGTAATTCCCTCCGCAGGATTCGCCTGCGGGTGGTAATGGGCGGTGAATTTTAATTTCGACCCGTACGCCTGGCAAAGCGTTTTTAGTTCCTCAGATCGAAACTAGGGACCGTTGTCACACACGATCACCTTTGGCATGCCAAATAAAAGGAAAACATTGTCTTCTGATTCCCTAACTATTGCCTTAGCAGTGGCCGAACTCAACGCAAACAGTAGTAGAAACTTTGTAAATTAATCGACTACCGTTAAAATGTAAATGAAACTCCTACTCGACTTAGGAAGCGGACCTACCAAATCAAGAACAATTATTTCCCACGGTGCCTTGATTCCTACCCTCTCAGTAATAATTCCAGCTGGGTTCTCATTCACCGGCTTTACTTGTTGGCAAACTATACAACTCCTAAATATTTAATTTGGCCAGTAAAACTTCACCCCAATTCTGGCAAAAGTTTTCCTAGCACCCATGTGTCCTGCTAAAGGACCATCATGGTATTCCTGTAATATCCCTAACTTCTCATTTTTCCCTAACACTCACTTCCATTCTTGATTATTTTCATGCACAACTAGATGATTAGCCTTGACTAGTTTGAACAACTGACCTTGTTCAACTGTCCAGACTACCTAAGCTGATCAGAATTAACCAAAGAAATTATCTTGCCCACCCAAGGGTCTAAATCCTCGTCCGAGATACCACCCATCTGCGGAACTCCTCGAGAAAGCATAACCGGAACAACATGCTCTTTGCCCTTGCGATGAATGATTTCAAAATCAAATTATTGGAGCCCTACTGCTCAACGCGCTAACCTACCCTACGGATCTTTAAGATTGCTTAACCATACCAGGGAATAATGATCCGTCACAACCGTAAACCGTCACAACCGTAATTTCTCTCGTTCCTATTTAAAGACCTACTAAGGTAACATACAACCTTTTCTCCCTCATCAAATTTTTGTGAAAGAACTGCACCGATACCGAAATCTGACGCGTCTGTTTGCACGACAAAAGGTCGTTTAAAATCTGGGCAAGTAAGTATAGGTGCTGTCATTAAACACTCTTTTGCCTTCCTACAGCTATCCTCACACTCTTGAGTCCAAATGAACTTCCTATTCTTCTTTAATAAATCCGATAACGGCCTAAGTAATTCAGCAAACTTTGGTACAAAACGTCTGTACCATGAAACTGTCCCTATGAAACTCCTAACTTCTTTAACATTCCTTACCATGCTTTCCAATTTCTCTGGATCTAAATGTAAACCATATATATTCACTATATACCCTAAAAACTTCAGCGATGGCATGCGAAAATTGCATTTTTCCCTACTGACCTTCAATCCTGCTTCACTCAACCTTTTCATCACCTCATTCAAGATTTCAAGATGTTTTTCGAAACTCTCAGTAAAATTAATGATGTCGTCTAAATAGACGAACACGAATAGTTCGAGGTCGGCACTCAAAACTGTCGATAAACCTCTGCTAAGTCGCAGGCGAGTTGTAAAGACCGAAAGGCATTCTTCGAAATTGAAAAAGACCTGTCCAGGAACCGTAAAGGCAGTATAGGGCTTCGATTCCTTCTCCATAGGAATCTGCCAATACGCTTATTTGATGTCTAGCGAAGACAAGAACCTCGCATCTCGAAGCCTGTCTAAAATCGAATTAATATACGGGAGTGGATAAGCATCCCTATCTGTTTTCTTATTTAGCTTCCTATAGTCCACACAGAACCTATAGGATCTTTCTTTTTAACTAACAGTATTGGAGATGACCAAGCACTTGTCGATCTCTCAATAACTCCTGCCTCTAACATTTCGTTTAACATATAGATCCTGCATCGACGGAAAAACCGGATAATACCGTTGTTTAATCGGTTCCGCCGACGTCTTAATCTTGTGTGCAACCATTGTTGTACACCCTAAGCCTTCAGGCATTTTCCTAAAAGATTCCTCAATCAAGTTTTCTAAACACTTTATTTCCCTATCACTCAACTCTGATCTTCTGTAATCGAACAAATCGAAACCGGCTGTTCCAAAAAATTCCACTCACGAGATCTTAAATCCGGGACAATACCCGACAGTGCACAAAAATCTGCACCTAAGATCACCGTATGTGGCAGAGTTGGTATGACAAGACAGTCAATCAAAACTGCCCTGTCTTCTACAATAATTGGAAGAGAGAGTGTCCCTAAAATCTCGACACATGTTCCGTCTGCCAAACAAACGCAGCCAACATCTCTACCTATTATGGTCCTAAAAGCTCCTGAATCTAATAAACCTAAAAATCTAGTACCATAAATGCTAACCGTTAAAAACGTTTGCCTCCAAAGTAAATCCTAAGTGAATCTGATTCACCAACTGGTTACCAGCAGGTAACCTATTCAACGTCTTCGGACATCCCGCCCTGCTGGCGCAAGAGTCCGTTGCCCATTTCCCAAGCAGCGACGACAATTTTGTCTGCTAACCCCTAACTCACCGCAACCAAAACAACGCCTAGGAGCAGAACACCTATTTGCAAAATGGTCTGATCCATTGCAATTAAAACACCTAGTTGTGGGTCTATGGTCCGAAGATTGGGCTTGACGAATAGTTCCATTGTTCTCAGCAACAACCGAAACTACTGGAGTTTCCCTACCTAAATAAGCTAGATCCGGTTGTAGCAAATTCCTATTATCCTTAACCCTAGGTGGTGGAACATTCGATTCCACATTTGCTCTAACAGCTTCTAAATTCCTACCTAAGGCGACCAAATCGGATACGCAGCTTGGTTTCGCCATACCAAGCTGAGTTTGATAGAAGGGTGTCAAGTCCTTCTGAATCATTGAAGTTGGGTTTCTGAAACCCCCTTAGCTGAACGCAATTCCTCAACTCTCTCTAAAAACGAGTTCACTGAGGTACCACAGCGCTCACCATTGAACTTCACTTCCCATTTAGCTATATTCAGAAACTTGTTGGAACTAACTCTAACCCGTTCTACAGCTGGGTTCAGAGGCGGCGGAAGGGCTGTGCGAACTGTGCCACCGCACTGGGCCACGCGCTACGAGGGCCTCCAACTTTTCAAATCAAAAAATTCAGCAAACAATGACTATTTCCTTCACTCTTCATAATCGAACAAACGAAATTATTGAAATTGGTTTGATTCCACCAGATTGAATGACTGGGTGGAGTTGAGTCGAAACCTTTAATATTTTACTTCACTTTTTAACCTTTATCGCAAAATAGATATAAACGCATTACTTGCCTTTACTATGTTGCTATCCTCTCTTTTCGTGTACGGTACCTTTGTTTGCTAGTATACTTATTATTTCCAGTCGGAAGCAAAAAGAAACAGGCCCACTCTGACTCTTTCCAAGCGAAAATATTTTTTTTCAGTTGTATGTTTTAATTTATCTAAATACACCTTTAAAATTCGTGTACACAACCATACCCTATACACACCTTATATCTGTCATACTCACGCAACTCATAAATACATAAATTATGCGACACACACAGACAAAAATTGAATGATCTTATGATACTCACCAGGTGGTGACAATGGTGCAAATATGGTAGGCATTAACAGTGGGGTAAAACCCGAATATTAAGTAGTCATTCTCGAGCTTTTTTCACCCAATGCGGTTGCCACACGCAACCGCTGGGAATTTATAAAAGAAAAACTTAAAATAACAATAAAACCTTTATCAGATACGAGGTGGGAAAGCCGAGTCGAGGCAGTGAGGGCAGTATTAATACAATTTGATGATTTAGTGGAATGCTTTGAAAGATTGAAAAATTGCACAGAAGAATCCGATGCGTTTAGTGATTGTGACTCGATTTTCAAGTACTAAGTCTTGAGATAATCATATGTCTGCATTTATGGTATGATATACTGTTGCGGGTTAATGTAATAAGTAAACTTTGGCAATCAGTAGAAGTCAATACATGCATTGCTATTCAACACTTGCATACATTCTGTACTTGAGTCAAAGAGTATTGAGATACAGGCTTTCAACAAAGTTTGTCTGAACCCCGTTAATGTCTAGAAAAAAACAATAATGACTTTCCGAAGGAGTTTACAAATAAAAGGGTAGCCAGAAAGAAAAAATTGGTCCAGTATAAAATATATTTTTTCAACATAATGATCGACTCTATCATAAGTAACATGCACTCCAGATTTGTTTCATTGAATCAACATCTTGAACATTTTGGTTTTCTGTATGATTTAAAGAACCTTAGATCTCTTTCAAAAGAAGAAGTAATACAAAATTGTCAGGATTTACATACGGTCCTCCGAGTGGGTGAGAGTAGTGATTTCCAATCCTATAGAAGTATTGCAAACTATGGCTCCAAATTTACCCGATTGTATTTAAGACATAAGGCAGCTGATGCAATACATATCAGAAAACAACCTAAATGAAATTTATTATATAGATTATTATATATTTATCGAATTATGTTTACAATACTATACAGCCTCCGCTGAAAGGATTTTAATTAAAACATATTTGAGCAGTAAATGGGGCGAGAAAGGCTTTCAGCCCTGGGGGTTTTATCTGTCGAAGCGGATATAGCTTCCAAAATCGATTACAATAGACTTGTTGAGGAATTTAGTCATGCTAAGAGCAGGAAAGTTATATTTCTATAGTTTTTTCTTCTTAATGTATTTTTCAACATGTTTATGCTTAAAAAATAATTTTGATATGTAAATACGTACATAAATATACCTACTACAAATTTGAATTAATATTTTGTTATTTTTATGTAAAACTATTTTTATTGCAATGTAGGGGTAAGTATGTACTGTGAAGAAAATTATTCGGTATATAATCGAATTTAAGGTAAAAATGAAATGAGAAATGATATCGAGATGATTTTAAAAAATAAGGTATAAATGCAATCTATAGTTTACAAAATATAATATTTTGTTTAAATTGATTTTTTCAAATATCTTTTAAATTGAGTTGATGAAAGAAAACTGTTCTCAGTTGTTTTCCAACTCATAATTTTTTTGTTTTTACTATTGTTTTTAAATAGTCAGTGATTTTGTCATTCCCTCAAAGCTTGTTTAACTTGAATATCAGTTGTAAAAAGAAAAAATATTTTCTATCGGTTGCCTACTTATTATTTAAATTTTCGTTTATTCAGTATTCAGAAAGTGAGCTTATTATTTTTTTTTGTTACACATGCAAATGAAAAAAAACGCTTAAAAAGTTTGAAATCATTGTCTTAAATTTGTTTTAACAGTTTTTAATTTAAATTTATTGACTTTGGAAGATTTGATGACAATAGTGTACGCGCAGGTTTGTATGAAAGTTGTGTAATATACTTTTTTGGTAATGATGAAATCATTTTGCCAGGGGCCCCGAAAATTTGATGTCGCACATGCCTCATTTTGGTCTAACGCCGCCTCTGGCTGGGTTAACCTGTCTACTATTAGATATCCCTATTTCTATTCTCTGTTCGAAGTTGAAGGGATAAGAGGGAAGTGTAAAAGAATTCCTACGCTCTAATTTTATCGCTACCCTAAGCGCTTTGCGCATCTCCTCTAGTGTCCCTACTGCTAAACCTCTACATTCTACATCGTATGTTATTTCGTCTTGTGAAAGTCCATTCACCTGGCTAACATCCATTTTAAAAAAGTTAAAAGATTGTTAATTTTAAACAAAATAAAAAAACTTAAAAGGAATTTAAATCCCGAAAAGTAAACAAACTAAATTAAACTTTCAAAAAAAACTATCACAAAATTGCGTGTTGGCAACTCTAAACGATTCCAACAATTTTGTTCCAATTAATCTGGGCTGCTTTCCGAAATTCAAAAATGAAACACTGTCCAAACCAACTAAATAAATTCAACCTATTTCTATTTTAAATCTGCTCAGAGAAAAAAACAACACCGAAATTAAAAAAAAAATAAAAAAAAAAAAACTATTATAAAAATTTTTGCACTAAAAGTGGCACCCTCGAAAAAAGTCTATGGCCGAAATGGCCGAACACGAATATCAAAATATATCAACACCGAAAACAAAGTACTTGATCTGAAAGAGACCACACTATTATCACTTGAATGAAATTGATATAAGAGAATTAAAAAAAAGTTTATCAAATAACAATAAATTAAGTGTCAATCGATACAAATTCCACTTAATCACTCTAGAAAAATATAAGGAACATAAAAAAACCTTGCTCAACTTATTTTGTTTTTTTTTGTTTACAAACCAATTCCTTCTATTAGTCGAATGACGTCACCACTTTACCAAGAACAAATTCTTCCAATGCACAATGCAGCCACAAATTACGGGATAATTCACTTTTTACCTGAGAAGAAAAAAAAATAACACGAAGTAAGATTTCTTTTAATAAAAATAGGAACAAAAAACTTCTCCTTACCAAACACAATGCACCAATGCACCACAGACACAATAAATAATTAGAATCAAAGATAATATAATACCAAGATGTCGCATCCAGTACAAGCAAAGTGAACCCAAAATAAAACCGTCCGTATCTGATATTGGATACGACAACATGTTGCGAAATGTTGCATTGGGCAATTTAAAGAGCGAGAGCGAAAAATCTCTCTGGAAACAATTTAAAATTTGAAATCTCTTCAAAATGCATATAAATATATCAAGGATAAACAAATGTTTTCGTTGTTTTTTTCTTTCGCTTTTTTTTTTTAGTTTTTTGCTTATTATTTTTTGTGATGATGATGATGATGGTTGATGGGTATCTGTATACCTAGATAGAGACATGCAGTAACATTTTTGTTCTTTCATCGCAAATCGCGATCTTCGTAAAAGGTAGCAGGGATTTTCTTTTGGTTTTATTTATTTTTGTGAGGTTGTTTTGTATTCCTTGAGAAATTAAAAAATCATTTTCATTAATTTATTTAGGTACAGGTGAATAAATAACTTGTGAGGAAAGCTGATTTATAGTTAGGTAGGTATAGATAGGTTGGTGTGAAATGTGTATGCACCGATTTAATGAATACGTCCGTCGTAACAAGATACATTTTGCAATGGTTTTATAGGTATGTAGGTAGGTACTTCTGGTTTTTTTTTTCAATTTTTCATTCGTCTCGATCGTTGGCAAGAATTTTTGTTTTTATTCCTTGTGAGAATTTTTGTAGGGCAGCGAGATACATGTATGAAGGAAAGTTTCAAGGAAAAGTTTTTTTTTAAGGATTTCTCCGTTTTCATGTTTGAGGGTGGAGAATATATTTTTTTATGGACGACTGTTTTGAAACAGGTAGACTTAATTGCATTATTGCGTCCGTCTCGATCTTTTAATAGTGGCAAGAATTTTGGTTTTTGCTAGTTTCGAGGAATTTTGGTTGGGATAAAAAATGTAGGTGAATATGAAGGAAATAGGTACCTATCTCTTGTTACTTTTTGGGGTGGAGAATATTAG
The DNA here is from genome assembly GCA_932273885.2 of Leucozona laternaria. Lineage (NCBI taxonomy): Eukaryota > Metazoa > Arthropoda > Insecta > Diptera > Syrphidae > Leucozona > Leucozona laternaria. The sequence continues at coordinate 153,597,812 of OW026366.1, forward strand.
CCGCGTTTTGTTATAGCTTAAGATCCATACCGATCATCCCATAAAAATAAAACGAAACGGATCTTGATGACAGCTGTGTTGTATACCTATCTCTGTTTTGCTTACGTTGGTTCATTTTCATGTATTCGTTGTCTTTTTTCTTTACACTGCATTTCATACTACCTTGCCACGAGAAGACATCTACCCGCATTAGTAACAACTAATTTACGGGTCTTCAAAAAAGATCCAGATAGAGAGCAGGATCCCAAGTTGTTGTTGTAGGTACAACGTATTAAAAAATTATCCTGATCCAGGTCCGTAGATAATAAAACGTGGCTATTACCTACCTATTTTGGTTGTGTTTTTTATTTATTTATTCGGTAAATAAAAACAAATGCTTAGAAATATGTCATCATCATCATCGTCGGCTCGACAACCGGGGTCCGGTCCTGGCCTCCTTCAACAAGTCTCTCCACCCATCCCGGTCTCGAGCCGCCGCCATCCAGTTGTGCACCCCAAGGCTCCGGGCGTCCTGGTCTACGCCATCTCTCCAGCGCAAGCATGGTCTACCACGCTGTCGTCTACCATAGAATGTACCACAAAGAACTTTCCGAGCAGGTTCCTCTTCGCTCATGCGAGCTAGGTGCCCTGCCCACCGGAGTCTACCGAGCTTAATTTTTGTCACGATATCTGCTTCAAGGTAGATTGCGTACAATTCATGATTGTACCGTCTCCGGAATCGTCCTTCCTCACATATGGGGCCAACAATTCTCCTTAAGACTTTTCTCTCGAACGCGGCTAAGAGGTCGGAGTGCCTTTTGCTAAGCACCCAAGTCTCGGATCCATATGTGAGTACTGGCAGGACCATGGACCTGTACAGCAGCAGTTTTGAAGTTATGGTGAGATTTCTGGATTTGAAGAGCTTTGACAGACTATAGTAGGCTCTGTTGGATTTGAGAAGCCGCCCGCGTATTTCTTCTTCTATATTGTTATCGGCTGCTACTATTGACCCAAGGTATTTAAAGGATTGCACCACTTCAAATTCGTGCTCCGCTACCTTGATTGTTTGACCAACTGTTCCTCTCGCATTCGACGCCACCATGTACTTTGTTTTACCTTCACTAATGTGCAGCCCCAGATTTTGTGCCGCCTGCTCGATCTGGATGAAGGAATCATGTACAGCTTGCTCAGTTCTTCCGATGATGTCGATGTCGTCTGCGTAAGCCAGTATCTGGCTGGACCTGTTGACGATGGTCCCTCTTGTTGCCGTGCCAGTGTCACGGATTGCTTTCTCCAACGCCAGGTTGAAGAGGAGGCAGGCCAAACCATCCCCTTGTCGGAGTCCATTAAAGATGTTGATTGGTTTGGATAGCAATCCGGCTATTTTTACTTGGCTTGTTACGTTGGTCATGGTCAACCTACATAGTCGTGTCAATTTATTTGGGATGCCGAATTCTCTCATGGCTTTGTAAAGTTCTACCCTGGCTATGCTATCGTAGGCGGCCTTAAAGTCTATAAACAGGTGGTATGTTGGGATGTTAAATTCTAGACATTTTTCCATCGCCTGCCTAAGGGTAAAGATCTGATCAGTTGTTGATTTGCCTGGAATGAAACCACACTGATATTGTCCGATGATGGTTTTAGCGTATGGGGTTATCCGGTCTTGTAGGATAGAGGAGAGTATCTTATAGGCGGTAATCAACAACGTGATACCTCTATAATTGCTGCACGTTGTGACATCTCCTTTCTTATGTATGGGGTAAATGATACCTTTTCGCCAGTCTTCTGGAATTTCTTCATGCTCCCACACGTGCACTATAATCTCATGAATTGCTTGACGTAAAGCTGGCCCACCGTGTTGAAATAGTTCGGCTGGTATACCATCGGCTCCCGGGGCTTTGTTTTTCTTTAGCCGGCCTATAGCCTTCTCAACCTCTTCTATGCTTGGTGGCGGCAACATAGGGTACTCTTCTTGAAGTAGTGGAGCCTCCACTTCTGCAGTGAGCTGACCATTTAGCAATTCATTGAAGTACACTTCCCATCGCTCCAGTATGCTTTGAGGATCGGTGATCAGATTTCCCTCTCCGTCCTTGCAGTATGTGCAGCGTGGTGTGTACTGCGTCATGTTTCGGACGGATTGGTAGAACTTCCGCGCCTGGTGCGCACCTCGCTCTCGGCTTTTCTCTATTTCACAGATTATGTTCTTCTCCCAGGCTGATTTTTTCTGTCTGTGAAGCCGTTTTTCAATTCTTCTGAGCTCTTTATATTCGTCTTCGCGTGCCCGCGTTCTATGAGATTGTTGCATTGCTCGGTACGCAACATTCTTACGTTCAGTCGCTAGCTTGCATTCATCATCAAACCAGTCGTTCCGATTTCTACGACTGCTGCCTAAGATGGAGTTGGCAGTACTAATGACAGTATTCTTAAGGCGTGTCCACTTCTCATCTACGCCCAGCATACTGGCTCCAGGACTTACTCTACCCAGTTCTAGGGCGAGTCCTAACGCATTACCAAAGGTGTTACTGGTGTTTTCATTGCGCAGAGCAGCCGTGTTGATTCGAACCTGATCGGTGGATGCAATACGTCTTCGCAAGGCAATCCGCCCTCGGAAAACCATACCAACAAGATAGTGATCCGAGTCGATATTGGCACCTCGGTACGTTCGTACCGTCATCAAGTTCGAGTAGTGGCGACGGTCTATCAACACGTGGTCAATTTGGTTACGAGTGACTCCATCATGTGATACCCAGGTGGCTTTGTAGCCGACTAGGAAGCCTACCCCGAGCACATGGTGTTTTATATGACAGCTGTAGTATAAGTCATAATCTTTCTTCTGTAGAACACCTTTCCCTGTCCATCTTATTTCTTGAAGTGCTGTTATGTCATAAATGATAAATAGGTTAGTAGGTAGGTATCACGGAAATTGGCTTTCACGACAATGTAGTACCCCCTAAACCGATTACTATGCAGTTACATATCAAAAATCCATACCTACCTGGTTACCTTCCTAATCTTTATGTTTATATAAATGTAATTATGTAGGTATATTTATTTCGTTAAGAAGGATAATTTTCCTCTTGCAAATTATTATCTTCAAAATTAGGTACGTACCTACACCTATATTTTTTAATTCTTTTAGTTTCCAAAAATAATGTTTTTATTGAAGAATAGGTATTCCTCCCGGTTAAAAGAAACAGCTCGTTAAAATTTGAAAAGTATGCAATCGCTATTTGAATTTGTGTAATATGTACTGATTTTTTTTTAAACTTCCGTTAATTAAAAATCATTCTTTTCTTTTATATATCCATTTAATAAAATAAAACAGTAAAACTTCTCATTTCTTTAAATCGAAGTTTCTATAACTCGATTTTTTTTCTCACATTTTTAGAGTTTGACTTATATAGATAGAAAATATTGATTTAAATATGAAAACCTACCTACAGCAAATTAGAATCCTGGAATTCTGTTGAACGCAGATAACGGCAATATTTGAGTGCTTTAACATATGAACTAATATCTCTTGAGTGCATGAATGGATTGATTTAGTTTTTATTAATTTCGCATATAGTTACCTACATAAAATAACGGTTATTTTGACACCTTTATTATCCTACGACCTACGAGGTATAAAAGCGTCACAATATTGATTTTAAATTGATCAAAAAATAAATAAAATTAATACAGAGAAAAAATATCGCTACTTTCGAGCAAATTTGCCTAGAAAATTAATAAAAAACGTAAATATTAAGAAATTATGGTAGGTATATTGAATCTTAGTTTATGCTTTAAATATCCAATAAATAGCATTTTAGCTATACAATAACTTTACTCGATACAAAGATATGTTACACATCATGTGCGAATATACTTATACTTAGGCCAGGCGCGCACATGCAACTAAACAGTTTTAGTGCGATTTTGAGCACTATGGGATTATATGAGAGTCCGCGCACATAAACCGGCGGACTCTCATATAATCCCGAGTGCTCAAAATCGAAACCAAACTGTTTAGTTGCATGTGCGCGCCTGGCCTTACTCTAACTACATTTTTGTTCTTCGACAATTAAAAAAAAATAAAAAAATTAAAGTTTATACCTACCAATGTTCATATGTACCTAATTGTTTAAAACAGAATAGATGCCTAGGTACCTACCTGATCTTGATATTGGTAGAAAGATTAATTTATTTGCAGACAGATTTACTAGGTTTTTTCTTAGACAAGAGTTTTTCTTTAGTATAGATATTTATTTTTAGGATACTGAATAGGTACATTTAAACTCAAAAAATTTAACTGTGTCTTTGCATTTACATTACAATTTAGGTATCATGGATTCCTTTAAACATTGAAGATGTTCACCTCTTATAATAATTGAATGTTCATTCCAATCGATATATTTTCTATAAAAATATAATCTTTGTTATATTATCTTTTATTTAATAATTCATCCTTGAAGATAAAAAAAGAATTACCAAAGTTATAAGCCATTTCCGGAGAACTATACATGATCAACCAAATCCTGAATTTTATCGACCAAATAGACAGTTTGTAATTTTGAAAAATTTTGCGTAAAGTAATGTTCATTAGTCAAAATTATTATAATACAAATGTTGAAAATAGTAGTTTGAAAAATAAGAACATAGTTATAAATATAGTGCAAAACTTTCTGTTAAGCGTTTTGAAGGCTCTCAGCTGCTCAAAATTAATGCAAATAAAATTACATATCGTCGGCCTCATAAGCAGATCTCGTAACTCACAAATTTCAAATTTTACGAAACCACGAAAATGTCTCACGCAGCTTATTTTAAGCATATCTTAATGTTTTTTTTTTCCTTATATATTTAAAAAAATAACGTGCTTAATATAAGAACATTTTCAAAACGAAAATAACTATAATTTTTATTTTATTGGAGTTACGAGGTATTCCCTCTAGTTTCATCTCATGTTACGAGGTTTTCTGAAAAACTTAATAGTCAGCCTTTGTAAATAAATTAAATTAAAACTAAGTTACACCACAGATATCTTTTTAATAGGTTTTTATTGTTTTAAGCAGAAAGATCTGGAAACGGTTTAGATTGGAAATTCACCATCAGATTTTCCGGAGCCTTCGAAACCTTCTAGTGAAGAAAATAAGAGCTGCAAAAACTAACTTATACAAGAAAAAGCCTAGTCCCACGATGAACGGACGAACACTGGAATAACCTGAAAGCTTAAGGTATAGGCAAACAACCCAAAATTCAAGAAAAAGTTGATGTCAACTCAATCAACCAGAGTTTTATCCCCTTACCTCTTCCAACCCTACCAAGGGTATCTGAGATCTCAGAGAACAGCCGCTATGGATGCTTATCGCAATTGTTTGAGTTTTCTCGTGTTGAAAGTACTGACATAGTGCAAAGCCTGTTAGCAATTAAATCCAATGCTGCAAGTATTGATGGAGTTTACCCAAAATTTCTAAAGATAAATTTACCGATTGTCTTACATACTCTCACTCATATATTTATTACTATCATTATGACGGGTTTATATCCAAATCAGTGGAAATTCGCTAAAGTACTTACTATCCCTAAAAGTGGTATTAACAGTGAGTTTAGACCTATCTCAGTCCTTCCATTTCTATCTAAGGTTTTCGAAAGAGTAATCCAAAAACAATTAAATGTTCACTTAGTTTCTCGAAAAATCCTGTCAAATAATCAATTTGGCTTCCGTTAGAAGCACAGCTGCACCACTGCTGTTACAAACATTGTTGAAGACGTCAGACGAGCTATTTATGATGATCAAGTTACCTTTATGGTTCTACTTGACTTTTCCAAAGCGTTTGATACCGTTTATTATGACAATTTGTGTTACAAACTCGCAAATATATATGGTCTAGCACCTGCTGCAGTGACTCTGATTTCATCGTATCTCCGTGATCGAAAGCAATGTGTGAGTGTTGGCAATCAAACATCTTGCCTTCTGCCAATTTCAAGAGGTGTACCCCAAGGCTCGCTCTTTACTTTTCTCATTACATATAAACGAACTACCTGAAACAGTGAGTAGATCATCCATTCAAATGTACGCCGATGATGTTGAACTCAATAAAAGTTGTGCTCTAGGCCTGATCGAGGACTGCGCAATGCGCATACATGATTAATAACAAAGACCTCGAAGAAGCTAAGAATGCCTTAAGCTTAGATTATTTTCCTAACCTGTATCTAAATAATTTCCCACTCACCTATGTACCAAACGCGCGAAATCTTGGCATGCTGTTCAACAACAGATTATTCTGGGATACCACCTTCTCCGCGGACAAAATGAATGTTATGGAATTTAGATAATTAGAAAAAACGACAGAAATGATTAGAAATTGATTCCCCTTTTAATAGTTTTTTGGCGGTTTTCCAACGCGGTGGCAATTTAACATGAGTTAAATGGAGTTACGAGTTTTGATAACCACGAATAAAAGATACGAGGTTTTCTCAGAAAACTTTTTGTTGAAGTTACGAGGTCTGCCAGACATCAGAGTAGCAATGGAGTTACGTGCTATGCAAAATTTAAATTTAAGTTTATTTAGAGTTTTAAGAGGGATAAGAAATTTTCTAGGTTGCTGCGCTGACCAATTTTCTATAAAATGGCATTCAAAAGTCATTTTCGCTAAAAGGTGGAGTTACAAGGTCTGCTTATGAGGCCGACGATATGTGGTGTTTGGGAGAAACATGATAACTCCATTTTAAAATTTGCGTCTTCACGTCCACTTTGCATCGAGCTAGAAGCGAAACGAAATTACCGATTTTCTTCAAATTTGGAATAGTTATGAACGTTTGTCAAATTACGTTTCAAATTTGAAAGAAATCGGTGCAGCCGTTTATAGGCTCTAGCTAGATGTAAAGTAGACGTAAAGCGCAAATCTTTAAATGGAGTTATCATGTTCCTCCCAAACACCACAATATTGAAGTAAGCTTAAAAAAATTAAAATAATTTCCATAAAATATTTTAATTATGCAGTATTATAAATATTATAAAGCAGTATTCGATTTATAGCCAATTTGATGCAGCTAGCTATTTATTTTGTTGGCACCTTGAAATAATAAAAATGTGAATTGACTCGCAATCGATTAATAAATTGAAATTAAATTGAGAAGCGTGTGAACAATGTACAGCAATGATTTCTTTATTAAGACGTTTTCCAGGACTTGTTGAAAAATTGAACCATTTGCTAATCGTGGTCGAAATATCAATTTAGCAGGTTTTTAATATAAGAATTTTCCAAAAACACATTTTTATATTATTATATTATCTTTGATAGAATGCTATTGGAACTTTTTTTTCCACAAGATAAACACTAAGGGAGCTCCACGTTTGGACGCCAATTTGTACGTGTATCAAGTTAGCACTACACTTTTAGAAATTAAATAAACTAAGTAGACAGTTAATTGTAGCTTTTTAGTAGTAAATTAGTTGTGGAAAAAAAAATTGTAGCTCTACTATTTAATAAAAAAATGGTATGAAGTGCTAACTTGATATCAAGTTAGCATTACACTTTCAGAAAATAAAAAAAACTAATAACACAGTTAATTGTAGTTTTTTTTTGTTGTAAATTAGTTTTGGAAAGAAAAAAATTCTAAAATTTTTGTTGCCATAAGTTTCTTTGTATTAAAAAAAAAACATGGTATGTAGTGCTAACTTGATATCAAGTTAGCACTACACTTTGGGAAATTTAAGAAACAAAGTACGCAATTAATTGTAGCTTTATTGTTGTAAATTAGTTGTGGAGAGAAAAAATTTTTTTTAATTTTTTTGACGAAGTTTTCAAACAAAAACTAGGTAGGTAGTGCTAAGTTGACATTCTCAGTCCAGGCATTAGAAAAGGAAATTAGAAAATGTAAAGATGGCATTAATTGTAGCTTTTTTGTTGTAAATTAGTTGTGGAGAAAACAAATTTTAAAATTTTTTTGACGAAGTTTTCAAACAAAAACTAGGGAGGTAGTGCTAAGTTGACACTCTCAGTCCAGAAATTAGAAAATTAAATTAGAAAATCTAAAGATGGCATTAATTGTAGCTTTTTTGTTGTAAATTAGTTGTGGAGAGATAAATATTCTAAAAATTTTTTTGACGAAGTTTTCAAACAAAAACTAGGTAGGTAGTGCTAAGTTGGCACTCTCAACCCAGGCATTAGGAAAGGAAATTAGAAAATGTAAATATGGCATTAATTGTAGCTTTTTTGTTGTAAATTAGTTGTGGAGAGAAAAAAATTTATAAAACTTTTTGGACGAAGTTTTCAAACAAAAAATATGTAGGTAGTGCTAAGTGTACGCACGAAATTTTTGGCAAAATAAAAAGTTTTTTTAATCTCCAAAATGTGCTGTATTGTGCAGAATTTTTCGTTCTAAGAATCGAAAAGAAAAAATAATCGCATATTTGCAACTTTTATGGGCAATACGAAATTTTGCGAAGCCCCATAGCGTGAAGTTAGCATCGCCATTTTGGATTTTCAAAAAAAAAAAGTTGTGCTGTAATGTGCTCAACTTGTTCTGCGTTGTGCCGTAAATATTTTTCCAAAATTCGCAAATTTGCAAATGTTACGGATGAAATTTTTTGCAAAATCAAGATTTTTTTAAATCTCAAAGTTGTGCTGTATTGTACACAATTTTCACGAAATATGTAAGTAAAATAGATCAAAATGATTTGACTAAATTGGTCTGAATTCATTATAATAATATTAACTAATAAATTTGTTTTTGTTAAATAAATTTTTGTTAAGAAACATTTCTTGATAGTTTGAGTTTTATTTTATTTCTTAATCTACTTCGGAAATTTTGGATTTACTTCGTTTTGTTCCACATTTGATTTGAAATATTGAATCCTAAGTCCGAACCCTGGACCTGATCCCACCTCATGATTCATACCGAAAACACATTCCACATAAATATATAACATATGACATACTTAATGGCACCAGTTTTTTGTTGCCATTTAGCTTTGCCAACACGCTGAAAAATCAGCGGATGTATAAGGATGTGTTTTTTTTGTAATTCTACCTCCTTGTTACACTCGTTTCGATTGTTACTGCATTTCACTTGACTATTCATTGATACGATATGAATAGTTAAATACAACAATTGGGCTTTTCGGGAAACTATCTTTGTTTTTTCTCCTTCTTGTTTTTACAGTTATAGAATCCTAGTCAGAGGTTAAAGAAACAAATACAAACAGCGAATGGTCTTTTCAGTGATTTTTATTATTCACTGTTTTTTTCAATAAAAATATAAGATTTTAATATTATTGGTCTCTTAAATTTTAGTGCAATAACATTATTCAATAGTTTGAAACGTTTTTGTGAGAAAAAACAAGCATTACGAGATCACATTCCACTAAAACAATCAAAGAGTTTGTTTAACCTCTGGCAAGCTTTGCTATTTTTGTTTGCGTGTTTCAACTGACGCCTGGGCGAACTTCCCAATCTAAAGCAATTTTGGTGGAACATACGTAGGACCAGCATCTTTTGATGGAGTATTTTTGGTTCAGCAGCGTTCTACTTTTCAATGGTCGCGTTCGAAGTTGCATTCAAAGCGGTCTGGATAGCTTTGAGTGCTTTTACCTGAGAGCGATTTTTAATCTCCGTTTCTCTTTTAGTTTCCTTCTAATTGCAAATACTTTTAAATGCTGCGATTTTTAATTGATGTTGGACGCTGTTTAGAATGGGAAGATTGAGTCCGGTATCATGGCAGTTTGTAAGCAAGAGAAGTGTGGGGTGAGGGATCTCGTGAGGCACGGAGAAAACATAAAAACCGGACTCTTGAGTTTCATTTGTTTTTGTTTCAATGGGCGAAACCAGAACGTCGGCCGTGACACTTAGGTAATATCCACCTCCGTAAGGTAGAATTAGAATAGTCGGAAGGCCACGCAAGTGGTCGTACGAAACCGAGCGAATACAAAAAATTCAAATCTTGTGCCCATAATTGCGATTTGGTACTCTTCGTCTAGTTTTCGTTAACTTTTGCCGTCGGACGTGAAGAGCGCTCATTTACCGCTCATTCGAAAGTGAATGGTGAAAGCAAACTAAAAAGAATTTGGCGTTTGGTATTTAGATTTGGACTTTTTTCTGATTTATGAATGAGTGAAGTAAAATTTTATTTTTCTTTTAATTAATTTATATCACATCGAATTTTAGTGGTTTCGGAAAGTAAATAATTAAAAGCCTCTCTGCTATGAAAATTGACATTGAACAAACAATTACTTAATTTATTTTCTCTTTCAACCATTTAAATGCATTATGGGTTACTTGTGAAATTGACGTTTCGGAAAGCTACTTTTCGGTCGGTTTTGACATAAGCTTCCGACAGCTCCCGCATATTCTACCTTTAATCGATTGGAGTACTCCGTTCTTCGATCCGCCGTGCAAAAAATGTTGGCATATTTTGACACCTGCCAAACTAAGTGTTCTAGCGGACCCAGCACGTCAGCCGAGACAGAAAGGTAATATCCACCTCCTTAATCGACTGGTGTACTCCGTTTTTCGATCCGCCATACAAAAAATGTTGGCATATTTTGACACCTGTCAAACTAAGGCCAGGCGCACACATGCAATTAAACAGTTTGGTTTCGATTTTGAGCACTCGGGATTTTATGAGAGTCCGCCGGTTTATGTGCGCGGACTCTCATATAATCCCATAGTGCTCGAAATCGCATCCAAACTATTTAGTTGTATGTGCGCGCCTGGCCTAAGTGTTCAAGTGGACAGAGCACGTTGGCCGAGACACTAAAGTAATATCCACCACCTAAAACGATTGGCGTACTGCGTTTTTCGATCCGTCGTACAAAAAATGTTGGCATATTTTGACACCTGTCAAACTAATTGTAAGTGTTCTAGTAGACACAGCAGGTCGGCCGAGATACTAAGGTAATATCTTAGAGGATATATAATATGGAGTGCTTGTTTTTATTCGAATGCGAACCTTTCATAGGGGTCACTGTTCAAGTTTCGCTCACTGAGTTTTCTGTACATTGGAGACAAAAAAACTAAAAAAGAAGATATTGAAATCTTTAAAATAATAAAAACACTTATTAATTTGAAGAATTACTTCAAAGTGGAACAATTTAGAAAGGAAATAAGCAATTTATGACTTACAATTGATAGCAGTTGTACGACGACTTCTAAGACGTTATATTAACCTAAAATGAAATAGCGCCCCTTATAATGGCCCCAGGCACTACAATGCATTAGGGATAGAAACGAGCACTTCATATTATATTATATGTATTATCCATCTCCTAAATCGATTGGCGTACTCCGTTTTTCGATCCACCATACAAAAATGTTTGGCATATTTTGACACCTGTCAAACTAAGTGTTCTAGTAGACCCAGCACGTCGGCCGAGACACTAAGGTAATATCCACCCCCTAAGTCGATTGACGTACTCCGTTTTTGATCCGCCATACAAAAAATGTAGGCATATTTTGACACCTGTCAAACTAAGTAGAGTGAACCAAGCACGTTAGCCGAGATACTGATGTAATATCCACCTCCTAAATCGATTGGCGTACTTCGTTTTTTCTATCCGCCACACCAAAAATGATGGCATATTTTGACACCTGTCAAACTAAGAGTTCTATAGTGGAGCCAGAACGTCGGCCGTGACTTTAAGGTCATCATCATCATTGAGATTTTGGTGGAAAATCGAGAATCATCGAAGTGATTGAGATTGGGATCGATTGAAATGAAAATTTATGATTTCAATCATCAATACTTTTCGATGATCGGATTAAAAAAATCGAATCGTTCCTGATTGACACAGTAAGCGGTGCAAGAGACAACGCGACTACCGATTTCAAGTTGTTGAGTTGAGGGCACGCAAAAAATTGACCGTCGCGTTCTTTTCTGGCTTGTGAATTGTTGACAGGTGTCAAAATATGCCAGCATTTTTGGTATGGCGGATTGAAAAAACAGATTACGCCAATCGATTTAGGAGGTGGATATTACCTCAGTATCTCGGCTAACGTGCTGGATCCACTAGAACACTTAGTTTGAAAGGTGTCAAAATATGTCAACATTTCTTGTGTGGCGGATCGAAAAACGGAGTATGCCAATCGATTTAGGAGGTGGATATTACCTTAGGCCAGGCGCGCACATGCAACTTAAAAGTTTGGTTTCCATTATATTTTTAATTAGTTTAAGTAGGCTTTTTTGGTCAATTTGTATTTAAATGCAAATAAAACAAGTTTATTTCATCTTTTCCCAACGTTTCGTCGCTATTCACGACTTCTTCAGGGGTGTATCTAGATTTGTATTTATTAATTTTACATTCTTAATAATTTTATTTCTGAATGGGAAACTTACTGATTTTTGATTTTACTCTGTTTAATTTACATTATTTGAAGATAGATTATTTTTGATAATTTAATTTAAAACAGAACAGAATAAATTAGTATAAAAATAATTTAACATATAAAAAGACTTATTACTTTACGGAACAAACAAAAAAAGTATCACAGTGGTTTATGCAGGTACTTATCACTGATCTCTATATATAACTGGGTAGCGTATGCACATTAAAAAGTTGACTCCATTTGAAGAATTGTTATAATGTTGTTATAACATTTGATAAGTGACAACTGAAAGTCAAACGTCATGTTTAGAAGTAACAAATTTGAAAAGTTTATTTTTGTCCGATAATAATAGTAATGCAAAAGTAGTTTCCAAATATATTATTTGAGTTTTATTTTCAGTTATATTTAGTTAAATTTATTTACTTCCAATGCCTTTAGTAAACCCATATGACTTACTGTGTCTTTTTTTATTTTGTTTTTATGAAGTAAATTAGTAGTTACAAATATTCGTGTTCTGCAATAAAATTATTTATGGTTTAATATTTTAGAATTGATATATTTGATAAATAAATCGATTTAAACATTTTTTAACAAATTCTATATATTTCAAAATTAAGTCCATTTGTGAAACAATGCGTCACCTAAATCATTGACAAGAACATTAACTGTTTGCTACATCACCTGCTTCTGCCGATCATTCTGTCCAGCTAGAAGGCTGTGGGATTTCCTTGTCCGTCAGGTATAAAATTCAAAATTAAATCAAATCTCTGCATAGCAAAATAAATGTTTATTTCTTTTTTTAAGTCCCACACTCAGGATATGCTTCAGAACGTCTTTGATGTTCGCTCTACATCTACATTATGTGGCGTCAAAGAGAAGATATATTTGTGCTATAGTCAGTTAGTTTAGTTCTTCTAGCCTGGCTCTAGAAAAAGACGAAGACATAAGACGATTGACTGTACTTCTACTCGAGACTTTTGTTGCCACTTACATGTCTCTTTTGGTTCATGCTTAAGCATCATTAATTGTCACATTCTATACAAACTGATTGGACAGAAATTTACCAACTCTACATGGTGGTCACTCTTCGGTGGAGGCATTAAGAAACTTCTACGCAAAGCAATTTCACAAAGTCATCTAAGACAAAGTTTTCAATCGCAAAGCTCTCAAGATACCTGATGATAGTAATGTTTGGAACACCGTAACATCTATAATAAAGGAGCTAGTTAAATGAAATATGAAACCACTTGCCATTCAGTATTCCTAGTAGCAGTTCGGGTATAAAAGAAGATAAGATGGCGGTTAGCCATCAGCCGAATAGGGGGAATAACATGTAGCATACGAAAACATGCACGTGCCGTAACTATTCGGACTGGTGGAAGTGTGATCATAGCCTCTTCGCGGCGGCCGCTAGAAACAAGCCTTTAAAAAGGTTTGGCTAATATGATCAGGCTGGTTCCACAGGTTTTCAACAGGTTAATTCCCTGTTCCGTAAAACAAGACGAATTACGAGACCAGCAACAAGCCTCGGAAACGGACTGATCTCACGACGACAACCCACGCAAAGAAAACGGACTAACGATTTACGAATTTTCTTATGGAACGTACGATCGCTCTATAGAGCTCGAGCTGCTCAGCAGCTAGCCGATGCCCTGTCAAAATATAAAGCTGACATAACAGCACTTCAAGAAATAAGATGGACAGGGAATGGTGTTCTACAGAAGAAAGATTATGACTTATACTACAGCTGTCATACGAAAAAATGAAGTCTGCCATCATCGGCTTTAACGCTATAAGCGAAAGGCTATGCACCCTTCGCGTGCGAGGCAAATTTAAGAACATCAGCCTCATTAACGTTCACGGACCTACGGAGGAGTCCTCAGACGAAGAAAAAGAGACTTACTACGAACAAGTCGAGAGGGCCCTCAATGCTTCTCCAAGGTATGACGTAAAAATCATCCTTGGGGATTTGAATGCAAAAATAGGTCGAGAGCCGGTATTCAGGCATTACGCAGGCACCCATAGTTTGCATGAGAACACTAATGACAATGGACTTCGAGTCTTAGAATTGGTAGCATCGAAAAACATGGTCGTTGCGAGTACCAGGTTCCCGCGTAAAGATATCTACAAAGCCACCTGGGTATCACCTGATGGAGTCACTCGTAACCAAATTGACCACGTGTTGATAGACCGTCGCCACTACTCGAACTTGATGACGGTACGAACGTACCGAGGTGCCAATATCGACTCGGATCACTATCTTGTTGGTATGGTTTCCGAGGGCGGATTGCCTTGCGAAGACGTATTGCATCCGCCGATCAGGTTCGAATCAACACGGCTGCTCTGCGCAATGAAAACACCAGTAACACCTTTGGTAATGCGTTAGGACTCGCCCTAGAACTGGGTAGAGTAAGTCCTGGAGCCAGTATGCTGGGCGTAGATGAGAAGTGGACACGCCTTAAGAATACTGTCATTAGTACTGCCAACTCCATCTTAGGCAGCAGTCGTAGAAATCGGAACGACTGGTTTGATGATGAATGCAAGCTAGCGACTGAACGTAAGAATGTTGCGTACCGAGCAATGCAACAATCTCATAGAACGCGGGCACGCGAAGACGAATATAAAGAGCTCAGAAGAATTGAAAAACGGCTTCACAGACAGAAAAAATCAGCCTGGGAGAAGAACATAATCTGTGAAATAGAGAAAAGCCGAGAGCGAGGTCCGCACCAGGCGCGGAAGTTCTACCAATCCGTCCGAAACATGACGCAGTACACACCACGCTGCACATACTGCAAGGACGGAGAGGGAAATCTGATCACCGATCCTCAAAGCATACTGGAGCGATGGGAAGTGTACTTCAATGAATTGCTAAATGGTCAGCTCAAGCTCACTGCAGAAGTGTAGGCTCCACTACTTCAAGAAGAGTACCCTACGTTGCCGCCACCAAGCATAGAAGAGGTTGAGAAGGCTATAGGCCGGCTAAAGAAAAACAAAGCCCCGGGAGCCGATGGTATACCAGCCGAACTATTTCAACACGGTGGGCCAGCTTTACGTCAAGCAATTCATGAGATTATAGTGCACGTGTCGGAGCATGAAGAAATTCCAGAAGACTGGCGATAAGGTATCATTTGCCCCATACATAAGAAGGGAGATATCACAACGTGCAGCAATTATAGAGGTATCACGTTGTTGAGTACCGCCTATAAGTTACTCTCCTCTATCCTACAAGACCGGATAACCCCATACGCTAAAACCATCATCGGACAATATCAGTGTGGTTTCATTCCAGGCAAATCAACAACTGATCAGATCTTTACCCTAAGGCAGGCGATGGAAAAATGTCTAGAATTTAACATCCCAACATACCACCTGTTTATAGACTTTAAGGCCGCCTACGATAGCATAGCCTGGGTAGAACTTTACAAAGCCATGAGAGAATTCGGCATCCCAAATAAATTGACACGACTATGTAGGTTGACCATGACCAACGTAACAAGCCAAGTAAAAATAGCCGGATTGCTATCCAAACCAATCAACATCTTTAATGGACTCCGACAAGGGGATGGTTTGGCCTGCCTCTTCTTCAACCTGGCGTTGGAGAAAGCAATCCGTGACTCTGGCACGGCAACAAAAGGGACCATCGTCAACAGGTCCAGCCAGATACTGGCTTACGCAGACGACATCGACATCATCGGAAGAACTGAGCAAGCTGTACATGATTTATTCATCCAGATCGAGCAGGCGGCACAAAATCTGGGGCTGCACATTAGTGAAGGTAAAACAAAGTACATGGTGGCGTCGAATGCGAGAGGAACAGTTGGTCAAACAATCAAGGTAGCGGAGCACGAATTTGAAGTGGTGCAATCCTTTAAATACCTTGGGTCAATAGTAGCAGCCGATAACAATATAGAAGAAGAAATACGCGGGCGGCTTCTCAAATCCAACAGAGCCTACTATAGTCTGTCAAAGCTCTTCAAATCCAGAAATCTCACCATAACTTCAAAACTGCTGCTGTACAGGACCATGGTCCTGAAAGTACTCACATATGGATCCGAGACTTGGGTGCTTAGCAAAAGGCACTCCGACCTCTTAGCCGCGTTCGAGAGAAAAGTCTTAAGGAGAATTGTTGGCCCCATATGTGAGGAAGGACGATTCCGGAGACGGTACAATCATGAATTGTACGCAATCTACCTTGAAGCAGATATCGTGACAAAAATTAAGCTCGGTAGACTCCGGTGGGCAGGGCACCTAGCTCGCATGAGCGAAGAGGAACCTGCTCGGAAAGTTCTTTGTGGTACATTCTATGGTAGAAGACAGCGTGGTAGACCATGCTTGCGCTGGAGAGATGGCGTAGACCAGGACGCCCGGAGCCTTGGGGTGCGCAACTGGATGGCGGCGGCTCGAGACCGGGATGGGTGGAGAGACTTGTTGAAGGAGGCCAGGACCGGACCCCGGTTGTCGAGCCGACGATGATGATGAAGCCAACTTACCGGAAACAATTTGTTTCACCAGAAATGTGAATAGTGTCATATTTCTTAATAAAGCCATCCCATTTCGGTAAGTCACTTTTGGTCAAAGTTTCATAATATTTATTAATGTCGTCTTTTGTTTAGGTCGAGGAGTATAATGCTGATGATTCATATGCATGATGAGGAAGAAGTCCGAGATGATGAAGAAGTTTTCGGCGATGCACTAAGTACGAGTAAACTGCATTAAGCAAACTAAGAAAAGACATTAACAAACACTTAAATCCGATGTTATATTCTGGAAATATTATGCGATTGGCCATAACTAAACTAACATCATTTAAAATGAAATAAGACCATGCGGCCTTGATTTGTGTACACTAATCAATTTATAATATACCGAGGAAAGAAAATGTATGTGTGTATTTTACTTGGGTTATGGGTTGTTCTTTTTTCAAGCTATGATGAAGATTTTGTTTTGCATATTATAGTATGCATTATTGTAGTATGAACAACTATGTGTAACTACAAATTGAAAATGCATGATGTACATATTTAATGAAAATACATTAATAGTGTCAAAAAACTAAAAAAATTGATTTTTTGTTTAATCATAAAACAAAGTATTTCAAAATTTTAAATCTATTTACACTACTGAGAAGCAGCAGATTGTTCAACTATGGAAAAGATATAAGGGAATAACCCAAAAATAAGAAGTGGAATACCTTATTCCTTTATGTGAATTTTTTGACAAAAACCTGAAACGCAGTTTTCTTACAATAACCTTGTTTGTTACAAGTGCTAAGTGTTATCAAAATCAGCCGTTTTCCAGCAAATTTGAAAAAAAAAAAAAATATTTGTATGGCAGCTACCCGTTCTAGAAGAGCTAAAACAAAAATTCGAATTTCCCCTTTAGGGAATTACATAAAAATGCTCTGTAGCAAATTTTAAGCAAATCCGTCCACCAACTAAAGGCTCTAGCTCAAACACCAGTGGACGCACAGAGGCACAGGCGCACATACGACGGACGGCATGACGAAACCCACTTTTTTTAACTTCTCGATCATTGTAGTGTTAGTTTTGATTACAACATCGAATTTTTGTAGGCAGTTTAAAAATCAATAATTTGTTGATTTTATTTATTTTTGTCAAGGGATGGTTGATTTTTATTATTCTTTATTTGAAATGCTAAATTTAATTTTAACGTTTTGTCTTAAGATACTCTCGGTCAGTTCCAAGGCGGATTGCAATCTCTTGGTATTCTTGACGAATGCGAGCAATTAACTTTTGACAGCCGAGTGTTTCCAATTGCTATGCTGAAACTCTGAAAAAAAACAATAAAATACGTTCAATAAAATCAAAAAAAAAAAAAACATTAGTTTGTATATGTTTACCTTGAAGTTAGTGTTCTCCTGGAAATGTTACGACTGGAGTTCTCGTCCAAAGGACACCCATAGATGATGTGTTATCGTTACAAAGTGGTGTATCTGGGCAAACATCAGCCCATTGACCACGTCGAAGGTGTTCTTCTTTAGCTGCTACATTTGAGAAAATTACTCGATCAGAAGATACTCCTGTAAAACAAAATGCAACCTGTTAATAGAAGTCAAAGAGAAGAAGAGAAAATTACACACTTTGATCCTCGATTGTCTTCTTGATATTTTGTTCTCCAACAGCTGGGAAACGCAACAGCTACAAAACTGACAAAACTGAATTTGGCACATGTTTCAGTACATAGACCCACGATTGCAATGTCAATGGATCGATCTTTTACAACTGATTGAAGTTGTAGTACATTATGGCCTCGTCGGGCAGGAGATACTGGGGTCTGGTTGTTATTACAATATTTTGTGGAACCTCCTCCTCAGTTGCTGCTTTGTTGTTTGTCTGTGTGGTGGACAATCCGTTCTGCACAACAACTCCATTCAGTGATGTTTTTAGATATTTATTGACCTTTTCAAGGCATAAGTTAGCGTGTCTGGCTGCAATTGCTTTACGGAATTCATGTGTCACAGGATATAGCATTGAATGATGAGGATGAACTGATGGCAAGCAATTCTTTTCCAGCTGTTCAGCAACAATGCTGACCAGTTTCTTCATGGGTGCCTCATAGTCTGTCCAGTCGTATACAATCTGCCAGATTGCAGTATGCCGTACGATGCGATTGAATGGCGTCCAGGATATTGCCAGGATACTCGCCAAATTACTAAGAGCGTGAGCGAAGGCCGGATTAATTTGTATAGCTCGGGTATAGTATTGAAGTACCCCGGCGACATCGACATCCCGTAACTCCTTCAAAGTATTACGTACCCATATTTGAGTAGGCATCGGCGAATGTTGGCTGAATGCGAATCGCTTCCTTATAATGCATTAGTGCCTCGTTTAGTTTTCCTTGTTGTTGAAATACTGATGCCAAGTTGGAATGTGCAGCAGCGAAAACTTCCAATGCCTTCAAATACAGGCGTGTGGCTTCTCCGATCGCGTTTTATATTTGCCAAATTCTTGAGAGTCCGCATGGCTGGGACATAAGCGAAGAGCAGTAAGGATATTATTTATTATTTTCACTATTAAATAAGCAATTTGTTAGAACGAAAACAATAACTTTGTTTATTTTGTTCTAAAGAATCTTATGTGGCTTTTCGAGTGGACGTTCGGAGCTACTCCTTTTTCACTCCTTTTACTCCAAATTTCCCATTTTATATAGGAATGAAACAGTTCCGAAATCCAAACGAAAAGGACATTACCTTCCAGTTAAATTTTGTTTTCACAGTAATACTTATGTCAATTTTTTTTTGTGAATGGCAGACGTCAAAGTGTTGAGTTACCTACATACTTGTCATCTTCAATTGGAGTCAGAGAAACTGTTATACTTTATAGGGAATACACTATTCAGTGTATTATAGAGATCAGTGGTAGTTATTGAATTGCCAAAGCATAGCTCACGCACGGTCGTATTGTCTCTATCCTCTTGTGTATTCATTGTTTTGGTTATTTTTTGTTGAATTCGCAGACTCTCAAGAGTAAATCTCGCATTCATTCTCTTTTCCTTGTCCAGTACTCTTGCATCGTCAAAGTTGGCTCTGTGTCCGCTGTCAAGTATATGCTGTGAGAGACCCGTTGATTCTTTTCCTTTTTTAATGTCTGCTTTATGCTCTGTCATTCTTATACCTAGCAGCACAAATTAGCCACATGAAAATAAGAATCCCCGGCAGCAATTTTAATTTGCCAACAAGCTTGACCTGTCAGATGTCAGATAAATAATGAGAATGTGTGTATAAAACCCTAACACTTAGACAGTAGGGATCTTCACACACGTGGTTAAATTGTTGTTGCAATTCACATCTATTGATCGACGCGGGATGAAATTAAAAATACAACAATGTAAACAAATGGGTTTCGGAGGGTGAAACGTACGAAACATTCTCATCTTCATATGGCTAATCTGTGCCTAGCAGTCTTTTCGTTGTTCGAATATATACCAAATTGCACGCTTCCCCCTCTTTACCATCGCAGCTTATTTCATAGACGACATTGTGTTGTTGTTCTTTGTCGACTGGAGCTTTGGTGTTCGTGAACATTGATCTTAGTGTTGCGTTGGATTTATGTGCATATGTATACGATGCACTCTTTTGTTTGATTGTATGGTGTAAGCTTTTGCCGTCAGTTAAGTTTGGTTTGTTTGTTTTGTTATTTGTTAAGTTAGTTTTTTGAGTTTTCTTTTTAAGTAAATTATTAATTAGATTTTGGAAAATTGTTCATGTCGAGTATGGTTTTAATTGTTTTTATATTGGTTATTTTAAATTGTTCATCGCTGATATCTAGGACTTTGTTAATGAAATTAGTAGCTGTGTTGATTTTCTGTTGAAAAGGTTGTGTTAAAAGGTAATTTATCATTCTTCCTTAAGCTGTGGGTTTCGAATACCAATTGAAAGCAATTTTTCCGTCTGTTCGATGAAGTCTTACATCTAAATATGGTATGCTGTTATTTTGTTACATTTCTATTGTACATTGTATTTTAGTGTGATAATTGTTAAGTGACTTCAATATTGTTTCTTTATCTCGATCTTTGATTATTGGAAAAATATCATCGACATATTTTGATATATGTTTGATATTTATGTTTTTATCGTTTAAGATATTAGTTATGTTGTCAAGAAGGTCATCAAGAATGATATCTGCTATTGTAGGAGATAGGGGATTCCCCATGGGCATTCCAAATGTTTGATTATAGATTTTGTCATCATATTTGAAGTAATTGTTGTCTTTAAGACAAAATTCTAACATTCGCAAAAACTGTTTTTTTGGTATTCTTGTGAATTTTTCTATTGTTGGCCAATTTTTTATAATAATCTTTAGAGCGAGGTAGGTAGGAATGTTGGTGAAAAGCGATATCACATCAAATGAGACAAGTTTGTCGTCTTCTTCTAAATTAGTGTCTCAGTTTTTCTTTTAGTATGTAACAGTTTTTTACGTTATATTTATCTGAAATGATGTTTGTAAGAATATGAAAAATATGTTTCGACATTTGGTAGCAAGGTTCATTTGAAGATGAAGAAATTGGTCGGGGTGCAGTATTTGTTTTGTGAATTTTAGGCAATCCATAAAGTCTTGGTGCTGTTGCTGCGGAACAGTAAAGTTTTATTTTTTGCCATTGGTCTATCTGCTTATTTTTGAATAATTCGTTAACTATTTCATTATTGGTTTTTTGCAGTTTTTTTAATGGGGTCTGTTCGTATAGTTTTATATGTATTTTTATCCTCTAAAAGTTTTGCCATTTTTTGTATTGTGTTATGTGTTCTATACATAACTACTGTTTTGCTACCTTTGTCAGCTTTTGTTATAACTACTTTATTTTTGTGTGAATGAAGAAATTTCTGTGTTTTTTGATGTACTGGTAAAATAAATTTTTCAACTGATGTGTTTTTAATTTTTCTCTTATTTATTTATTTTATTTATTTAGAGCTTAATTTTAAGATTTGCATCTTTTTACAACAAGCTTAACTTAGGACTAATGTATTAGGTTCAAAAATGTACAAAAATTTAAAAAAAAATAAAAATAAATATATATATATATATATATATATATAAATTTTATGTTCGATGTAAATCAAAACACAATTTTGATTTAAAATAACTTTTAGAGCAAGAGCTCTTTCTTTATTAATATCTTCTTAGAATCTAACTCTTATTGTGCCCTTAGTCACAGAGACCACACACAGTTCCCACAATTACCCAATTCCTATGAATCGCATGCAAGACACATGACATAGTTCGATTACGACCAAGTGTTCCGCATGTGTCATCTATATTGTTATACAATCATAGGAACGGCAATCAAACTATGTCAACTACACAAACACAATACAATAAGGGATCATATTGCAATACTGACCCATCATAGTCCAACTATGTCAAGTGTGACATATGTTGATGTTGCACTATTGTATTGTTGTTCGTTTAACAAACAAACTGTGTCAAGCGAATGGAATTAGAATGCGTGGTTGACCTGGAGGGAGTGACGATCTAGGCAATAGAAGAGGTAGCGTAGGAAATGATGAGTAGAAGTTCGGTCACTCTGATTCGAAGACTCAAACGAAGAAGTTGTTTTATTTAACATTTCTTGCAAAATACAACATTTGGTGGCAGCGGTGGGATTGTAAAGTCAAAGCATCTGATTTTACTCCCGAATATTTCCAAAAAAGTGAGTGAGAGTGAAAAAAAAACACAAACAAAAAGCTATCAATAAAAAAACCAGCGAGTGAGAGTGAAAAAAAACCCTATCAAATAAAAAGCTATCAATAAAAAAACCAGTGAGAGTGAAAAAAAGCTCTGTCAAAGACCAGATCAAAAGTGATCAAAAGTGAAAGTAAAAAAAAAAAATATATATATAATATATCCCACAGAGGAAATCTGATTCCTGTGGTCGAGAAAAATAGAAGGAAGGAAGAAATTGCCACGCCGAGGCAATCAATATATCTACAACATCAACGACATCAGCAACACCATAACATCAACAAGAACTAAAACAAACATGTTATCGTAAGATATAAATTAGTTATTATTTGTTATTATTCTGTCTATTATTTTGCATACAAAATCATTTTATTTAAACCAGTTGTTCCTCCCAAACTCCGCCCATTTCCTTTTTAATCTTTGCCCTAGTTGTTTTCTTCTTTTTTGTTAGACGTTTTATATGCCTAACTTGAATTTAAACATTTCTCTAAGAAATAGAAAAATCGGGCGTCCCCGCAGATCTTCAGACAGTGAGGTGACTATTAAAACAAAAAGCAGGTGACCCCACCTAAACGTGGTGACATAGAAAAAATAACTTCAAGCCTTCACCCTATAAAAAAAAGATAAAATCATAATGACATTCAATGCTTCTCAAGCTATTAAACTCATACCAGAGTTTGATGGAAATATTAAGAATTTAGATAGATTTATTCAATTAATTGATCTTCAATCAAAAAAAGCCACCACCGAACCGGAAAAAGCAGAACTAATTGATATAGTCAAATCAAAACTAACCGGCCAGGCATATAATGTTATAATAAAATATAACAATTATAATGCCTGGGAAGCGTTAAAAGAGGCTCTGATAAAGAACTTTCGAAAAACTAGGTCCGTTCAAGTAATACAAACCGAAGTTTTCCAATTTAAACAGGGTTATAAAGAGCCATTAATAACGCCAATGCTAGTACTAAAGATGACGCTGCTAATACAGCCATTAGAAATCTTAATAGCGTTACAATTCTAAATAGTTTCTGTAGCGGTCTAATCCCTCAGCTTAAAACTCTTGTTAAAAGCGCTAGATGCAAATATCTAGATGAAGCTATAAACATAGCAATGGAAGAAGAAAAACTTCTTACCAATGTTGAAAACAAATACTGCCACAACTGCCGAACAAAGGAACACAACACAATAGAGTGTCGCTTTCAGAAAAGCACGGACAGATATTTTAACAATTCAAGAACTAAAAGACTGAATCCTAATACGAACCAGTATGTGAGGGTTAATAATGTACAAAATACCATCAAATGTCGCTATTGCAAACATCTGGGTCATACAATAGACCAGTGTAGAAAAAGGCAGTTCAACAATAGCAGGCAAGATAATACACCTCAACGTGGAATCTCACCAAGTTCGGGAAACTACCAAAGACCTGGCCCGTCCAACACCCGGAGTCAGGTAAAGCACATGCACTAAGGTGTAAAGACGATATTAAATCACTAAAACCACTGTATCCTCTGATTTATCAAAACTCAAATAAAGCAATAAATCCACTGTATCCACTGATTCATCAAAATAAAAAAAATCAAATTCACTGAATCCACTGTCGCATAGAAACAAATCAAACCCACTAAATCCTCTGTCTCAAAGCAACAAATCAAATTCACTGAATTCACCGACTCAAAACAAAAAATCAAACACATTTTGTTCACTGTCTCAAAATAAGAAACTAAATAATCAATCTAAATCGCAATCACTGTATCTAAATTACAGATCTAATAATTCGGAACGCAAGAAAATTCCTCAACAAAAACCACTGAATCTGTCTCAAATTCCTATATCTCCTAATTCAAATATAAATTCAACTCAAAACCCTATTTTAAAACAATATACAAATTCAAACCCATTTAGAAACGAAGACGTTGAGTTGCCAAATTTCAATAGAAAACGAGTCAACGTCAAATTTTAGATATGTCAAAGTTTTAGATATGACCATGACTCTATAGGAAATAGAAATATTATACTAAATCAAAGCCACCGGCAAAATAGAAGTGCCACACAAATAAATAATTTACAAGATTTTTTGAAGGAACCGTTTAGTTATGATATAAATTCCACTTCTTCTCAAAACCCTAAAAGTATGCTAAATCAAAACGAAAAATCGAAATGCGTTGCTCATATAGGCTGTTTAAATAATGCTTCTAATTTCAAGAGTTAAATTAATATAAATTCAAAAGATATTATATCCAACAAAAACATTATGCTTTTAGACACGGGTGCAAGCCTGAGTTTAATAAAAATAAATAAATTGAACAAAGAACTTTGGGTTCATACCAATAATATAACTGAATTGAAAGGCATAGGTAGTACTCCTATTTCGACACTAGGCACAATTCTTCTAAATATAGAAATAACACCAGGAGCAAAGCTAAGATATTTATTTCATGTAGTGCCCGAAAATGTCTCCATAACCCAAGATGGAATTTTAGGTGAAGACCTATTTCGAAATTTCAACGCTATACTAAATTATAAAGACAATACCTTAACATACTATTGCAAGAATAAGAGATACACCATAGACTTCGTTAATAAACGAAAATCTATTACTATACCTGCTAGATCTTAGAGAATAATTAAATATGGCCCTATTCACGATCCCTCGAACCGCATATACTTCGCACAAGAAATTCGTGCTCAAGTCTATACCTCTTCTGCTATGACAGAACCAACACGTGCATATATATATATATCCGTGTTAAACGCCAACAGTGAAGATGTCGTCCTACAAGATCTTAATTTAGAGTTTGCAAATAGTAATGACTATTACATTTATAACTTAAATTCATTTGATACTCATATGTTATAAACGACAGATTGAGTAAGATAAACAACCAACTCCGTTTAGACCACCTAAATAGTGAAGAAAAGAAATCCATAGTCGATATTTGTCGAAATAACAACCATTTATTCTTTCTCGATGGCGATACCTTGTCAACTACGTCTGGAATTACACATCAAATAAAAACAAACCCAAATATACCTCCAGTCAACATTCGACCATACCGTTTAGCACAAATTCACACTCAAGAAATAAAGAATCAAGTAGACAAAATGTTGCATGATGAAATAATTAGACCAAGCTCAAGTCCATGGAATGCTCCTCTATTGGGCGTGCCCAAGAAAGGAAAACAGAAGTGGAGAGTAGTAGTGGACTACAGAAAACTTAACGAAGTGACCATAGCGGATGCTTATCCCATACCAAATATCGAAGACATCCTCGGACAACTAGGTGATTCGAAGTACTTCACAACATTGGATCTAGCTAGTGGATTTCATCAAATTGAAGTTAATGAGGAAGACAAAGAGAAAACAGTATTCAGTACACCTAACGGACATTTCGAGTTCAATAGAATGCCATTTGGCTTACGTAATGCCCCCCCCCCACTTTTTAGCGGTTGATGAATAAAGTCCTCACGGGACTACAAGGCATAAAATGTTTAGTATATCTAGATGATATAATTATATATAGAAAAAACTTGGATGATCATAACAAAAAACTAATTGAAGTATTTCAAGCTTTAGATAAATCATCATCGTCGGCTCGACAACCGGGGTCCGGTCCTGGCCTCCTTCAGCAAGTCTCTCCACCTATCCCGGTCTCGAGCCGCCGCCATCCAGTTGCGCACCCCAAGGCTCCGGGCGTCCTGGTCTACGCCATCTCTCCAGCGCAAGCATGGTCTACCACGCTGTCGTCTACCATAGAATGTACCACAAAGAACTTTCCGAGCAGGTTCCTCTTCGCTCATGCGAGCTAAGTGCCCTGCCCACCGAAGTCTACCGAGCTTAACTTTTGTCACGATATCTGCTTCAAGGTAGATTGCGTACAATTCATGATTGTACCGTCTACGGAATCGTCCTTCCTCACAAATGGGGCCAACAATTCTCCTTAAGACTTTTCTCTCGAACGCGGCTAAGAGGTCGGAGTGCCTTTTGCTAAGCACCCAAGTCTCGGATCCATATGTGAGTACTGGCAGGACCATGGTCCTGTACAGCAGCAGTTTTGAAGTTATGGTGAGATTTCTGGATTTGAAGAGCTTTGACAGACTATAGTAGGCTCTGTTGGATTTGAGGAGACGCCCGAGTTAACACACCCTATAAAATACCCTTAGAAATTTAAGATAATATAAAAATATATGTTAATCTAAAGAATAACGAAGATACATATTGTTGCACACGCTACCAATGCCAAACACATTAAATAAGGATGTAAATAAAAAAAGGCATATGGTCACGTACACAACAAGTATGATAATTACTTAATTGTATGTTCAGGTTCATATATAAGAAACGATAAGAATATATATGTTCAGTTTAGAAAATAAGAAAGGATACCTAAGTATAAATATCACTGAAGTAACCGAAATGTGGCACTTCAGATTCAGGACTGTGTGTGTGTAGTTTGTAAGTCAAGATCATTAATAAAGGATCTTTTTAACAAATATTAAAACTCTGTTTTATTATTAATTGGCGATCTTGCCAGGAGTTAAATAAACTGTTTAACTTCTCGGAGACCAACTGGAAGGAAGACTGAGGACTTACATAGTAAGATAAAATAAACAAATAATTTCACAAACCAATAACTGTCCAATCTCAAAATTTGAATATAGGAATTTTAACGCAATTGATTATTGTCAATTACAACAAGTAGCTTTTAATGTTGAATGGGACCGAATCTTCTATATGGCATCACCCAGTGACCAAGTAGATTTTCTAAGCAATAATATATGTTCCCTTTTTAATGAAAATGTCCCAATAAAAACTAAAATTGTAGCTCATGGTCAAAGTCCATGGTTCACACGAGAAATTCGTTTGCTTATCGATCAACGCAATCAAGCCTATAATGCATGGAAGCGCTATAGATTAGACTTCCACTTACAACTTTTTCGTACCTTTCGAAATCGTGTTGTTTATAAAATAAAATTAGCTAAACGCAGATTTTATAGCAAAAAAATCAACACCTCCCTAAAAGGTAAGCAGCTCTGGAAAAATTTAAATGCAATCGGTATTGGTAAACAAAATTCAAATATCGATGAAAACTTGGACATAAATCTCCTTAATAAAACTTTCACCACTTTACCTTTTCCAACTCTAAATTTCGATTCGACATATTCCAGGGAATATCAAGATAATTCGGCACTTCCATCCTTTGATTTCACGTGTGTAGATATTATCGAAATTGTTTCATGCGTTTTATCCATAAAATCAAATGCTGTCGGGTTTGATGAAGTGCATCCCAAGTTTGTAAAGGTTATTCTTCCAGTCATACTCCCATCATTATTGAATATTTTTAACAATATTATCTTAACAAGTATATACCCTCCACAATGGAAAATTGCTAAAATATTGCCATTTAATAAACCAAAGAGCAATGACTACAGACCGGTTTCGATTCTACCATTCCTGTCCAAGGTTTTTGAAAGAGTCTTGCAGAAACAGATAACCGCACATATTCGTTCAAACCATTTACTGTCCCAAATGCAATCAGGATTTCGAAAAGATCACAGCTGTATTACGGCAACGATGAAAGTAGTGGAAGACATAAGAGAATCAATGGATGAAGACAAGATAACATTTCTGGTACTTCTCGATTTCTCGAAGGCCTTTGACACAGTCAACCACAGAAATTTGTGTAATAAACTCTCGACTCTGTTTGGTTTCTCCAATTCAGCTGTAACCCTTATGTCGTCATATCTGAATCTTCGGAAACAAGCTGTTTCGGTTAGACATAGCACATCTGAGTTTCTTTGGAATAGTAGAGGGGTCCCCCAGGGATCAATCCTTGGCCCTATACTATTCTCATTGTACGTGAATGAAATTCCATCCATTATGCTATCTTCTGTACACATGTATGCTGATGACGTCCAGCTTTACAAAAGTTGTCCCCTTGGTATGATAGAAGACGGCGCAAACGCTATAAATAGTGACTTAGAGAACTTATCCACATGGTGCGAAAAGAATAGTCTCTTTCTAAACCCATAAAAAACAAAATGCCTGGTAATAAGCAAAAAGCTGTTAGATCTCTCCTACTTTCCAGAAATAAATCTAAAAGGTTCAAAAATTCAATACGTTGAAATTCAATACGAAAAAAATCTGGGTATAGTATTTAATAGAATACTCTCATGGAATGACCGTATTAATTTAATTATTGGTAAAGTTTATGGCACTTTACGTAAGCTATGGCTATCACATAATTTCACCCCCCAAAAAACGCGTATGTTGCTAGCAAAAACACTCATAATTCCCATTCTTACCTACGGGTGTGAAATAAAGGGTGGTTTTTTAAGAGGTTTAGAACTTTTTTTAAAAAATAAACACAAAAAATTCGAAAAAATGAATGAAATATTTATTTGAATCGATAGTATGAACCTTGCAATTTAATGTTTAAAGATAATTTCATGCAAATGTTGACCGCGGCTGCGTCTCAGGTAGCCCATCCGTTGAGTCCAATTTTGGCATACTCTTTCACACATATCGGCCGGTATCTCACGAATGAATGCATGGATGTTGGCTTCCAGTGCGTCAATCGAAGCGGGCTTGTCCCTATAGACATTAGCCTTGACATACCCCCACAAAAAATAATCTAATGGTGTCAAATCGCACGATCTAGGCGGCCAATTGACCGGCCCGAAACGTGAAATTAACTGTTCACCAAACTCGCCTCGCAATTGCGCCATTGTTCCGCGTGCTGTGTGGCATGTGGCACCGTCTTGTTGAAACCACATATCATGCAAGTCAAGAACTTCCATTTCGGGCAAAAAAAAGTTTGTTATCATCGCTCGGTAGCGTTCACCATTGACAGTAACGCTGCGATTCGCATCATCTTTGAAGAAATAGGCCCAATAATGCCGCCGGCCCATAAACCGCACCAAACAGTGGCTTTTTCGGGATGCATTGGTAGCTGTTGCAATGCTTCTGGCTGATCTTCACTCCAAATGCGGCAATTTTGCTTATTTACGTACCCATTCAACCAAAAATGAGCCTCATCGCTGAACACAAGCAGCGCGCGATGAACATTTCGAACCGAGCACGAATTTTGATAGTAAAATTCAATAATTTGCAAGCGTTGTTCATTTGTAAGACGATCCATGGTTAAATTGCAAACCAAACTGAAGCTGTTTGACAGTGACACAAGGTACTAAACACACGTCAGCTGTCAAAACCAGTGTTGCCAAAACCAAACCAGCTTAAAAATCACCCGTTATATGGTAACTGCGATTCAACTAGCATGAGAAGGCTTAACGTTGCTGTTAATAACACCGCGCGTTACGTATTTAATCTAAGGAGATATAATTGAGTTTCTATTTATTCATCTTTAATGCTAAATATGACATTTGACAATTTGCTTGCTTTTAGAACACTCGGTATACTTTCTAAGGTCATTGATACTCATTAACCTAATTACTTGTCATGTGGAACTAGGCGTTTCAGGATGCAACTGAAGACATTTTATACCATCAATCGTCATTAATTTTTTTTTTTTTTTTTTTTTTCTTCCTTTCTCTGTAACTATTGTCTTTCTCCAAATTCCTTCTTTTATTTCACTACTGTATCTTCTTTTTTACCTTATATACATAATAGTGGAGATGTGTGTGCAGATATATGTATATATATATATATTTTTTTTCAAAATTTATTTTTTTTTAATTTTATAGAATTTGTAACATAATAATATTGATCAATTTAATGTATCTCATAATATTTTTAATTATGTAATAATACTGTTTAGCTGTAGCTTACTTTAACTAACTTGCGTTTTTGAGCTTCACTAGTTATAAGATTGTAAAGTCTTAATGTGTCAGCATTTCATTGAAATAAATCTAAATCTAAATCTAATATCTTGATTCAGTAGGACTAACTGGAATTATTAAATTGGCAAAAGTGAAATAAAAGTGGAACAAGCGATAAAATAGTTCAGTGTTCTTAAAAGTGATCAGTGCACAACAAAGTAATTATCAATTGAGGATCAATCTTAATGCAACTAGTAATTAACACAAAATTCAGTGAACAAACCTAGCATAGCAGAAGTTCCGAATAAAATTAATTCAGTGCCTTAATAATCTGACGATCAAAATAAATTCAAAATGAATGCACAACAAGTAGCAGAAATTTTAGCTAATCTCGAAGCTCTAAAAATTCAAAACTCTGAACTGAAAAATGCGTTCATTCAACAAGAAAAGTAAAATAATGATTTACTCAAAGACAAATCAGCCTTAAGGCAAGCATCACATATTATTCCTGAAGAAAAGATTCTTACGGAAGTAAAAACTAATTACACAAGTGCTAACGATATTCAGTTAGATGCTTTTAAAAGCATACCAGTGTTTGACGGTGAAAGTGCTAATTATCAATTATGGCGAGACGAGTCAACACGATTAATAGCTGAAATTGAAAAATTCAACACACATCCTAAATATGCGACAGCATTAACGATTGTGAAAAGTAAAGTTCAAGGAAGTGCTGCCACATTATTAACAAATCATAAAGTGATTTTTAATTTCGAAGCCATCAAGGCAAGATTAGATTATACTTATGCTAATCAGGAACCGCTTCACATTTTAGAAGACAAACTAAAATTTCACGACAAAGTAAACTGTGCATTAAATCAAATATAATCAAAAATTAATATGAGTGGAAGAACAAAATCAGCTATAGAATACAAAACTACGGAGGTAAACGAAGCTGCCACACGCACATTCATCGCAGGTATAACAGATCCCTTCATACAAGGATCATTATACAATGCTCATCATCTTGTGTTAGAAAGTGCATTTGCTGCCGCAAGACGCATTGAACATGATGCCACGAATCAAGGATTAAAAATTCTGACTTCAAATATAATAAATCCTGAGTCATCAAAACGCCACGAACGACAAGATTTTCATGAGAGACGCCCTAACATACAAAGTAATGCCCCTCATAATAATCAAAATTATCAGAATTTCCAAAGAAATTCGAATCAACAACGATTGTTTAATAATCAGGGAAGAAACAATTGCAACGATGGGAGCAACAATCCATTCCGAAGAGATAATCATCCGATGGAAGTAGGAAATCGAGCTAATGCTGTAGCGACACATCATTCACCACAGAATCAACGGCCGAACTACAATCAACAGACTCAACAATCACAACAAGAAAATCGAGATCGAGAGCCTAGTGGGAGTTTCCAGAATCAAAAGCAACAAAGAGTGAATAATAGTCGATATGATGACAACTATAGTGTTCGAGAAGAAACAGATATGGTAAATAATAATTTAAGACAAGCAACCCACAACTATATAGATATTAAGTGTGATTCAAGTGAAACTATAAAAATTAAACCGGTAAAAATGCGAACTATGCACGGCTTTTCTCTCATAGATTCAAAAAAAGAAATTAAATTAATGAACAAGAAAATTACGTTTTATGAATTAAAAAATATAGAAACATTCGACATGATTCTTGGTTTAGAAGGTTTGAGGAAATTAAATGCGGAAATTGACTTAATCAACATGACTTTAATCACCATGTGTAGTGAGGAGCCAGTTAATCATAAGTGCAATTATTTAATAGAAGAGAATATAGAGGATAGATATAAAGAAGAAATAGACGAATTAATTCGTGGTAATACAAGCATAGGTCCACTACCTTTTACGAATTCTACTCAGTGTACAATACGTACAAAAAATAATGAGCCTATCTATGTAAAACAGTATCCATATCCTATTGCAGACAATCAATTTGTCAACAAAGAGATACAAAAACTCTTGAAGGAAGGCATAATACAGAGAAGCAATTCTCCATATAATAGTCCTATCTGGACAGTGCCAAAGAAAGGAATAGATGAGAATGGAAGACCAAAACGCCGTATGGTAGTAGATTTCCAAAAATTAAATTCTCAGACTATCGCTGATAAATATCCTATCCCGGACGTTAATATGACGATCCAAAATTTAGGAAAAGCTTCATATTTTTCCACTCTTGATTTAGAATCGGGTTTCCACCAAATCCTCATCTGTAAGGACGATAGAGAAAAAACCGCATTCGCAATCAACGGGGCGAAATACGAATTGGTACGTATGCCCTTTGGTCTCAAAAATGCTCCGAGCGTCTTTCAACGATGCGTAGACGACATTCTTCGAGATTATATTGGAAAATTTGTACATGTTTACATCGATGATGTGTTGATATATTCTTCCTCAGCCGAAGAACACATGGAACACATTCGAATAGTATTCAATGCACTTAATAAAGCTACTTTAAAGATTTCGAATGAGAAATCAAAATTATTTCAAACTCAAGTAGAATACCTTGGCCATATAATTAAAAATAGTAAAATATGTACAAATCCTGAGAAAATTAGAGGTATAGAGGAATATCCTATACCTTCTAATGTTAAAGAACTTAGAGGATTTTTAGGCTTGACGGGATATTACCGTAAGTTTATAAAAAATTATGCTGACAAAGTGAAACCCTTAACAATTTACCTCAGAGGCGAAAATGGGAATGTCAAAGCAAAAGAAAGCAAGGCAGTAAAAGTAAATCTCGACAAAATTGCCATAGTACCAATAAATAGATTGAAAGACGCTTTGAAGGAACAAGTTGAATTATTTCAACCGGATTTTGATAAATCTTTAGAACTGACTACTGATGCATCTAACGTAGCTATTGGAGCCGTTCTTAGTCAAAACAAAAATCCGATATTTTTCCTTAGTAGAACTCTCACTGATACTGAAGAAATTTACAGTACAAACGAGAAGGAATTGTTAACAATTGTATGGGCGCTGCAAAAATTAAGAAATTATATATATGGAATCGCAGATTTGACCATATATACCGATCATCAAAGTTTAATCTATAGTATTTCGGATAAAAATCCCAACACAAAATTAAAACGATGGAAAAATATCATCGAAGATTACGGAGCAGTATTAAAATACATGCCAGGATCCATGTTCTGTAACTCTCACATCGAGTGAGTTTTCGCATAAACGGTGCGAATCAGAACAAAAACACTGCGGAATGATACAAAATTCTCTTTTTCACACCCAACTGTTTCTGTAACTTTTTTTCACTCGATCAAGAACAAAATGGGAAAAAAATATTGGAAGCACTAGAAAAATGCGAAAAAACTGTATCTGTAAATCTGAAGTCGATAAAATTACTCGATTTGTATTATGGAAGTTACTTTGGCCGGTCCTTGCTATACTACTAAACCTACACAAATGGTTTATACCTTTTTTTAATCCTCTGGGTACCTATATGTAAGAAGACCATTCACTTTTTATTCAAAAGTCGAAACCTTCTAAGGACGAGCCAAACTACGTTCCAACATTTTGATTTTTTATCATTTCGATATAACAATGAAAATGTTGGAAGTTACTTTGGCCGGTCCTTGCTATACTACTAAACCTACACAAATGGTTTATACCTTTTTTTAATCCTCTGAGTACCTATATGTAAGAAGACCATTCACTTTTTATTCAAAAGTCGAAACCTTCTAAGGACGAGCCAAACTACGTTCCAACATTTTGATTTTTTATCATTTCGATATAACAATGAAAATGTTGGAAGTTACTTTGGCCGGTCCTTGCTATACTACTAAACCTACACAAATGGTTTATACCTTTTTTTAATCCTCTTAGTACCTATATGTAAGAAGACCATTCACTTTTTATTCAAAAGTCGAAACCTTCTAAGGACGAGCCAAACTACGTTCCAACATTTTGATTTTTTATCATTTCGATATAACAATGAAAATGTTGGAAGTTACTTTGGCCGGTCCTTGCTATACTACTAAACCTACACAAATGGTTTATACCTTTTTTTAATCCTCTGAGTACCTATATGTAAGAAGACCATTCACTTTTTATTCAAAAGTCGAAACCTTCTAAGGACGAGCCAAACTACGTTCCAACATTTTGATTTTTTATCATTTCGATATAACAATGAAAATGTTGGAAGTTACTTTGGCCGGTCCTTGCTATACTACTAAACTGATCACTTCGTGTTGATTCCAATTGCAATTTTAAAAATTTAATTCGTAGTACCTACGTTTTGTTACTTTCAATTCTTTCCCAGAATATTTTAATTTGCTTTTTAGGTCTGAATTAATCGCTTTCTTTATATTTATTTCTTTTTAGTGCTGGATCGATCTTAAGGCTGCTGTTAAAAAGCAACTAAATGCGAAGCGGCATTTTTTAAATAAAACTGGAGGTGGCAGTTCCAACGATGCTCCCCGAGACCTTAATACTTTCGAGGAACAAATTTCGTCTATCATGGGCGTCGATGCAGTGGATGGCGATGCAGTCACACCAGAATCGGGTGTTCTCTCCATTGGTGTAAGTTTCTTTACAACATTTTTTTTTTAGATTTTTTCCTCATACGATTTCTTTTTTAACAGGAAGACTTGTTTAGAGTTGAGGTGGGCGACGATTTTGTAAATGATACCCCACCAACCAAACGACAAAAAATCAAGGGTATGAACGACCAAAGTGAAGAACGATCGCTTCCATTGGCCTCCTCCTCCTATAAAAATGCTATATCGGAAGCAAGAGATATGCATAAGGCACTTTTAGAAAGAATCGATAATATAATTAGAAGTCCAAAACGCAAACATTTTAAAAAAACTAGATTTAATAATGGGCGCTTTTGGACTTGATGACTTGATGATGATGCAGGTGATTTTTTTTACTTAGACTTTTGTGCAGTGGTTTGCTCGAATTTTTGCTGCACATGTGTTTGATCTCTAAATCTTGTGATTTTTTTTGTTTTTTAGCTTGTAAGTAAGTAATGAATGAAGTCTTTTTTGTTTTGTTTTCAAGTTTTTATTTAGGTTTAGGTTTAGTTTTTGTTTTTTTTTTTTAGCGTATAAGTATATAAATGAAACATTTTATTTTTTGTTCATGATTTTTTTGTTTTGTTTGTAGTTTAATAAATGAAGTCCTTTATCGTTTTTCAAGTCTTGTATTTAAGTTGAATTTTTGTTTTTTTATAAGTTAGTTAGGAAAGTCTTTTTTTGTTTATTTTTTGTATTTAAGTTTAGCTTAAGAAACTGATCATACACGATTAGCTGTGATTTACATTTTAAATAAATATATGAATTAAAATTGTTTCCTTTGTATTAATTTAAATTCGTCTCTATAGCATCAGGTATTTTCTTCGTTTGTACGACATAAATTTGATTTGATCGAATTCCGGATTCTTTCAGCTTCTCTTAAAAACCGGTCAGTGGTCGTTTCTAAATTATTTGAGACTTCACGGTCGTCTTCTACATCTTCTATTGATAGCGTTTCATTTTCGTCCAATAATCCATGGGCCAAGCGAAAATTATGTAAAGTAGTACAGGCATTAATAATGAGACCAGCGGCCTCTGGAGTGGAACAAATACCACGTTGTAAGCAGCGAAATACACCTTTCAAGTTTCCATTTAACCGTTCAATACAGTTTCTTGTTTTTGAGTGCACTGCATTATAATTCAGTTGATCTGAGTTCGATGATGAACGATAAGGCGTCATAAGCCAGGGGCGCAGTGGATATCCAGAATCACCTTTAATAGTTAAAAATTAAAATGCAAGTTTATTTTATAAAATAAATAGTTTTTACCCAATAACCAAGAGTTGGTTGTTAGATTTTCCTCATATCGCTTTTCTAACAAAACATTTATCCGAGACGCTTCCCATATATAAGCATCATGAGCTGCGCCTCCAAATCTTGCAAAGCCTCCAAGAATACGAAGGTCAAAGGTACAGATCTAAGAAGACAAGATATAAAAGTAGTTCCAAATGTGATACAACTGATTTTTAGTATATAAACATTACCAATTGTACATTCTTGGAATGAAACCCCTTACGATTAAGGTAGCAGTTCTCTATTTCTGCTTTTGGTTTTTTTATACGAACATGAGTACAATCTATCGCTCCAATGACCCCAGCAAATCCAGTTTTGTTGTAAAATCTTTCAATATAAACATAGACATATTTTAGCTTTTTTTTAATGTCTGATTTAAATTTACCTTTGTTTTATCGCATCGTATTCATCTACTGATGGAAATTTGATCCATTTTGGCATAAGATTCCTTTGCAAAATAAGAGATATTTCTCTTACTGAGCGAGACACCATCGTTCTGCTCATAGGTACTGCAAAATTTTGCCCGATATCCCTTTGAAAGGACCCAGTTGCAAAAAAATGCAAAGCAGCACACATTCTGATCGGCTTAGGAATAAACGTATTTCGAACCCCTGTTTTCATATGGGGACTTAATTCCTCCAACAAAATATTTGCTGTGCTTCTTGTGAAGCGGTAAAGTTCACGAAATCTTTCCTCGGGCATTTCAAAAGCATTCGTAGCATCTCGTAAATAACGCCTGTGAATCCGCATCGTGTTTCGATTATCACTTTGTTCACTAATTACGAGGATACTATACATTTTGAATGATTTTTATTTACTTAGCAAACTATTTTTACTTAAACACTTCCACTTATTTAACTAATTAATTCAACATTTAAAAGAAAAAAGAATTTTTGGGTAAATGTGAAATAAATTTGAACTGTCAGTTTG
The DNA here is from genome assembly GCA_932273885.2 of Leucozona laternaria. NCBI lineage: Eukaryota > Metazoa > Arthropoda > Insecta > Diptera > Syrphidae > Leucozona > Leucozona laternaria. Next base: position 153,634,890 of record OW026366.1, read on the forward strand.
AGGGAAATGTAGACATTCCTTCCATTGGAAACTGGAAACCATCATTTTCACATGGGGTGTTTTCGCATCATATTACAGACACGGTTGAGTTTCCAATATAGAGAAACGATGAAATTTTTCGTTCCACCTTTAATCGACTGCGAAAATACTCGACCGAGTTACAGAACATGGGTCCTGACTCGGTTTTTGAGTATTTTAACTCGATTTGTATACTGTATGTATTAAAAGGTCTATTTATAGTCTTTATGACTTCATTATCTGAACTTCCTTGGGAATGTACAGTCTCAATAGTACTTGTGTTAATTGCTGGACGGCTTAGGGCGTCGGCTACGACATTTTCTTTACCTGGACCCATGTTCTGTAACTCGGTCGAGTATTTTCGCAGTCGATTAAAGGTGGAACGAAAAATTTCATCGTTTCTCTATATTGGAAACTCAACCGTGTCTGTAACATGATGCGAAAACACCCCATGTGAAAATGATGGTTTCCAGTTTCCAATGGAAGGAATGTCTACATTTCCCTCAAACAGACAGTTCAAATTTTTTTCAAATTTACCAAAAAATTCTTTTTTCTTTTAAATGTTGAATTAATTAGTTAAATAAGTGGAAGTGTTTAAGTAAAAATAGTTTGCTAAGTAAATAAAAATCATTCAAAATGTATAGTATCCTCGTAATTAGTGAACAAAGTGATAATCGAAACACGATGCGGATTCACAGGCGTTATTTACGAGATGCTACGAATGCTTTTGAAATGCCCGAGGAAAGATTTCGTGAACTTTACCGCTTCACAAGAAGCACAGCAAATATTTTGTTGGAGGAAGTCCCCATATGAAAACAGGGGTTCGAAATACGTTTATTCCTAAGCCGATCAGAATGTGTGCTGCTTTGCATTTTTTTGCAACTGGGTCCTTTCAAAGGGATATCGGGCAAGATTTTGCAGTACCTATGAGCAGAACGATGGTGTCTCGCTCAGTAAGAGAAATATCTCTTATTTTGCAAAGGAATCTTATGCCAAAATGGATCAAATTTCCATCAGTAGATGAATACGATGCGATAAAACAAAGGTAAATTTAAATCAGACATTAAAAAAAAGCTAAAATATGTCTATGTTTATATTGAAAGATTTTACAACAAAACTGGATTTGCTGGGGTCATTGGAGCGATAGATTGTACTCATGTTCGTATAAAAAAACCAAAAGCAGAAATAGAGAACTGCTACCTTAATCGTAAGGGGTTTCATTCCAAGAATGTACAATTGGTAATGTTTATATACTAAAAATCAGTTGTATCACATTTGGAACTACTTTTATATCTTGTCTTCTTAGATCTGTACCTTTGACCTTCGTATTCTTGGAGGCTTTGCAAGATTTGGAGGCGCAGCTCATGATGCTTATATATGGGAAGCGTCTCGGATAAATGTTTTGTTAGAAAAGCGATATGAGGAAAATCTAACAACCAACTCTTGGTTATTGGGTAAAAACTATTTATTTTATAAAATAAACTTGCATTTTAATTTTTAACTATTAAAGGTGATTCTGGATATCCACTGCGCCCCTGGCTTATGACGCCTTATCGTTCATCATCGAACTCAGATCAACTGAATTATAATGCAGTGCACTCAAAAACAAGAAACTGTATTGAACGGTTAAATGGAAACTTGAAAGGTGTATTTCGCTGCTTACAACGTGGTATTTGTTCCACTCCAGAGGCCGCTGGTCTCATTATTAATGCCTGTACTACTTTACATAATTTTCGCTTGGCCCATGGATTATTGGACGAAAATGAAACGCTATCAATAGAAGATGTAGAAGACGACCGTGAAGTCTCAAATAATTTAGAAACGACCACTGACCGGTTTTTAAGAGAAGCTGAAAGAATCCGGAATTCGATCAAATCAAATTTATGTCGTACAAACGAAGAAAATACCTGATGCTATAGAGACGAATTTAAATTAATACAAAGGAAACAATTTTAATTCATATATTTATTTAAAATGTAAATCACAGCTAATCGTGTATGATCAGTTTCTTAAGCTAAACTTAAATACAAAAAATAAACAAAAAAAGACTTTACTAACTAACTTATAAAAAAACAAAAATTCAACTTAAATACAAGACTTGAAAAACGATAAAGGACTTCATTTATTAAACTACAAACAAAACAAAAAAATCATGAACAAAAAATAAAATGTTTCATTTATATACTTATACGCTAAAAAAAAAAAACAAAAACTAAACCTAAACCTAAATAAAAACTTGAAAACAAAACAAAAAAGACTTCATTCATTACTTACTTACAAGCTAAAAAACAAAAAAAATCACAAGATTTAGAGATCAAACACATGTGCAGCAAAAATTCGAGCAAACCACTGCACAAAAGTCTAAGTAAAAAAAATCACCTGCATCATCATCAAGTCATCAAGTCCAAAAGCGCCCATTATTAAATCTAGTTTTTTTAAAATTTTTGCGTTTTGGACTTCTAATTATATCATCGATTCTTTCTAAAAGTGCCTTATGCATATCTCTTGCTTCCGATATAGCATTTTTATAGGAGGAGGAGGCCAATGGAAGCGATCGTTCTTCACTTTGGTCGTTCATACCCTTGATTTTTTGTCGTTTGGTTGGTGGGGTATCATTTACAAAATCGTCGCCCACCTCAACTCTAAACAAGTCTTCCTGTTAAAAAAGAAATCGTATGAGGAAAAAATCTAAAAAAAAAATGTTGTAAAGAAACTTACACCAATGGAGAGAACACCCGATTCTGGTGTGACTGCATCGCCATCCACTGCATCGACGCCCATGATAGACAAAATTTGTTCCTCGAAAGTATTAAGGTCTCGGGGAGCATCGTTGGAACTGCCACCTCCAGTTTTATTTAAAAAATGCCGCTTCGCATTTAGTTGCTTTTTAACAGCAGCCTTAAGATCGATCCAGCACTAAAAAGAAATAAATATAAAGAAAGCGATTAATTCAGACCTAAAAAGCAAATTAAAATATTCTGGGAAAGAATTGAAAGTAACAAAACGTAGGTACTACGAATTAAATTTTTAAAATTGCAATTGGAATCAACACGAAGTGATCAGTTTAGTAGTATAGCAAGGACCGGCCAAAGTAACTTCCAACATTTTCATTGTTATATCGAAATGATAAAAAATCAAAATGTTGGAACGTAGTTTGGCTCGTCCTTACAAGGTTTCGACTTTTGAATAAAAAGTGAATGGTCTTCTTACATATAGGTACTCAGAGGATTAAAAAAAGGTATAAACCATTTGAGTAGGTTTAGTAGTATAGCAAGGACCGGCCAAAGTAACTTCCAACATTTTCATTGTTATATCGAAATGATAAAAAATCAAAATGTTGGAACGTAGTTTGGCTCGTCCTTAGAAGGTTTCGACTTTTGAATAAAAAGTGAATGGTCTTCTTACATATAGGTACTCAGAGGATTAAAAAAAGGTATAAACCATTTGTGTAGGCTTAGTAGTATAGCAAGGACCGGCCAAAGTAACTTCCAACATTTTCATTGTTATAACGAAATGATAAAAAATCAAAATGTTGGAACGTAGTTTGGCTCGTCCTTAGAAGGTTTCGACTTTTGAATAAAAAGTGAATGGTCTTCTTACATATAGGTACCCAGAGGATTAAAAAAAGGTATAAACCATTTGTGTAGGTTTAGTAGTATAGCAAGGACCGGCCAAAGTAACTTCCATAATACCATACAAAAAAAATGCAAGAATTTTAGTTAAATCTTTGTTTATTTATTTTCTTTACTTTTTTAATTTTATTTTTGGGAAATTTTTTCGTTTTTTATGTTTAGTTCTTGGTCAATATTTTTTTAATAAATAGTAATTAAGCGAAAGTGATCAATTTTTTGTTTAATTTAAAAATGTTGATTAATAAACGAGCTTCTGAATGCTGTGCCTGTTTGCGTATTTTCCACAAAATCCTCGTTGGAATTCGAGTATTGACTTTGGGTTGAAATCTCTTCTAAGAAGTAAGGAAAGTTCCGCTCTTTGGCCACATTGTGAAGCACAGCCACAGCAACAACATTTTTGTCTGTTTCTAGATCCACTCGTAGTCGATCTAGTAATGTCCTAAATTTTGATTTGAGCTGTCCATTTAGGCATTCTATTTTACTTCTTGTGGAAGTGTGGCTATTGTTAAACTTTTCTTCTTTTCTATTACTGGGATTTCTCAACGGTGTTAGTAAAATATTTGAACATGGGTACCCAGCAAACATTTTCTGAAGGTTCAGACTTTTTTCACCAAAAATGATTCTAATTAAGTGAATGAATTGTGAATGTTCATTTAAGAGGAGGGATTCTGAGTAAATACCTTCATTTAAATGAATCATAATGCAATCATATTTATGATTCAGAAAAGATAAAGAAATAATCTTATAGACTCTTATATACATTCATTTAAATTAAGTTTAAATGAAGATCATAAATCATTCACAAAAGCGATTCATACCGGTGTCCAAGTGCCCAGGTAAAAGAATTCAAATTGCATCATAAGTGAATTCTTTTCCGGTCAGGTTCTTCACTTTTGTGATTTATTTATGATTCAATTTTGAATTAAAATGTTTGCTGGGTAGCCGGCATCACCTAGCAATACATACATATTTCATACACTGTGCACTCATACAAGGATATATTAACACTTTTATGAAAAAAGCAATACTTCTTAAAATTAAGGTGAAGGACGTTTAGGTACATTTTTTCTGTTTTTGTTTTTACATTTTTATTTACCTTTTTCCACTGGTCGGTAGTTTTGCTGCTGCCTCCCATCGCATTTAAAACTGCCGACAAGGTGTCCCAATCATCCTTGTTTTTTATATTGGAGTTGGGTTCTCCAAATTGGCCCCTGGCAAATTCCAAATGAGTTGACATGTAGTCAACTAATTTTTCTTTTTGGTCCTTAGAAATCCTTTGGTTTTTCTGTAGATGAAAACAATAATTTACTCCTAATTAAAAATCAAAATTAAACAAAATAAATTACCTTTTGTTTATTTTCAGCCATTCTTTCTAGTTGCGATATTGCTTGGATAACATTTCTCACATGGTTCAGATTGGTCGATCGATTTTGACAGATAAATCGAGTAATTTTATCGACTTCAGATTTACAGATACAGTTTTTTCGCATTTTTCTAGTGCTTCCAATATTTTTTTCCCATTTTGTTCTTGATCGAGTGAAAAAAAGTTACAGAAACAGTTGGGTGTGAAAAAGAGAATTTTGTATCATTCCGCAGTGTTTTTGTTCTGATTCGCACCGTTTATGCGAAAACTCACTCGATGTGAGAGTTACAGAACATGGGTCGTATCGAAACAAAGAATATTTTTGAAAACAGGATACGGCATGTAGTCATGTTTAAAAATAACGATGAAGCAATTTCCTTGTGCAAGGAAATAATTCAACCAAACAAAATAATCGCGTTATATACTACGCCGGAAATCATATTCAGGCTACAAAAAGCAATAAAATCCTTTTTCCCGACGACAAGATTTATATACACGCCAATAAAACTAAGTGATATCACTGAACGTGACGATCAACTGCGCATTATAGCAGAAACCCATGATCGAGCACATAGAAGCTATCGCAACAATATACTCGAAATAAACGAGAAATATTATTGGCCAGGTATAACAAAGAATGCTAAGGCATATAATAAAAAATGCGCAGCATGTCTTTTTGGTAGATACGACCGCAACCCACCGAAAGAGCCACTACAAAAGTCGAATATACCGACATGTGTAGGTGAATACATCCATATGGATATATATTTCAATGACAATCTTATGTTTCTCACAGCTAAAGATAAATATAGCAAGTACATGATTGTAAGGCAAATAGAAAATAGATTGCAACTGTATAAGAAAGTTGAAGAAGTATTGACCAACATCTTTACACAATGTAAAAGACTTATGACAGATAATGAGAATTGTTTCAATACAGTTACATTAAAACAAATTTGTGAAAAACTAAAGATTGAAAAAATCACAACGCCAGTATACAATAGTACAGCAAACGAACAAGTAGAGCGTTCCCACAACACTCTCAGTGAATTAAGTAGAATATTAATGATTCAAAATTGCACGAATTTCAAAGAAGAAGTATTCGACAGTGTAAAAAATTAAATAATTCAATTCACACGGTAACGGGATTTAGACCTTCAGAATTATTCTTTAATCAGTTAAAATTCAATAATAGTGAACAAATTATTAAAAAATTAGAGTGTGCATCTAACAAGGTTTTAGTACGTTTAAACAAAAATTCCACGCATAAGGAATATAAAAAGGGTGATATAATATTCACCATAATTAAAGGACTTCGAAAGAAATCGAACGCTCGGCACATAAAATATATAGTAGAAAAGGATCAAGGTGATACCATTTTAACAACAACTAATGTCGTAGTTCACAAAAATAATATTAAAAACAATTATTTTCAGGAAGATGAAAACATTTGCATTCCTAATATTACTCGTGAATGTAATCGCGCTTATAACCGCGAAGATAAAAATAAAAAACGTTCAGGACGAGAAAATAATAGTAACCCAAACAGATAGTGTGTATATTTATGAAGCCACGAATAGAATTTACCATTTAAATAACTTAACAAAAGTCTTAAATATATTCCATGAAATACTAAACAAAAATAATGAAAGCAGTCAACAAGAACTCACTTTAATTAGGAAGATTAAAAATCTCGAGAATCAGTTAAATTTTCATAAGATAAATAAACGAAGTATAAATTTTTTGGGCAAAATAATCAAATATGCTTATGGAAATCCAGATCACGATGACCTTGTAGCAATTGAAACAAGTCTTAACGACATTATAAACAACAATAACAAACAACGAGTAATTAACTCCCAATTTGACAAAATTATTAGAGATATGAATCCACAAAATATGAAAGAACAAGTCCTACTAACGGAAATTTATGAAGAACTGTTAAATATTGTTAGAACAATAAATGCTGCAAAGGTTAATGAATTTCTTTCAGAAACTATATGATAGATACTAATATTGAAGATATTCACAAAATAATATCACAGGAACATGAAGATATTCCTATTATAAATATTTTAGAATATTCAAACATTACTCTTGTAAAAACTAAAGATTATTTAGTAACAGTATATAAATATCCAATTATTAAAGAAAAATGCGAAAATTATAAAATCACGCCTATTTCATTTAGACATGGAAAAATTATAATAGATAAAATGATCGCAAAATGTAACGAATCTTTTATCAGAATTAACAATTGTATGAACTATTTGAATAGTTATATATGTAAAATTAATAAAGATACAGATAATAATTGCACTTTAGCAATGTTAAATAACAATCCAGCAAATTGTAAAGTTTCACAAGAATACGATCAACCTATGGTTAGAATAGAATCAAACATTATATTGTTAAATAACGATCATATTTTAAATAATACAATTATTACAGGGAAAAACCTGATTACATTTGAAGATTCCATAAATATTGATGGAAAAACATATCCAAACATAAATAACGAAATAAAAAATATTTTAATGAATAAACATAATGAAACATTAATCATAGATGAAATTGTAAATTCCAATTCAATGTACTCATTTGATAACATAGATTCATTAAGAAAATATACAATTCCTTTTGAAGAAGAGCCCGTATGGTCTACCTTTAAACTTTTTTTCATTATATTCATGTTCTTTGCATTAAATATTTTATCAATCAAATTTATAAAATTAATTTTGAAATGGAAAAAATTAAACAATGATGAAAATTTTCAAAAATTATATGTTTTAGAACTACAGAAACTAAAATGTAAAATATAACTTTGATATATTGTAAAAAAACGAGGACGTTTTTATTCAGGGGGGGAGAGAGTTAACACACCCTATAAAATACCCTTAGAAATTTAAGATAATATAAAAATATATGTTAATCTAAAGAATAACGAAGATACATATTGTTGCACACGCTACCAATGCCAAACACATTAAATAAGGATGTAAATAAAGAAAGGCATATGGTCACGTACACAACAAGTATGATAATTACTTAATTGTATGTTCAGGTTCATATATAAGAAACGATAAGAATATATATGTTCAGTTTAGAAATTAAGAAAGGATACCTAAGTATAAATATCACTGAAGTAACCGAAATGTGGCACTTCAGATTCAGGACTGTGTGTGTGTAGTTTGTAAGTCAAGATCATTAATAAAGGATCTTTTTAACAAATATTAAAACTCTGTTTTATTATTAATTCCCGCGTATTTCTTCTTCTATATTGTTATCGGCTGCTACTATTGACCCAAGGTATTTAAAGGATTGCACCACTTCAAATTCGTGCTCCGCTACCTTGATTGTTTGACCAACTGTTCCTCTCGCATTCGACGCCACCATGTATTTTGTTTTACCTTCACTAATGTGCAGCCCCAGATTTTGTGCCGCCTGCTCGATCTGGATGAAGGAATCATGTACAGCTTGGTCAGTTCTTCCGATGATGTCGATGTCGTCTGCATAAGCCAGTATCTGGCTGGACCTGTTGACGATGGTCCCTCTTGTTGCCGTGCCAGAGTCACGGATTGCTTTCTCCAACGCCAGGTTGAAGAGGAGGCAGGCCAAACCATCCCCTTGTCGGAGTCCATTAAAGATGTTGATTGGTTTGGATAGCAATCCGGCTATTTTTACTTGGCTTGTTACGTTGGTCATGGTCAACCTACATAGTCGTGTCAATTTATTTGGGATGCCGAATTCTCTCATGGCTTTGTAAAGTTCTTCCCTGGCTATGCTATCGTAGGCGGCCTTAAAGTCTATAAACAGGTGGTATGTTGGGATGTTAAATTCTAGACATTTTTCCATCGCCTGCCTAAGGGTAAAGATCTGATCAGTTGTTGATTTGCCTGGAATGAAACCACACTGATATTGTCCGATGATGGTCTTAGCGTATGGGGTTATCCGGTCTTGTAGGATAGAGGAGAGTATCTTATAGGCGGTACTCAACAACGTGATACCTCTATAATTGCTGCACGTTGTGACATCTCCCTTCTTATGTATGGGGCAAATTATACCTTTTCGCCAGTCTTCTGGAATTTCTTCATGCTCCGACACGTGCACTATAATCTCATGAATTGCTTGACGTAAAGCTGGCCCACCGTGTTGAAATAGTTCGGCTGGTATACCATCGGCTCCCGGGGCTTTGTTTTTCTTTAGCCGGCCTATAGCCTTCTCAACCTCTTCTATGCTTGGTGGCGGCAACATAGGGTACTCTTCTTGAAGTAGTGGAGCCTCCACTTCTGCATTGAGCTGACCATTTAGCAATTCATTGAAGTACATTTCCCATCGGTCCAGTATGCTTTGAGGATCGGTGATCAGATTTCCCTCTCCGTCCTTGCAGTATGTGCAGCGTGGTGTGTACTGCGTCATGTTTCGGACGGATTGGTAGAACTTCCGCGCCTGGTGCGGACCTCGCTCTCGGCTTTTCTCTATTTCACAGATTATGTTCTTCTCCCAGGCTGATTTTTTCTGTCTGTGAAGCCGTTTTTCAATTCTTCTGAGCTCTTTATATTCGTCTTCGCGTGCCCGCGTTCTATGAGATTGTTGCATTGCTCGGTACGCAACATTCTTACGTTCAGTCGCTAGCTTGCATTCATCATCAAACCAGTCGTTCCGATTTCTACGACTGCTGCCTAAGATGGAGTTGGCAGTACTAATGACAGTATTCTTAAGGCGTGTCCACTTCTCATCTACTCCTAGCAAACTGGCTCCAGGACTTACTCTACCCAGTTCTAGGGCGAGTCCTAACGTATTACCAAAGGTGTTACTGGTGTTTTCATTGCGCAGAGCAGCCGTGTTGATTCGAACCTGATCGGCGGATGCAATACGTCTTCGCAAGGCAATCCGCCCTCGGAAAACCATACCAAGAAGATAGTGATCCGAGTCGATATTGTCACCTCGGTACGTTCGTACTGTCATCAAGTTCGAGTAGTGGTGACGGTCTATCAACACGTGGTCAATTTGGTTACGAGTGACTCCATCAGGTGATACCCAGGTGGCTTTGTAGATATCTTTACGCGGGAACCTGGTACTCGCAACGACCATGTTTTTCGATGCTGCCAATTCTAAGACTCGAAGTCCATTGTCATTAGTGTTCTCATGTAAACTATGGGTGCCTGCGTAATGCCTGAATACCGGCTCCCAACCTATTTTTGCATTCAATTCCCCAAGGATGATTTTTACGTCATACCTTGGAGAGGCATTGAGGGCCCTCTCGACTTGTTCGTAGTAAGTCTCTTTTTCTTCGTCTGAGGACTCCTCCGTAGGTCCGTGAACGTTAATGAGCCTGATGTTCTTAAATTTGCCTCGCACGCGAAGGGTGCATAGCCTTTCGCTTATAGCGTTAAAGCCGATGATGGCAGACTTCATTTTTTCGTATGACAGCTGTAGTATAAGTCATAATCTTTCTTCTGTAGAACACCATTCCCTGTCCATCTTATTTCTTGAAGTGCTGTTATGTCAGCTTTATATTTTGACAGGGCATCGGCTAGCTGCTGAGCAGCTCGAGCTCTATAGAGCGATCGTACGTTCCATAAGAAAATTCGTAAATCGTTTTTCCGTTTTCTTTGCGTGGGTTGTCGTCGTGAGATCAGTCTGTTTCCGAGGCTTGTTGTTGGTCTCGTAATTCTTTTAGTTTTACGGAACAGGGAAATAACCTGTTGCCAACCTGTGGAACCAGCCCGATCATATTAGCCAAACCTTTTTAAAGGCTTGTTTCTAGCGGCCGCCGCGAAGAGGCTATGATCACACCTCCACCAGTCCGAATAGTTACGGCACGTGCATGTTTTCGTATGCTACATGTTATTCCCCCTATTCGGCTGATGCCTGACCGCCATCAACCTTAAAATTCAATTAGAGAAGTGCAAGTTTCTAGAGAAAGAAGTGATGTATTTAGGACACGTTATATCGGAATCAGGAGTAAAACCTGATCCAGAAAAGATCTCGGCTATTCAAAACATAGAGATTCCCAAAAACCAAAAAGATATTAAATCTTTTCTTGGTTTAGCAGGATACTACAGAAAGTTTATAGAAAACTTTTCTAAAATAGCAAATCCTCTAAACAAACTCTTGCGCAAAGATGTAATCTTCAAATGGGATGCATTTTGCGATGAATCATTCACACTACTAAAACAAGCGATTATCGAACCCCCTATCCTACAATATCCAAACTTTGAAAAAACTTTTTATATCACAACTGATGCCAGCAATGAAGCTATAGGTGCAGTATTGTCACAGAAAGATACCGATGAAAACGATTTACCTATAGCATTTACCAGTAGAATATTAAATAAAACAGAAAAAAACTATTCTAAATACCATAGAGAAAGAAGCTTTAGCAGTTGTTTGGGCAGTAACTCATTTCCGGCCATACGTGTACGGTCGACACTTTGAAGTAATTACTGATCACAAACCACTTGTGTGGATGTTTAACCTTAAGGACCCTTCTTCGAGAATAATGCGCTGGCGCATGAAACTTGAAGAATATGATTTTACAGTTTCTCATAAAGCAGGTTGTTTGAACACAAACGCAGACGCTCTCTCCCGTATGAAAACAGCTGCAGTTAATGTGATAACTCGCAGTCATAGGAAAAACTCGCCAAATCAACAACAAGATGTAAATCAGAACATTGTCGAAGTCTCTATTCAGAGGAGATTAAGAAAATTTTACATGAATTTCATGACACACCTTTAGGCGGTCATCAAGGAGTCAAACGCACACTCAAACGCATAAAAAAAACATACAGATGGAAAAATATGTATGAAGATATAAAGAATTACATTGCGTCTTGTGAACTTTGCCAAAAGAATAAGTTGTATTCACGTAGCAAACTACCAATGGGCATCACAACAACAGCAAAAACTCCATTCGAAAGAATAGCTCTCGATATAGTGGGTCCACTTCCTATAACAGAAAATGAAAACAAATACAAAATGACATTCCAAGACGATCTAACAAAATTTGCACAAGCCATAGCCATACCCAATCAAGAAGCCAGAACGGTAGCCGAAGCACTAGTAAAGGAAATAATTTGTACCTACGGGATTCCTACAACAATTCTTACAGATCGAGGGACAAATTTTACAAGTGAATTGTTTAAAAATGTTTGCAAAATCTTAAAAATCAATAAAATACAAACTAGTCCGTACCATCCACAATCAAATGGTGCCCTTGAAAGGTCACATAGAACATTAGGTGATTACCTTAGAAATTATGCAAGCAAAGATCAATCAAATTGGGATAGTTATCTAGAGTATGCAATATTTTGCTACAACACAACCCCACATTCCAGCACAAACTACAGTCCATTCGAAGTTCTCTTCGGTTTCGAAGCACCGATTCCTTCCGTGCTGAACAGAAGCGTACAACCAACGTACAACTATGACGATTATGTCTCAGAAATGAGGGCAAAAATGCAAACTGGTTATGAGTTAATTCGTAACAATCAAATAAAGGCTAAAGAGAAATCTAAAGCATATTACGATAAAAATTCTAAACAGACGAGCTATAAAGTTGGTGACAAAGTATTAGTGGAAATCAAGAATCGATCGAATAAAAAACTCTCTCCAATTTTTGAAGGACCATACGAAATAACCGAAGTTTTGTCTACAGAAAACTCAAAAATAAAAGTAGGAAGAAAAGAGAAAGTTGTTCACAAAGTCATCATAACTATCGTATTAGCAACATTTATAAACACGGGCGGAGCAGAAATAATGATACAACCTCTGAATAGAACCGGAGTATACCTGGAACCCATAGGAGTGCTAGAGAAGTCTCTCACAAGATGGACATTTCTTTTTAACATCAATAATACTAAGATTAAAGATAACACAAAATCTTTAGAAAAAAACCCTCGACACCCTTTCCGAACTGTGTACCCTAAGTATAAAGGAGTATCCTTTAGATCATTGCAAAATCACCCTAAAAATTTTACAAAGTTCCCTCAAAGAAATAAATTATAACAACGAAGTCCTTGATAGTATATTGTTTAAAAACAAAGTTTCTAAACGAAGCATAGTAAACGGTGGACTATTTAATGGAATAGGGATGGTAGAGAAATTCCTGTTTGGAACAATGGATGCAGAAGATGCGGCGAGAATAGATGATGCACTACAGTTAATTCAGGAAAGCCAGAACGACTTACACCACATAACAGAAAACCAAATGACAATAATTACCAACGTGTTAGACGCTTTGAACAAAACAGCTGAAAACATAAACAATAATTTGAAAGCAGTTACCGAAGAAATTAGGCAGAAAACACTGAAACTCAATAATCTGACTAATTTCGAAAAGACATTACATAATTTTGATGAAATATCCAATTTAGCATCTATGTATGCTACACAAATCCTTTCAAAACAATCACAAATACAAGACATTTTACAAGGTGCAAAGGTAAATAAGCTAGATAGTAGATTTCTCAATTCAGAAACTTTCATTACAACATTAAAACAAATCCAATTAGAACTTCCACACAATATAAGATTTCCAGTAAAAATATCCAGAATGAACCTTCCTATTATAAATAAAATCACAACAACGACTCCAATTTTCGTAAATCAGAACCTTATGATAGAAGTAACTATTCCACTGGTAGATGAAGAATTTAATTTAGTAAAACTTACACCACTACCAGCTAAATACAAAAAGAGCACATACAGCTATGTCTCAGTATATAGTGAATTTGTCGCAATAAACGAAAACCATAGGCGATACATATTTTTGAATAGAGAAGATCTAAATAAATGCACCAAAACAGACCCCAATCATTTTATATGCGAGAAAAATTTTGTGGTACACAACCATAAGACCGACAACTGTATAATACAGATAATATCAGGAATTCAAAATTATGCTACTTGTGAAACAAAAATATTTGCGCTTCAGCAAGAAGTTTGGTTCAATCTTTTGAGTAGGAATTCATGACTGTTCGTCATGCCCATTCCAACAAGCGTTAGGATTTTTTGCGAAGACGTACCAAAAATCATTATAATATCGGATAGTGGAATTTTGAGTATAGACCCATTCTGTAAAGCAATAACAAAAGAAGTTTACCTTCAGGCATGAAACACCATATACAATAAAACGCCTATTTCATACTTTTTAGAAGAATCAACCATACCCGAAGACATGATAATCCCAACCAATCTATCCCAAATTTCACCCCATACCACCCATATAGAAAAACTGGATTTAGATAATTATAGTATTAATATAAAAGATTTAATAAAGAAAAACAATTTGTTATTCCATGTCACACACGATCATGTTAACATTTCAGTTTTCATTATCATTTTTATTTGTGTAATTGTAGCTTTATATGTAATATTTAAAAAATATATTAAAATAAAATGTACCATAAATAATAAGTCAACAAAAAATGTGAACGATCTTGAAGAAAATGTAACACCTGGCGTTGATGAAACAACGCGAGTATAACAAAACAAAATTTACAAATCCAAAATGTAAAAAAAAAACAAAAAATAAAATTATAACGATTAAAAAAAAAAAAAAAAAAATATATATATTTAGAGATTCATAGTAAAAATGTATTGTGATGATCATCTATTCGTCATCATCCTGCGCACCTAAAGCCGAAAGATCTCACTCGTTGCCTCGTACGCCTTTCGTATTTTAAGGGGGGAGGAGTGTTGTGCCCTTAGTCACAGAGACCACACAGTTCCCACAATTACCCAATTCCTATGAATCGCATGCAAGACACATGACATAGTTCGATTACGACCAAGTGTTCCGCATGTGTCATCTATATTGTTATACAATCATAGGAACGGCAATCGAACTATGTCAACTAAACAAACACAATACAATAAGGGATCATATTGCAATACTGACCCATCGTAGTCCAACTATGTCAAGTGTGACATACGTTGATGTTGTACTATTGTATTGTTATTCGTTTAACAAACAAACTGTGTCAAGCGAATGGAATTAGAATGCGTGGTTGAGCTGGAGGGAGTGACGATCTAGGCAATAGAAGAGGTAGCGTAGGAAATGATGAGTAGAAGTTCGGTCGCTCTGATTCGAAGACTCAAACGAAGAAGTTGTTTTATTTAACATTTCTTGCAAAATACAACACTCTACAAAATATGAAATATCCTTATTTATACATTGTCTATACTTAATGTAAGGCGTCCGGGGTCTATCCTTCTTTATTACCTTTCCTTGGAATGAACAAAGGTTGATGAGGCATCCCTTTGTTCATGTGTTGTATTGAACTATGTTGGTACATCTGTTCTTAATTACTTTCATATGTTTAAAAGATAGTTTCTTTATTAAGATGAGCTGCTGCCATAACTCCTCCCTCCTTAGAGTCTTCCTTCAGTTCGTTTATGACTGGAAATAGATTTATTATAGTTTTATTTTGACTTTTTATTTTGTACAATATTATTATTACAATGATCGCAATGATTAATATAATTGTTGAGAAACTAAAAATATACTGTGTTTCCTTTTTATTTTTTATTTCTATTATTTCTTCTAAGTTATCAATGGAGTCATACTTGATTTCTTCTAAATATTCATTTGAAAAGTTAAAGTTTAATACAGGTATTATTTTGTCTTCTTTGTAATATTTTCTATTATAAATTACATTGTTTATTGAAATTTTACAGTTCTCTGCTTTTATTAAGTAATTTCCTTCTAATATATAATTTAAATTATTACAATTTTGTTGTATTTCGGTTTTTTCCAGTTTCTTTATTATTAAATATTTTTCTTTTTCTATTATAACATTTTCATTTGTTTGCTTATTAATATATTTTCTATACAATCGTCTTTTAATATTTGTAAATTTCTATTTCTTCTGTTACATAATATAATGTTTTATTTAATTCTAAAAAGTTATTTGTTTGTAAATCTATAATTTTATTATTAATCGGAAAGTTTTGAATATATATTTTATGAAACTTTTGGTTGGAATATTGTGGAATTAATACAATTACTAATATATTTTCTTTGTAAGTTGCTAAATTGATTTTTAATTCTTTCAATTTTTCAAATGTGATATTATTCTCTTTAATTTCTTGGCTTGTAATTATGTCTTGTGTTAATATTCCTGTTCTGCTTGTCACTATTACGTCTTCTATTTTTCCTAAAGTTTCTTTAATTTATTTTATGTTGTTATTGAATTCTATTTCTATACGAAGGTTATCAATATCATTACTTCTATTTTTTAATTTATTTATTGTTTCAATGCCTTGGTTCATTAAGGCACTTAAAGTTTTAAATTGATTATTAAAATTATCGTTTATCTTTATTTGTTTATTTAAGTTATCTATGGCATTATGATTATTTTCTTCCACTGTTTTAAGTTGGTTTTCTATTTCTATTCTATCACCGTCATCCACTGTGCCAAACATAAATTGTAAGACAATACCTCTTAAATTTATTAATCCTCTTTTAATTATATGATGTGGGATTAGGAAATCAATTTTTTTTTTCTAATTTAATTATTTCACTTAATTGTTTATAATATTTTTCTGGCATTATTTTATATTGTGCTTTTAATTGTTGGATTAGTCCTTTATAATCGGTAAAGTTAATTAAATGTATCATGGTATTATATTTTTCTATGAGTTCTACCTTTTCACTTTCTATTATTAAAAATTCTTGTTTAATTTCACTAATTTGTATTTCCTGCGGTCGTACTACCGTTATTTGCTTGTACAGAATAACCATTAGGAGTATCACTACTGCTTTCATATTGGATGGTCGCGAATTTTTTCTTCCTCCTGAATTGGTCTTTGTGCAAAACTTGTGTTCGTACGTGTGGTCTTATTGTAACTTTCTTGTCTTTTTGTGTTATAACTTTTGTTTTTTTATGTTTTGTTTTCAGTTTATCAAATCGCTCGGGATTATTTATTTTAGTATAGTAAGGATTAATTTCTTTATCACTCCTATTTTTATTTAATTTCTTTAATATTTTTTCTTTATTACTTTCTATCCTTTTGCGCACTAATTTAATATCAACTCTGTTTTAATGTATGTCTACTGGTTTTTCTTTAGTGGTCAAATGTTAATGTATTGTTTGATTATAAACCTCTACTGCCCGTAAAACGTTGTCGACTAAATTGTCTGATCCTTCTAAAATCCTTAAATGCTCATTTAGCGTGCTGTGCACTCTTTCAATATGTGAGTTTCCTGTGTGTCTGTATGGGGTTGTGAAATGAATTTCTATCTCTTTCTCTCTAAAGTATTCTTTTACTGTATAAGTCTGAAATGAGGGATCGTTATCTAGTACGATATATTTTGGCCTTGTCATATATGTAAAGATTTTTGTTATGGTATTTAATACATCTTTTTGGTTCTTTGTTTTGAGTTTTTCTACACATAAAAATTTGCTGAATTTGTCTATGCATGTGAGATATTTTATTGAGTGGGAAAGTATCCATATATCCATGTGATTATATTGATGTGGACCTTCTGGGGTGATTGTTTTCTCGTATGGGAGTTTTATTGGATTTCTTTCTATTTTAAGATTACAAAGTTCGCAGTTGTTAATTACTTTTGTTTTTAGTTCTTTCATATTTGGTGAATAATATTTTCTTTTTATTTCTAAATAAGTTTTTTCAATTCCTGTATGATTATAATTTAAGTGTATTTTATTTATTTCTTCTTCAGTTTCTGGAGTTTTAATGTCAATTAAAAAGGTGTTTGTCCTAATAAGTTTCTGATTATTATGATGTAATTTCCAATAATCTTGGAATTCTTAAAATGATCTATCTTCTACACTGTATATACAGTTTATTATGTTTGTATCACATTCTTTTATTATGTATTCATAGGTTTCTTTGCTGAAGTTTTTTCTGATTATTTTTGTTCTTCTTTTTCCTGGGAATGGGAAAGTTATCTCTTCTATGTTATTTTCACCTTTTTCTAATATTATTTCTCTTTTGAATGTATTTAAGGGTTTCTCTGTGATTGATATTAGATGGGAACTTTCTGATATTACACTATGTCTAGTGCTAACTAAATCTTCTTCCTTTTCTAATGCATTTATTGTATCTATCTTTATTCTTGAAAGTGCATCTGCAACTTTATTTTCTTTTCCTGCTAGGTGTCTTATATCGAAGTCATATTCTTCTAATTTGATCTTCCATCTTTGTAACTTACTATTAGGTTCTTTAAGATTATGCAACCATGCTAATGGTCGATGATCGGTTAATATTTTAAATCTTCTACCGTAAAGATAGTGACGAAACTGTTTCGTTGCATATACTATTGCTAACAATTCTTTTTCTATCGTTGAATACTTACATTGACTTAACACGGCTCCTATTGCAAAGTTAGTTGCATCTGTAGTTAAAGTAAATTCTTTTGAGAAATCTGGATGTTTGTTTATGAGTGTGTCTTGCATCGCAAGTTTTAGTTTCTCAAATGAGTCTTTATACTCTTTATATAAAGACTCTTTGTTTTCTATATTGATTTTGCTATCTTGCTATCTTTCAAACAAAGTGTCAAAGGTTTTATAATTTTTGCATAGTCATTTATAAATTTTCGGTAATAACCTGTTAATCCTAAAAATGATTGTATTTCTTTTATAGTTGTGGGTATAGGGTTGGTTTAATACCTTCTTGAGGTATTATATGTCCTAAAAATTCACTTTCTTTCTTTAAGAAATCGTATTTGTTAAGAGATACTTTTAAATTTACGCTTTGGAGTTTCTTGAATACTTTTTCGAGAGAAGAAAGATGTTCTTCTAGTGACGTGCGAAATATTATTATATCATCTAAATAAACATAACATGTTTTTCTTACAAATTCTTTTAATACCTCGTTCATCATACGCTGAAATGTCGCCGGTGCGTTTTTGAGACCGAATGGCATTCTAGCAAATTCGTAATGACCTGATAAAGTAGAGAATGCAGTTTTTTCTCTATCTTCTGGTTTTACCTCTATCTGATAAAATAATAATTTGCTCCTCCCATTTTATCTAGAACATCTTCTATTATTGGTATAGGGAATTTATCCTCTTTGGTGACATTATTTAACTTCCTATAATCGATGACAATTCGCCATTCTTTTTCTCCTGTTTTATCTTCCTTTTTAGGTACTATCCATATAGGTGCATTATACGGACTAGTGCTTTTTACAATTATTTTTTGTTTTAATAAATCATCTATCTGCTTATCAACTTCTTTTTTATGAACTTCTGGATACCTATAAATTCTGGTAAAAATTGGTTCATCACTTGTTGTTGCTATTTTATGTTTTACGTGAGATGTGAAACTTAGATCATCTCCCTTGTGAAAAATGTTTTTTCATTGTTTTTTAATAATTTTGTTAAATTTTTATGCTCTTCGGCATTTAAATGGTCTAACCTTCGTCGAATATAGAAATTTGTGGTTCTATATTATTAAAGTGATTTATTTCTTTTTCATATTCTTTTTCTTCGTCTATACTGAAGAATAAAGGGATTATTTCACTATTTAATTCTAAAGTTTTTGTTTTAAAATCAATCTTACTTTGGTTTGGGATTAATATATTATTTCCTATAATTCCATTGAAATTTTGATTGAAATCAAATATTTGGAATACACAATCTTCTACGACATTGTAAATAAATTTTTCTTTAGGTATTTTTATATCTTTATTTATTATAACTGGAGTTCCAACAGTTTTTATAGTTTAAGGTTTTTCTCTTTTTATAATATAGTCTTTTGGGGCATTATTTCTACTTATTAAACTATTCGTTGCTCCCGAGTCTATTAACATTCGAATAATTTGTTTGTTTTTTACTAACTTAATAAAGGGCAATCCGGTTCCGGAGCTTCCGAGGCTGGATACCGAAAATTTTGATTTGTTCCTGATTCTATTTCGTTATTATTTTCGTTATTAGAATGGTGGGATCTATTTCCATTTGTCTTACACTCTGACTTCTGTTGTAATAATTGGGATTGTAATTATTACCTTTGTAATTGGGATTTCTATAGTTATGATTGGGATTATTATTATTATAATAATTGAATGGTGGTTTGATATTTACTGGATTTTTTGGTTGAAAATTATTTTGATAAGATTTTTCGTTGTATATAGTTATTAGGTTTGTTAAGTTGGAATTTTTGGTCTTTAGGGGAATATAGTTTCTGTATTTTAGGTTCTGATCTTTCTTCCCTTTTTTCTTCTATGAATCCTGCTTGAGTAAGTTCGTGTAATGATGCTTGTAAGCTAGCTGGTTTAAGTGAGAATAATATTATTCTCATATGAATAGGTAACTTTTCTTTAAAGGTATCTAATGCAGTTTGGTTATTATGAGATATCTCATGTGCCTTTTTTTCTTGCACTGTTTTCTGATTTAATTCACACAAAGTTCTCTGTATCTCATTATAAAATGTCATTATATTGTTTTTGTAACTTATTTGTCTAAGGTCGTCATATAATTGAAAGCTACTTTTGAATCCTCCAAAATTACTTATTAATAATTCTTTTATGTCTACCCATTTCTGTAGATGTGCATGAATTTCTACGCATCTTTTTGCTTTGCCTATCAATTTTGATTTTAAAATATTAATACACATTAATTGTGATTGGTCGTCATATTTATTTAATGTTGGAATAATTCCGTCTACATTAGTTATGAACGTATATAAGTCTTCTCGTCTACCGTCAAACGTACTTAATTTCTCGATGTACTTAAGTGGGTCTAATTTCGATGATAAAGCCATTTTAATATTTTCTTTTTCAATAATTTTTTCAGAACTACTTTCTATATTTTCACAATTATTTTTCTTAGAATTAGTACTTAAATTATTCTTACAACTTTCTGGTATCGGTGTGCTTCTGATGTTTTTAAATTGTTCGTCTTCTTCATCCGTTGTGCTTCCTTCTTCATCTGTGAATCTGGAATCGGGTTTTAGTACTTTCTTCTTTTTGACTTTATCTAATAATTTTTTCATCTGCTTGGCTCTAATTAGTGTTTCCTCTATGGAACTTCGTAACATTAGTCATTTACGTTGACATTGGTTATTAAACTAATTCACTTTGTAGTTTTTCTTTATCTGCTTTAAAGAATTCTACTTGGTTTTGTTCTTTATCTAATTTAAAGATTTTTTACTTAAACTCTGGGTTCACTAGAGTGTATAGATTTTTATGAATTTAATTACTATTTTCGATAGGGTATTCACAATAAAAAATTTTAACTTTATGGTTTATAAAGTGTTTCTTACTTACTTTTTCACTGATTTAAACTTTAAGTTTATTAAAGTGTTCACGGGAATTTGTAATTTATACTTAAACTCTGGGTTCACTAGAGTGTATAGATTTTTGTGAATTTAAACACTATGTTCGATAGATATTCACAAGAAAAAGAATTTTAACTTTATGGTCTATAAAGTGTTTCTTACTTTGATTTTCACTGATTTAAACTTAAAGTTAATTAAAGTGTTCACGGAAAATTTTATTTTGTGCGTGACGATTTTCGTTCGAATCACTAGATAGCTATTTTATTTTTTATGTAGTATACTTGTACATTTTTCGATAGCTATCCTACCGACTGCGCCAATTTTATGTTCGATGTAAATCAAAACACAATTTTGATTTAAAATAACTTTAAGAGCAAGAGCTCTTTCTTTATTAATGTCTTCTTAGAATCTAACTCTACAAATATGAAATATCCTTATTTATACATTTTCTATACTTAATGTAAGGCGTCGTTTCCTGTTTGGTTTTTATTATTGTCTTTTGTTTCGTCCTGGGTCTATCCTACTTTATTACCTTTCCTTGGAATGAACAAAGGTTGATGAGGCATCCCTTTGTTCTTGTGTTGTATTGAACTATGTTGGTACATCTGTTCTTAATTACTTTCATATGTTTAAAAGATAGTTTCTTCATTAAGATAAGCTGCTGCCATAACTTATATTTATGTATGTATGAAAAAAAGAATGTTATCAACATTTTAAAGAAAGAGAAACGAAAAAATAAAGAAACAGAGATGTAGCAAAACCAACAGCAAACCCGGACCAATTACAAATTAGTCGATTGAATAATGTAGGAAGACTTCTCCTTTAAACCCTACTATGTTATCCGTGTTTCGCACATGGCGTGGTAATGAATTCCATAAACGAGCTGCGTTCACGAAGAACTGTCGCTCTGCATTAAGGCTTGAAAAGCGGGGAACTATTATTTGGTTTGAACGTCTAGATAACGAGAACTGAATTATATTATAAAGGTATGAAGGCTGACGCGATTGAATAATGTTAAAAAGCAAAATGAGAGTCCGAACTTTTAAAAGGTTATCAAACGAAATGCCATAAATACTTTTAGAGAATGGTGATATGCGATCATAGCGACTTAAACCAAAAATGTATCGTGCCACATTATTAAATACCACACTATGTTTTCTTTGGCTAGCACTGTCGAACTTGCATGATATTTCACAACCATAGGTCAGGATCGGTACCACAAGAGTTTTTGCAAGCATTTTCCTTGTGTCCAATGGGGTTAATTTTCTAGTGGGCCACAGTAGTCGAAGAGCGCCATACGCTTTGCCAACAACTTGCATCACATGATTGTTCCCGCTTAAGGTTCTATTAAAGCATATTCCCAAGTTTTTCACTGTATCTACATATTCTACTTGTGAGCCACTTAATTCAATTACAGGGAAACAACTCATATCCATGTATCTTTTTGCAATCTCGAGGCACCTAGTTTTTAGAGGGTTTAAGGTAAGACCACATTTAGCTGACCATCTATCAATAGATGAGAGGTCCTCATTTATCTTTTGAACACAATCCTCGATCAAACCAAGTGAACTGCTTTTCTGTAGTTGCAGATCATCCGCAAAGAGGTGTTCATTACAGTGGCGTATTACTTTTGGAACTTCATTGATATATCATGAGAAAAAACAAGGGCCAAGTATAGACCCTTGAGGAACCCCACATGAAATTGGCAAAAAGTCAGATACCTGGTTACCAATATAAACCGCTTGCCGCCTTCCAGAAAGGTAAGAATAAATAAGCTTCACAGCTTCCGGAGAAAAATTTTACATTGTGATTAATTTTTGACACATTAAGTTATGGTCGATAGTGTCGAATGCCTTGGAATAATCCAAGAGAATGAGAAACGTGACTTTATTTTCACCTAACGCTTTTCTAGCACGTTCAACAACTTCAAGTAGTGCCGTTACACTACTATGACCTGACCGGAAACCTCATTGTTTTGAAGCGAGGAGTGAATGTTGGTTAAGAAATGCCTTAAGTTGTTTATGCATCAGTTTTTCCAAAACTTTGGATAGCAAAAGAAGTATCGAGATCGGACGAAATTCGGTGTTCGCATTATTTTTTGGAATCGGGATGATTTTGGAATCTTTCCATTGTGACGGCAAAATGACTTTTGTAAGAACGTTATTATAGATATATGTAAGATGTGGCAAGATTAATGGGAAAATAGCTTTTAAAAACGTTGGATGTAGGTTATCAAACCCAGTAGCATTTGATTTCAAAGAAAGAAAACTTTCGACTACATCCTCAGAGCTTATACCAGAAAACCCGAAGACAGGTCCAGAGTATATTGCTGAAAACTCTTCCCCATAAGGAGTTTGGGACGTACTGTTGGGTTGAGGAATTGATGAAATAAAAGTATTATTGATATCATTGCAATTAATATTATCTAAGTCAAAATTAAAAGTTTTGTTGACGATTTCCTTAAGGCTTTTCCACAACTAACGTCCATTCAAAGAAAGGTTTAGACGACGATGCTTGTACCAACTAACTTTAGCAGCGCGAATAAGGCGAACAGTAATGTTGCGCAAACGACGATATTCTTGGAGGTCGTCAGGTATCTTGTAACGCTTTCATTTTTTAAAAGACAAGTTTCTTAGGTTGAGTAAATTACGTATTTCACGGCTAAACCCAGGGCAATCACAGTATTTTACATTCAAGGTTTTTAATGGAACGTGGAAGTCAAACAAAACATACAAATTACTTTAAAGAAACTGTACTTGCTCATCCGGAAGTTCTAAAGAATACATTCTATCCCAATTTATTCCTCGTATACCAAGTTCAAGAGCATTCGCGTCAATATTCCTGAAATCCCGAAACTGGAATGTTCTTACAGGCCATTTTCATTTCGTGACGTTAATTCGTTAATATATTTAACATAGCTCAAGTTATGCTAACGCTAGAATCGTTTATAGAACTAAGGTCACTATTATTGTGATTAACCAGCATTAAAAGAGAAAACAGATTTTCTGCTTAATACACACATGTTCTGTTCTGATCCGTCTGCTGTGGAGGTTGCTACTTGCTGTTGAACATAAAAATGGAATACACAAGGCATATAGGGATATGAATAAGGAAATTATATTAAATAAATAAAGTGAATCATATAAAATAAAATTTTGTATATATAATAATAATTTGTAAAATAAAAAAAAAGATTTGATAATAAATGATGCAAATAAATAAATTACATACATTTTTTTCTAGCAATTATAAAAAAGTTTCTCCTTCGTAATTTCGACTGATGGTAACTCTGTTAACTCCTCGATTGTATCCACTCCACTGATCTCTATAATACACTGGATAGTGGATTCCCTTTCTGTATAACAGTTGTATTTGACTCCAATTGAAGATGACATTTGGTGGCCAAGGGCCCCTTTTGACGTCTGCTTTAACAAAAAAAAAAAGTAATTTTGTAGCGAGAGGTTAGGTTGTTGGTGTTTAGTTCTGTTTGTTTGGGTCTCGGGGTGGATTTACACTGTAATAGAATTTGTTGATTATTAAAACGCTGCTTTGCTAAACTCTCAACCGCGCGTATGCTGTTCGAGAACTGCAGTACACGTTAAATTGGCAGCCTAGCAAATGTAAGTTATTCCATCTTCTTGAAAACAAAGACGATTATTTATAATTTTAAATGTAAGAACAACTTTTATTGAAAATATCCTTAAAACTAGAAAATAACATTTTATGACCCACAGAAGGTGGTAATTATATATTTAAGCCTAGTTGGCAACCATAAATAATTATACATAAATGTATTTTGAACAAATATGTTACTATCCACAGAAGGTGGCAATCGTTTAATTTAAACATAGTTGGTAATCATAAATTAATTAAAAAGAGATAATTGTATTTTGAACAAATATGTTACTATCCACAGAAGGTGGCAATCGTTTAATTTAAACATAGTTGGTAATCATAAATTAATTAAAAAGAGGCAAGAAAACATATGTATGTGTCCAATGTGTATCCAGCTGTCGCAACAAGCTTCATGCAGACGCTCGTGGTACCGAACGTCGTACAATCTACAAGTGCGATGCCTTCAACTAGTATAGACATACATAGTAGATAGGATAAGGAAAGGGAAAACGGAAAACAATACCACAACAACACATAGGTATGCCGACCACAGATTAGCCACATGAAGATGAGAATCCCCGGCAGCCATTTTAATTTGCCTACAAGCTTGAACTGGCAGTTATCAGATAAAAAATGAGAATGTGTGTATAAAAATCTCACACTTAGACAGTAGGGATCTTCACACACCTGGTTAAATTGTTGTTGCAATTCACTTCTATTCATCGACGCGGGAAAAAATTACAAATACAACAATGTAAACAAATGGGTTTTGGAGGGTGAAACGTACGAAACATTCTCATCTTCATATGGCTAATCTGTGATGCCGACTGCCAGCGGACGTTCGTGGTATCGAACGACGCACCAGCAACAAACATACACATATGTTGCTGCTTCTAATTGAATGCCTTCAGTGGACGTTAGTTGTTCTTACCAACTTCGCACTTCGGAGGACAAAACCAGAATCCAGAATGAAAATGTTCTGACTGGTGGTCGCCTTTTATACAATTTTGAAAGAGCTTTCTTTACATTTTGATCATGGCATGCTTTGATTAATTTAGTATTTGTGTGCTTTATGTTTAAAGCTTTTTTAAAACAATATTGCCACTTTGTTATTATTATATAGGAAAGGAAAAAAGTATTGAAGGTATTATATGAATTAATATATAGTGTTGATTGAAGTTTTTGTTGATTGGAGAGATGGTCGTCGAGGGAAAAATAGATCGTCGTTACATTCTCCCCCTCTGTCGTAGAGATCGTCTCGATGATGCGACAGACTTCTTTGGACGGCCTCGTTTTTTGAGTCGCTGGATAGGTTGGTCATCAGATAATTGGTTTTTGTACTTCATTATAGAGGAAACATGGTAGGTTCCCAGTGGTGTTGATGTGTCTTCAGTAGATGCGACTTGGAATGTCGATGTACCGAGCTGCTTAATTATAACATAAGGACCGTCCCTCTTTGGCATAAATTTAGAGGTAAGGTTCTTCGATGATTTGCTTAGAAGGTGTGTGGTGATAAGGGCTTTGTCACCAACTTTCAAAGTGGGTTGTGGACGACGTTTCTTATCAACATAGCGCTTATTTTGATCTTGTGTCTTTTCGGTGTGTTCTCTGGCATTTTGTATAGTTTCTGCGAGTTTTACCAATGTTGACTTAATTTGCGGAATAAAGTTCTGATTCTCTAGGATTGGACGTTGGTCGTTAGTTACTTCATCGATGGTTCTAAGCTCTCGCCCAAACATCAAGTACGACGGTGTGTAGCCAGTGCTCTGACATTTGGCTGAATTCATAGCGTAACGTATATTAGGCAGTTCATCATCCCAAGTGGTATGGTTTGTGCCAGCAAGTACGGCAAGCTGAGTCTTCATATCCCGGTTACGCCTTTCTACAGGATTTGCTTCTGGGTGATAGACGGGTGTTAAGGTTTGTTGAATGCCAGGAAAATCGGTAAGCTGCTGCATCAATACTGACATAAATTATGGCCCGTTGTCTGAAAGGAGACGTCTAGGGATGCCGTACCGAAGAAATACTTCATTAAGTAGGATGAGTCCACAATTAACAGCTGTTGCTTCTTTCAAAGGGAATACTTCTATCCACCTTGTGGCGATGTCTTAAACAATGAGAATCCATTGGAAACCGTCTGCTGTTGAAGGTAATGGACCAAAAAGGTCGACTGCAATAACCTCAAATCGTTGATTAATTGAAACGGTTTGTAGGAGTCCTGCAGGTTTCATATTGCTTGGTTTATAGCGTTGGCATGCAAGGCATTTCGAAATGTGTGCAGTTATATCTTTTCTCATGCCGGGCCAAAAGTATCTCGAAGATATTCGTGCGATGGTTCGATTAATTCCATAATGACCAGCTGTTGGAGCATCATGGTAGCTTGCAAGGATTGCCTGTCGTTCCTGAGTTGGTACTACCAGTTGAGCATCTTCAGAGTCTGATTCTGGGGAGTATCTGTATAGAATGCTGTCGTTTAGTAAGTATCCTCGGGATGTCCATCTCGTCAAATTCTCATCATTGCTTTCAAATGACTCAATTATGGTTCGCAGTTCTTGGTCTTGTAATTGAGCTTCACGAATTTCAGCGGGTCTTCTCGTAGGCATGTCGATTTCAAAGCTACAAATTTTGCATCCAGATTTAGTGTGATTGGCACAGGGTGGTCTTGATAGCATATCAGCTATAATATTTGTTCTCCCTGGTGCATACTCAATCTTAAAGTCATAAGGTTGGAGCTGTAATGCCCATCTGGCAAGTCTGCCTGTTGGCGACTTAAGACTTAAAAGCCATTTTAAGGGTTGATGATCAGTTATGAGAATAACTTCTCCTCTTTCGATGTAACCACGAAACTTGTTAACAGCCCAAACTATGGCTAGAGCTTCTCGCTCGGTCGTTGAATAATTGCGTTCTGCTGCTGTGAGGAGGCGCGAAGCATATTCGATAGGGTGTTCATCTGCTTTCTCCCCCTGGACAAGAACTGCCCCGATAGCATAGTTACTAGCGTCTGCTTTTAAACGGAATGGTATATTTTCGGTTGCTTGTTGTAAGATTGGTGCTGTGGTGAGGAGAGATTTAAGAGTTTTAAAGGATTCTCTTTCATCTCTACCCCATTTCCATATAGCTGTCTTCTTAGTGAGATTGCTTAGTGGCTTGGCAATGTCGGAAAAATTTTCAATGAACCGGCGATACCATGAACAAGTTTGTAGAAATGATATAACCTGTTTAGGATTTGTTGGTTCTGGACGGTTACTTATTGCTGTAACCTTTTCAGGATCGACTTGGATACCATCTTTAGTTATTAAATGGCCCAAGTATTTGACAACTGAGCAGCAGAAATTCGATTTGTTTCGATTAACTTTTAGATTAAACTTCTTCAATCTATTGAAGATTCGTCTAAGATCTTGACAGTGTTCTTCAAAATTACTCGAACAAACGATCACATCATCAAGGTACACCAAAATCAGCATATCTGGAAGTCCATTGCGGAATCTATCCATTAATCTTTAAAAATTTGCTGGTGCGTTTCGCAAACCAAATGGCATTCGTTTGAAATGGAACATGCCAAAAGGAGTGATGAATTCTGTCTTCTCAACATCATTTGTATCTATTTGAATTTGATAGTATCCTGTTTGAAGATCGAGAGTGCTTTTGAAGAGAGTCTTCGTAGTGGAGTGCAACATGTCATCGATACGTGGCAGTGGATATCTATCGGGAATAGTGATACTGTTGAGCTTTCGATAATCGATACATACCCGGATTGCGCCATCTTTCTTAGGGACAAACACGACTGGTGCCGCCCATGGTGATTCGCATTCTTCAATGATGTGGTTCTTTAACATTTTTGTTAATTCTTGCTTTAATTGTTCTTTTCGGGTTGGCGAAAGCCGATAAGGAGGAACAGCTATGGGTTCATGATTGCCAGTGTCAATTTTGTGAATTGCAAATGAGGTTGGTTCAGTTATTTCATCAAATATATCTTCATTTTCTGAAAGTAGTTTGTTAAGGTGAAGTTTTTCTGCTTGTGACAGTTCTTTGGCTTCATGAGAGCGGAGTTCGATGTCAATCGAAAGAATTTCAGTGAACCATGATTCCAGGTTTACTTCTTCTTCAACAATTTGTACCATTGGCGGAAACAAATTTTCTTGATTCGCTGTTCGCTCTGGAGTCACATCCGTATTTCGTAAGGAATTATTGAAGATGTGCTGTATAAAGCCTGGCGAATAGTTGTTATTTTTGCTAGTGGTAGCAGTAGTCTTCTTTCTCTTCAATGGCGTTTTCAATGGGCTACCTAATTGTTTGTTTACTACCGGCGGGGTTGCGCCGGGTGGTGAAATTGGTTTTTTCTCATCATACCATGCAAGGAACGCATTCATTTTCTGAGTTGGGGAGGACTCAGCTACAAGTGGCGTACATTCCGCCGCGCTTGCTTCCAGCTGAGGTCCGGCTTTTAAATTTTGTGCAGGGCATAGGATTTTTACATCCGTAACGAGTTGCGGCTTAACAACTCTCGTATGGTTGGTATCGTAAAAATCGAATGTTTTGTGGATTTGATCAGCAAAATACCACATTCTTTGACCAAGGTCCAGAACAACGCCGTTTTCTTCAAGGAAGTCTATTCCTATTAGTGTGCGGTTGTCGGTAGCAGTTGGGAGGGCGATAAAAGTAATCGGCCGCAACCGGTTGCCTTTTTGCCATGCAAATTTCTTGTGGACGGGCCTGTCCATCAGCAAGCGTAACATCAACATCTATCTTCTGGAATTTTGTTCCATTTTTAAGTAGATGAATGAACAATTGTTTTCCGGCTACACTTGTCCTGGCAGCAGTGTCTATATAGGCTATGCCTGCTTCGCCATGTGATTGTATAGTGATTGTAGGCAAATCGTTTCCCAAAGTAGTCTTCATGGAGTTGAAAGATACTGTTGATGGGCCTTTTGGTAAATGTTTGCAATTGGGACAATTAGATCCAACATATCCTGGTGCTTTGCATTTAAAGCAATGTATTGTCGGTTCATTTGTTACGGTGGAACTTTTCTTGCTTTCTTTTTCTTGTTTCTTGCGACAGTCTGCAATGACATGTCCAGTGTGTCTGCAATAATTGCATCGCTTCTTCTCCTCAGATGGATTCGCTTGCTGTTGCTTTTCTTGCAGAGAGATTTCCACAGCTCTGGCTTTTGTGAGAAGCTCTTGAAAAGTTCTGCAGCTGTCCCTAGGAACTCCATCGCGTATGCGAATATTGAGCAATCCGTAGACCATGTCCAGCATCATAGATTCTTTCGGAGCTGGTGCAGGAATCATTGAGAGAAGGGCACGTTTTTTGGTGATGAAATCATCAGTTGATTCACTTGGCTTTTGTTTAACGTCGAAAATTTCCATATAAAGGCGATAGGCTGGTTTAGCTGGTGCAAATGCATTGCGTAGGAGCGAAAGAACATTCTCCCATATTTCAGCTTCATGTTTTACTCCTTGCCACCAAGTCACGGCATTCTCTTCAAGTAACAGCGGAAAGCCTTTAATGGCGTCAGCGTCGTTTATTCTCTCTACATCTTTATATACATTTATTGTTGAGATGAATGCGTCGACAGCTTGAGGATCACGTTCGCCTTTGAATCGTGCAGTGCAGTTGCTGAAACTGCCTGTTTTTTGCTCACTCATTACAGCAATGAGTTTTTTAAACTGAGCGTCATTTAACTCGGGCATCTTATTTTCTTCAAATTTTATCAGTGTCCCACTCGTTGGGCGTCAATTGTAGCGAGAGGTTAGGTTGTTGGTGTTTAGTTCTGTTTGTTTGGGTCTCGGGGTGGATTTACACTGTAATAGAATTTGTTGATTATTAAAACGCTGCTTTGCTAAACTCTCAACCGCGCGTATGCTGTTCGAGAACTGCAGTACACGTTAAATTGGCAGCCTAGCAAATGTTAGTTATTCCATCTTCTTGAAAACAAAGACGATTATTTATAATTTTAAATGTAAGAACAACTTTTATTGAAAATATCCTTAAAACTAGAAAATAACATTTTATGACTCACAGAAGGTGGTAATTATATATTTAAGCTTAGTTGGCAACCATAAATAATTATACATAAATGTATTTTGAACAAATATGTTACTATCCACAGAAGGTGGCAATCGTTTAATTTAAACATAGTTGGTAATCATAAATTAATTAAAAAGAGGCAAGAAAACGTATGTATGTGTATAGCTGTCAATGTGTATCCAGCTGTCGCAACAAGCTTCATGCAGACGCTCGTGGTACCGAACGTCGTACAATCTACAAGTGCGATGCCTTCAACTAGTATAGACATACATAGTAGATAGGATAAGGAAAGGGAAAACGGAAAACAATACCACAACAACACATAGGTATGCCGACTGCCAGCGGACGTTCGTGGTATCGAACGTCGCACCAGCAACAAACATACACATATGTTGCTGCTTCTAATTGAATGCCTTCAGTGGACGTTAGTTGTTCTTACCAACTTCGGAGCACAAAACCAGAATGAAAATGTTCTGACTGGTGGTCGCCTTTTATACAATTTTGAAAGAGCTTTCTTTACATTTTGGTCATGGTATGCTTTGATTACTTTAGTATTTGTGTGCTTTATGTTTAAAGCTTTTTTAAAACAATGTTACCACTTTGTTATTATTATATAGGAAAGGAAAAAAGTATTGAAGGTATTATATGAATTAATATATAGTGTTGATTGAAGTTTTTGTTGATTGGAGAGATGGTCGTCGAGGGAAAAATAGATGGTCGTTACAATTTGACGTAAATATATTTGTGAAAAGCCAAACAAAACAAATTTTCTTCCGTGCTGTAGATGTAAGTTCAAATTCTTCCCAATATTTTTGTTTTAATTAAATAATTTTAGTACTTTCAACATTTCGATCAAGTAAATTGCATTAATGGCTAATATATTTTCATTTAGTACAAATAACTTTAATATTTTCGTCTCTTTTGTGAGGTAATAAATTGATGATTTGTGCAAAAATGTAAAGGAAATACATCCAATCTCTTCATTTATATGTAATAAGTTAAAATTATACTCATTTCATTTATTGGAGGAACAATTTTAATGTCTCAAAAAGACGACGTTGATAATGATTTTGTGTCACGGCCACAGCGTCATCACCAGAATTCTCAATTTGGTGAAGTGACTCTTCAATCGCTATTGTCGACACAACACCAAAATACTAATTTTTAATGTCTCATTTGGCTTTTTTTTCTAGACCTGTTCATAATCTAAAAAGAAAAACAAGAAAAAGTTTATATCTAATTGGAAGCAGCGATTACTACTCTAGAGCTACTCAGTAGCATTCACTATTCAGTGGTAAACGTGGAACATATCGATCATTAGTGATGATTGTACGTAAAATTCACAGACCATTCAAAATGTGTTATAAACATTACATTAAATTGGAACGTAGTGTCTTAAAACGAAATAGCCCCAATTACCGAATTCAGCGGTGGAAGTCGGGATTAATTTTTACCATAATCAAGACTACAGAATATTAATCCATACATCCGTTCGCTCTGCAAACAATTACAAAGTCCGCAACTTACCAAGAGTAAAATGTTACAAATTCCATAAACGGGAGCAAAAAGTTTCTGATTTGATAATTAGGAATGATAGTTTTCAGTTCACAACTAGGTATTATTAGTTAAAAACCACAACCGAAATAAGGGTGATTATGTTCTTTCAAAACCATTAATTCAAAATATAAGCATTTGTTCTGTAAAAACTGAAAAATAAAACTTAAATTACCATTGGTATAACCAAAGCGAATAAATCTAAAACACTTGAATCTTATAGATATTTTTATTAGGAAAAAATTCACTTAGTATTACATCACAAAGCTTTTTTTCAATTGGTAAAATAAAACCATTTAAAACACATTCTGATCGACTCTTGAATGCATTTTATGCTACAACAAGATCATAATAAAATGATAATAATAAATTGTTGTTCTAACAATCTGAAAGCTGGGTTGCACTTTTTTTTTCTTTCTTACTGGAACTAGATCCAAGCTTAAAGAGATAGTAATCCTTTTTTGTATTTTATCAAATCTTTTTTCTTAATTATGTTGATGATAAGCGAAAAATATTTTTTTTAACAAAAATGCTTAGAATTTTATGAGCATCAAATTGCATAGAAATAATATCAAGCCAATAGTTTCTGTTTTCCTTAATAATTAATTAGAAACACATCAATTAACTTGAAGTGGTACGATATTCTTTGCGAGCTCTAATTGCTACATTTGGAATTTATGTCTAGATATTCGTTTTACATACAATATAAATTGAAAACAATTCATCTGGTGGTTTTTTTTTTGTTGTTAATAAACACATTAATAAAAAACTGCTTATGTGTGTGTGTTCGCTCTAAACTTTTGGCATAGTTTGTTGCAAATAACACTATTTGTGGTGAGCAAAATCTTTACTTGTCGTTCACTATTTTAACAATCCCAAGGGTAGATTTAATTTATATAGACCACTAGAGCTGCACTAATTCTATGCAATTTTTCGGTCTCTATACGTAATGCCTTTAAATGAAAAAAATAGGTATATGATTTCATATAGTTTCATTTCAATCATAATATTGCAGTTTAGCTGTGATTCATCCTGTATCCTATCAGTGATTAGTTTTCTAGCATCTGGTTCGGGAACATTTCGTTGTTTCATATCCTGAATTAAGTCATCCAAATCCCCATTTCAGTCACATACACTGTTTTGTCTGTTCACTTTGCCTTCAGGAAAGAGATGTACCCAATTACCTTTTGATAGTTTCTGTATGCATGCGTCTATGGCATTTAGGTGGACACCAGCTCCTCCTACAAAGACCTTAGCAGTCTCTTTCTCACCATCACTGTTGATCTGCACAAACCTATCCTAGAAGGTTTGCCATTTATAGCTGGACCCTGAGGGTGGACGTGTCCCTGTCGGATTGGATATCTGAGATACCTTAAACCGTGAGATAGAGATAGTAAAACCGCGAAGAATTAACAAGATAGGTAACAAAGAAATTACTATAATATAATGTTAAAGAACTTAACCAACTTCTACTAGTTGTTACTTGTTAGTTATTTATTTTCTGATATATAGTTCAGATAGCCAATTGTATTGACAAATCCATCCGAACGCAACTTTTCTGACAGAAAACTAAAATCCAAAAATAGTTTTGGGCTCTCGAAGATGATATCCAATACAATGATAGCAAAAATATCTAATCATTGTCGAAGGAATACAAATCAACGATTCTTCACATATTTAAACGTCCTATAGGCTTCAGCTGTGTTTTATTATCTTCTATCGGGATCGGGATCTGTCACTGCATTTACTATTAGTATTAAGCGTTAAAAGTTAATCCAGATACAGATCTCGATCCCTATAGAAGATTATAAAACGCAGCTACGTATTACGTAATAACTCGTAAAAAGCAAAAAAGGGATTTCATAGGGAGCACAAATTTTGTTTTGTTTTCTTATGTCTTTCTATGTTATAAAATATTTTCGTGTCTATTGCTTATTTTACTATCGTGGAAATTTATAAAACGAGTTAATATTTTTTTTTAATCGACTGATATTAAAAATTAATAAGAAATGGTAAAATTTTGTAAATATTGCAAAAAAGAAGGTGGTACTGACGGAAGAACACTTCATGGGTGAGTTACTTTTGGATTATAAAAACAATTGAAACCTCTATAGTTATTGAACAGTTCAGGTACAATAGTACACTTGCGAAAAAATTTTAAAAAATCTTACACTCATGAAACTTGTAGAGAAAATTTGTAGTACGGGGCATTAAGATTTTATTATGTGGTGTACAGCACAATTTAAAAAATTTGTACTTGGTGTTTTTTTTATATTTAAAAGTAAAGTCATACCATAAGCACAGTATGCACTCCGACTGGATTTCAATGTAAGTATTCTTAATAAATAAGCATTTTTTGTTTTTTTAAGACTATAAATAAGAAAAAAAGTATATACAAAAATATTCTGCAAAACTGCTTTCTCTTTCAAATTAAGTAAATAACTCAGTTTCAATCCTTTAAAGCCTTGTACGCCGCTAGTTTGAAGCGAAAAATCCCATACAAAAATGACACAGCGAAATCATATACGAAAAATTAAGTTGTACTTTTAGTTCCGCAGTACGCTGTTGGATGAACAAAATTGATTTTTGTTGCAGATTATTTGGAGAAGTCTACACTCTTTTTTCGCACACAATTAATAACCCAGACCATTTATTATGTGCTGAAAAATGACATTTATTTTTTAATTTTAATTTTTGTTGTTTCTTTCATTTCATTCTTTCTGCCTGTGATTTTTGTGCTTTTGTGCAACTGTCAATGAATATTTTTCCACTTCGTTTTCGTAAGCATTTCATTGTCTTGTTTGAGACTAACTTAAATTTTCGTTTCGCACCAGAAGCGTACTAGGTTTAAAACAGCGAATTCAACATGGCCTTCTAATATAAGTAAAAAATTCCACTTGCCTTGCTGGATGCACTAAGAAATGCTGTAGCCTTTCGTTTACCTTGAGTATACAGGAAAGCACCAACACATAACCCTCCAATTTCCTTTATTTAATGGACTTGTAAACGATCTAGAAAAAAAAATTGGATTGAATTTATTTTATATATGTATTTATATTTTGTAAAAATTGTATTATAATTAATAGTTTTTTTAAACTCATATAAATAAAAAGCACGACTGAGTAGCACGAACTTGCTCTTGGAAAGCCACATCGTAAAAAAAGTACTAAAAATGCATTTATTTTTGAATTTTATTATTGGTAGAATTTCTTTAAAACAGAATTTTGAAAAGCTTTATTTTAACAAGCAGAATTAGAGCAGAGTTTTGAAAGCAGAACCCATCTTATGACCAATTTCACAGTCTCGTTTATACCTTGAACTGCGTTCAGTTTGTTCTGCTGAACCGATGTTCAAACCAAAGTGGAATTCAAACATTGAATAGGGAGGTACTCTTTTATAACGGCTAAGTGTACATTTTTCTTAGTTTTTAGTAGACAGTTTAAATTTAAGGTAACACATTTTTTTATGAGTCGTTTTTGAGAAAAATGAGATTTTCATTATTATTTGTTGTACTTTCCATACTTGAATGTCAGTTTATTAGACTTGACCATTCTTTATTCTGTCAAGTTCATTGAACAACAACAACTTATTTTCATTTTTATAGAAGGTAAAGTTATTTTTGCATAAAAGTAAAATGTTTTTCTAAAATATTCTGAAGTGTTAAAAAACCTTTTAAGCCTAGTACTCAGTTCAAATGGAAACTGACTTTTAGTTCACAGCGATGTAATTCCCAACGAGAAGTGTGTACCCAAATGTGAATGGCGGCCGGCGCACTATTCAATAGAACAATGTTGTTCTTGCTGTTGTGTTTGTCCTCCACAATTTGAGGTTTGTTGTTGTGGACCTAATTATTAAAGAACAAAATTATGTGAAGATGCAAAATGGAGAAATAATAAGTTTAACAAATTGTCCAATTTGGTTAAAAGCTCCCTTTAATTAGTTTAGTAAGAGGTTGTTGGACTATAATGACCAGTAAAATCCTTGCTGTACTCACCAGAATTCTCCTGCTGCTGTTGTTGTTGCCACTGATTAGCTGTGTGGAAGTTGCAGACAAGTTGCTGTTGTGATTTAACAATTGAACCAGCTTTAAGTTGTGCCTGCTGGAACATATAACACCATATCAGATTCTAATCGAAGGAAAAAGCCTTCGGATAC
Source organism: Leucozona laternaria (assembly GCA_932273885.2). NCBI lineage: Eukaryota > Metazoa > Arthropoda > Insecta > Diptera > Syrphidae > Leucozona > Leucozona laternaria. The sequence continues at coordinate 153,671,508 of OW026366.1, forward strand.
TTACCAAAATAGGTCCACTTGCGGCTAGTTGCGATCTAAGAGCCCAATTGGCTGCCGAAATCACTTGAGTTTTCTGCTGCTGTTGAGCACTACTTCCCGAAGCTGATTGTATTATCAGTCCCTATGTTAGAGTTTGATTCCCTCCCCCGCTTCCAGAGGGCTGCTGCTGAACAAACACCAACGAACCATTACTCATACTTAATTGATGCGTGGGATGATGATGTGTTGCTTGCACCTGGGCCGTTGCACCATTCGCATCTATGTACCGGGCGGTGGTCCTTGTTGCTGACGTATATGTTGCACAGTACTGCCTTCCGTTGTTATGCCAACAATATTCGCTCTCTGGGAATTGATGTTCAAGTTCTTAGCCGACTCAACTGTAATCAACTGGTGGTGATGATGATGAAGATGCTGCTGCTGCTGTAGACTAACATGCTGCTGTTGTGGTTGTGAAATTGCCACAACCAACCGCTGCTGCGGATGCAGTGCATGATGTGAATGCTGATGTTGGGAGTGCTCCGACATCGACGCAACTTGGTGTTGTGCAGCAGTATTTGCAGCTGCAGCTGCTGCCAGAGCATTTATTGTAATCATTATTTGATAAGGATGATCGGTAGAAGTATCCGATGACGACGACTGCCGGTCGTCTTGGTAAAATGCAAGCGAGTACCCCTTATTGCCGGGATAAGGATTGACGATGATTTTGTTTAGTTTTTCACGTTGCACCAGACGTTCCAAAACAAAAGAGCGAGTTCTTGTCTCACCTACATATAAAAAATAATTAAATTTTAAATCCTGATGTCTCCGATTAAATGCAAATGGGGAAATTTTCTTTGAAATACACAACTAAAAAAAAGTTTGACCTTTTGTTTGACAAAAAAAAAAGTTATACTGTTATACGACCTGGTGCCAAGCGCCCCGTATAACAATCTTTAATTGGCGTCAACTTTTTTGTATGAATGCGCTATCCAGTGTATTAAAGAGATCAGTGATCCACTCCAATGGCACTGTTATCATCTGCTTCTTTTTTTATATAGATTCGCCCGCGCATAGTAAACACAACTGAAATTTTTTTAATTTTTTTTCATGTTGAGAGCTGCATGCAATATCTTAAATTCTTAGATCTTAAATTGTTGTTTTTGGTGCGGGATCGAAAAATATTCTTCAGAGTTGGTGGTTTTAAGTTTAAAGTGAGACACAGATTGTGACAAACGTAGGTGAGATTTTCGCCTTCTTGGACGGGAATGTTGTAAAGCACCGCGTCGGAAGCTATATTATCTATTGTTTTCATGAGTTTGCAGTGTTGTTTTTAATTTCATCATTTCCGAGACAAGATCATCCGTTGTGGAGGAATAAGATGGTAATTTGGTTTTTATTGATGAAACATCTGAGCTTATGTCACTGAGTGAGCTTTTGACGTTTTGTAGTTCAGTGTGCAAGGTTTTGTTTTCTGCATCTAACTTGGTGTTGTTGGTTTCGATGGTAAGAATACGCGATCAATTATTTTGTGTGATATTGCTGATCTGGCAACATCCCTTTCTCTCTCGTCTTCTATTGTTCTAATGCTCTGTTCGACATCGGTAATAATGTGAATGGATGAGAAGTTTTTACTGTTTACTGGAATTGCAAATTTTTCTCCTAGTGAGAGTTACCATTTGCTCTCAAGCGGAAATTCTATGTCAGTTGTGTTGACAAACCAGTCTTTATTAAAAACTATTCCCATATTATGAATATGTTTTTCTGCTTTGAGATCTTACATGTGTGAGTTTGTTGAATAAGTGTTGCTATTTCATTGTACATAAAGTTCTGTTTTTTGGTGAATGTGGTATATTCTATTTCATTTAGCAAAGATCGCATTTTGTTGTCTGTGTTAAAAATATTCTTACCTATTGTATTTATTGATATGTTTGTTTGGCTGATTTGGACATACAAAAAATGTTAGCTTATTTTGACACCTGTCAAACTAAGTGTTCTAGGGGACCGAGCACATCGGCCGAGACACTAAGGCCAGGCGCGCACATGCAACTTAACAGTTTGGTTTCTATTTTGAGCACAATGGGCTTATATGGGAGTGCGTGCCGGTTTATGTGCGCGGACTCTCATATAATCCCATAATCAAAATAAGCCAACATTTTTTGTATGGCGGATTGAAAAACGGAGTACGCCAATCGATTTAGGAGGTGGATATTACCTTAGTGTCTCGGCCAACGTGCTGGGTCCACTAGAACACTTAGTTTGACAGGTGTCAAAATATGCCAACATTTTTTGTACGGCGGATCGAAAAACGGAGCACGCCAATCGATTTAGGAGGTGGATATTACCTTACTGTCTCGGCTGACGTGCTGGGTCCGCTAGAACACTTAGTTTGACAGGTGTCAAAATATGCCAACATTTTTTTGTATGTCGGATCGAAGAACGGAGTACTCCAATCGATTAAAGGAGAACTGGAATAGGTAGGAGCTGTCGGAAGCTTATGTCAAAACCGACCGAAAAGTAGCTTTCCGAAACGTCAATTTCACAATGGTTGAAAGAGAAAACAAATTAAATAATTGTTTGTTCAATGTCGATTTTCATAGCAGAGAGGCTTTTAATTATTAACTTTGCGAAACCACTAAAATTCGATGTGATATAAATTAATTAAAAGAAAACTAAAAATTTTACTTCACTCATTCAGAAATCAGAAAAAAAGTCGAAATCTAAGCGGTCGATGAGCCCTCTTCACGTCCGACGGCAAAAGTTGACGAAAACTAGACGAACAGTACCAAATCGCAATTATGGTCACAAGACATGAATTCTTTGTATTCGCTCGGTTTCGTACACGTACTTGCGTGACCTTCCGACTATTCTAGTTCTACCTTAAGGAGGTGGATACTACCTAAGTGTCACGGCCGACGTTCTGGTTTCGCACATTGAAACAAAAACAATTGAAACTCATGAGTCCGGTTTTTATGTTTTCTCCGTGCCTCACGAAATCCCTCACCCCACACTTCTCTTGCTTACAAACTACCATGATACCGGACCAGGTCCAGGGTTCGGACTATTTATATATTTATATATTTCAAATCAAATGTGGAACAAAACGAAGTAAATCCAAAATTTCCGAAGAAGATTTGGAAATAAAATAAAACTCAAACTACCAAGAAATGTTTCTTAACAAAAATTTATTTCACAAAAACAAATTAATTAATTAATATTATTATAATGAATTCAGACCAATTTAGGCAAATCATTTTGATCTATTTCACTTACATATTTCGTGAAAATTGTGTACACTCAAAAAATAATCCAGATACTGGTTTTCTGATAAAATATACCAGGAGAAAACCTGATAAATACTATCGTTTTCAAGATAAATGTTATCAGATTCCATGGTAAAAGATAGTTTATCTGGATCCAGATAACCGGTACCAGAACCCGCGAGAAAATTTTTTATCAGATTTACTGATAGAATATACCAGGAGAAAACCTGATAAATACTATCGTTTTCCAGATAAATGTTATCAGATTCCATGGTAAAAGATAGTTTATCTGGATCCAGATAACCGGTACCAGAACCAGGAAGACAAATTTTGTATCAGATTTCCTGATAAAAATTTTATCAGGAGATATCAAGATAAATAGTACCATTTGCCTGATATATAATGGGTGATTTTTTAAGAGGTTTAGAACTTTTTTTTAAAAAAAAACACAAAAAAATCGAAAAAATGAATGAAATATTTATTTGAATCGATAGTTTGAACCTTGCAATTTAATGTTTAAAGATAATTTCATGCAAATGTTGACCGCGGCTGCGTCTCAGGTAGCCCATCCGCTGAGTCCAATTTTGGCATACTCTTTCACACATATCGGCCGGTATCTCACGAATGAATGCATGGATGTTGGCTTCCAGTGCGACAATCGAAGCGGGCTTGTCCCTATAGACATTAGCCTTGACATACCCCCACAAAAAATAATCTAATGGTGTCAAATCGCACGATCTAGGCGGCCAATTGACCGGCCCGAAACGTGAAATTAACTGTTCACCAAACTCGCCTCGCAATTGCGCCATTGTTTCGCGTGCTGTGTGGCATGTGGCACCGTCTTGTTGAAACCACATATCATGCAAGTCAAGAACTTCCATTTCGGGCAAAAAAAAGTTTGTTATCATCGCTCGGTAGCGTTCAACATTAACAGTAACGCTGCGATTCGCATCATCTTTGAAGAAATAGGCCTAATAATGCCGCCGGCCCATAAACCGCACCAAACAGTGGCTTTTTCGGGATGCATTGGTAGCTGTTGCAATGCTTCTGGCTGATCTTCACTCCAAATGCGGCAATTTTGCTTATTTACGTACCCATTCAACCAAAAATGAGCCTCATCGCTGAACACAAGCAGCGCGCGATGAACATTTCGAACCGAGCACGAATTTTGATAGTAAAATTCAATAATTTGCAAGCGTTGTTCATTTGTAAGACGATCCATGGTTAAATTGCAAACCAAACTGAAGCTGTTTGACAGTGACACAAGGTACTAAACACACGTCAGCTGTCAAAACCAGTGTTGCCAAAACCAAACCAGCTAAAAAATCACCCTTTATTATCGGTTTTCCTGATAAAGTAAAGTTTATCTGGAGTCTGATAACCGGTATCAGGAACATGATAAACAAACTAAGTATCAGATCTCCTGGTAGTCCAATAAATATAATCAGGAATTCCTGATAGAAAATATGCCAAGAAAAATTATGATAAATAAAATCATTTTTCTGATACATGTTATCAGTATTCCTGGTAAAGTAAAGTTTATCTGGAGTCTGATAACCAATATCAGGAACTAATAGTATACAGTTTGTATCAGATTTCCTAATAGCCTGATAGATATCGTTTGGAATTTTTGAAAGACAATATGCCATGAAGAATCATGATAAAAAGAACCATTTTTCTCTTAAACTTATCAGTTGTTCTCCTCGTAAAGTTAAGTTTATCTATGCAGCCTGGTAACCGGTATCAGGAACCAAGAATATAAGTATGTTCATAAGATCTCCAGATATTCTGATAAATATTATCAGGAATTTCTGATAGAAAAAATACAATCAGAAATCAAGATAAATATTACCATTTTTCCGGTAAAAGAAAGATTATCTGAATCCTGGTAGCCGGTATCAGGAACCAAGAATATAAGTATGTTCATAAGATATCCAGATATTCTGATAAATATTATCAGGAATTTCTGATAGGAAAAATACCATCAGAAATCAAGATAAATATTACCATTTTTCTGGTAAAAGAAAGATTATCTGAATCCTGGTAGCCGGTATCAGGAACCAAGAATATAAGTATGTTCATAAGATCTCCAGATATTCTGATAAATATTATCAGGAATTTCTAATAGAAAAAATACCATCAGAAATCAAGATAAATATTACCATTTTTCTGGTAAAAGAAAGATTATCTGAATCCTGGTAGCCGGTATCAGGAACCAAGAATATAAATATGTTCATAAGATCTCCAGATATTCTGATAAATATTATCTGGAATTTCTGATAGAAAAAATATCATCAGAAATCAAGATAAATATTACCATTTTTCTGGTAAACGAACGATTATCTGAATCCTGTTGGCGGTATCAGGAACCAAGAATATAGTAAGTATGTTCATAAGATCTCCAGATATTCTGATAAATATTATCTGGAATTTCTGATAGAAAAAATACTATCAGAAATCAAGATAAATATTACCATTTTCCGGTAAAAGAAAGATTATCTGAAGCCTGGTAACCGGTATCAGGAACATAGAATAAGACTAAAATTATAAATGAAAAAAAAGTTAAAAGAATAAATTTTAAGTGCAAATAGAAGAACGTAGGTTGTATGAAATTAATCTCAAATTTTCATTCAAAACATTACTATGTTCTTAATTTCAGAATCAAAATAATTAAACGAATAATAAAAAGATATATTTACAATATTTTTTTCTGTGGAGCGAGAAAAGAATATAAATGTTAAAATAAAAAATTATTGTCTCATAATTTCACTGCATTTTCCAAAATAATTTTTGTCTCGCATTTTATCTATAAATTAGTTTAAAAAACGAGCATACATAAACTGCCACACAAGCTTTTGGATTTTGAAAACTGCATCAGCCTCAAAAATCTTCAATACATATCTGTACTTCCTCATTTTCCTTACCTCCCTGTTTTATTTCGTTGAACAATTTGTTTTCAAGCTGAAAAAGAAAACTTTCAGTTCGATCTATCTTTCTCTATCCCTCTCCTTAAAAATAAAATTGAACTGGTAGAATATACCAGTCTCCCGGTACATATTATCAGGAAATCCAGATGACGCTATAGAGCTAAGAAAACAGATTGTAATCCAATCTATCGTTATCTTTCCCTCTACTTTTAAAAAATCTGTGCGCCTCAGAGACGCCAACCTATAACGGGACAAGCAAATGCAATGTGTGGTAACTTTCGGTCTCTTTACAAGCATGAGATCATTGATCCAGAGATGTTATGAAGGTTTTTTTATTTGAAAACGACTCCATCAGGAAAAATGAGGGATAAATATTATCTATTGTTTGCTAATCAGTAGTATTTTAAAATTTCTGGAAAAGAAAATTAAATGTATGTTAAGATTTGCTTCCAAACAAAAGCAAATATTTCCATTTATAGGCCTTCAAAGCCCAGTAGGAATAGATTTGTTCAAGGATAAAAGTATAATGGGCTAATTTTTGGTAGGTATGCACGTTGGTATTGTAGTTAATATAATCAACATTTTAAGATATTTTTCAATTCATTTATTAAAATCAAACCAAACATGTCAAAAATAAAAATGTTGAGGTTGAAATTACAAAACACGCAGCTTAAAAAATTCTACCACTGCAGAAAATAGCAGAAGTAAAAGACAAAAATGTCAATCATTCAATTTATGATTGTGTATCTGCAAATATTTGTTTACTTGTACGAATTTATCAATGTAAATTGTCTTCAAAGTATGCTTAATTCAATTAACAGTTTATTTTAGACATAAATCTGAAAACGCCAACAATATATATATTAAAGTAAGAATAAAATTCAAAACGAATAATAACTTAGTCTACACGCAGCCTTAAAAAGTCTAACATTGCATAAAAAAGCAAAAATAGAAGACAAAAATGTAGTTAACTTCATTTATTTATCAATATAAATCGCTTCCAAAGTGCGCTGAATTCAATTCCCATTTTATTTTTGACACATGCATCTAAAAACGTGAAAAATAAAAGTAGTAAAGAAAAACTAAAATATAAAATAAATTTCAATCCGGTTTACACACAGCGTTAAAATGTCGGCATTGTGTGAAACAGCAAAAGTAAAAGCCAAAAATGTCAATAACTCGATTTATGATTGTGTATTTACAAGAATTTGCTAATGTAAATCGTCTTAAAAATGCACTTAGTTCAATTCGCAGTTTATGTTAGACATATGTAGGTATCTGAAAACGTCAACAATATAAATATTAAAGTAATAATCAAATTTAAGACGAATAATAACCCAGTCTACACGCAGCCTTAAAAAGTCTAACATTACATAAAAAAGCAAAAATAGAAGACAAAAATGTAATTAACTTCATTTATTTGTCAATATGAATCGCTTCCAACGTGCGCTAAATTCAATTCCCATTTTATTTTTGACACATGCATATAAAAACGTCAAAAATAAAAGTATTAAAGCAAAACTAAAATATAAAATAAATCTCAATCCGGTTTACACACAGCGTTAAAATGTCTGCCATTATGTGAAACAGCAGAAGTAAAATGCAAAAATGTCAATAATTCGATTTATGATTGTGAATTTACAAGAATTTGCTAATGTAAATCGTCTTAAAAATGCGCTTAGTTCAATTCGCAGTTTATGTTAGACATATGTATCTGAAAACGTCAACAGTATAAATATTAAAGTAATAATCAAATTTAAGACGAATAATAACCCAGTCTACACGCAGCCTTAAAAAGTCTAACATTACATAAAAAAGCAAAAATAGAAGACAAAAATGTAGTTAACTTCATTTATTTATCAATATAAATCGCTTCCAACGTGCGCTAAATTCAATTCCCATTCTATTTTTGACACATGCATCTAAAAACGTCAAAAATAAAAGTATTAAAGCAAAATTAAATTTAAAATAAATTTCAATCCGGTTCACACACAGCGTTAAAATGTCTGCCATTATGTGAAACAGCAGAAGTAAAAGGCAAAAATGTCAATAATTCGATTTATGATTGTGTATTTACAAGAATTTACTAATGTAAATATGCATCTGAAAACGTCAACAATATAAATATTGGTTTGGGAGAACCTTAAAGTAGGAATCAAATTTAAGACGAAGTTTAACTCAGTCTACACACAGCATTAAAAAGTCTAATTGCATAAAAAAAGCAAAAGCAGAGGACAAAAATTTCTCTAACTTTATTTATTTATCAATATAAATTGCCTCCAAAGTGCACTCAATTCGATTCGCAGTTTATTTTTGACACACGCATCTAGAAACGTCAAAAATAAAAGTATTCAAGCAAAAATAAAATTTAATGTAAATTTTAACCCGGTTTACATATACAGCATTAAAATTTCTGCCGTTGTATAAAAAAGCAAGTGTGAAAGACAAAAACCAAAACAACTTCATTCGTAATTGTGTATTTGCAAGAATTTGTGTACTTGCAAGAATGTATTATTATGCATTTATTTATCATTATTCCCAGTTTATATTCAATACATTCATGTCAAACTATGTATAATCAAAACGATTTTCAATTCAGTTAACCCGCGACCAAAATATATTTTCCATTCCATCCACCCTGGATTCGTTTCTTTTCGCATTACCTTCTTTTATATCTTGTTCTATCTTGTCTCTCGCCATGACGCCATTCGAATGGAAGAGTTACAAGTGTGCGGTCCCGATCGGTGATTTAAATGCGAACAAAAAATTTTTTAGTGGTGCTGCAGCAACAATATTATTTGGTAAGTTTTAATTTGAATAATTATTATTATAATCTAAATAATCGAACTCGTTAAGAACTCTTTCGTAGAGAAAAAAGAACATAATGAAAATGTTCATTCTTTCTTCGAGAAATTTTTTTCGATGGGATTTTGTTTAATGGCGTTTGTCATCAAGCCTTCGAATTATTCTGTTTCATTTTTTACTTTAATTTAAAAACACTTGAGAAAATTGTTTAAACCTTTGATTCATTGATTTTTGTTTATATTTTAATTCTTTTTTCTTAAATTTTCATTACTCATTTGAAATTTGAACAACACAGTTATAATTTTTCAATTTTTATTTCCGTTGTTTTTCGTAATTCTTAGTCCTATTACCAATTTGTAAGTAATCTTATTTTTATTAATAATTTAACATTTTTGATTAATTCTTTAATTTTTTAAACAGAAAATAAAATTGTTAAAATTTCCCAAGAAAAGTTCATGAGTTTTATTCTACCAGATATCTCAATCTTGGAACAATTATTATTATTTGGAAGGTGAAGAATTTTAAAACGAAGGAACAACATTATTTTATTTTAAATTGAATTGTTTAAATACTTTAATCTGTAATGGCCCATGAAAAGGTAAGCTGCAATTTCGATGGTTGTGATAAGCCAGATGATGACTTTATGGTGTCATGTGAAATTTGCCATAAATGGTGGCATTATTCTTGTGCCAATTTTGACCCCTGTAAGTTTGGCAATGAAACTTCTTGGTTCTGTAATGAGAGTGGCTGTCAGCCGCGTGAAAATATTGCTCAGATCAACCAGAATAACCAAAATCCAGGTTTTCCTGAAAATTTTGATGTACGCAATTCAGTAGATGACCTTATAGAAGCTGCAGTTGTAGCGCAAGCAGCTGTTGTTGAACGCGATAATGAACTTTTATCACTTCGAAAGGAAATAAAAGAAATGAGGGAGAAACTCAGCAAATTTTTAACAGAAAATCAACCTCAAATTCATGAAGATTTGCCTAGATGCTCCACTCCAAACAAAGCTGATGAAAGACTCCAAATGATAAAGAAGATTCAAGATAACCATAAGTCCTTATTGGTAAACTTTACTCCACATCGACAGTCCACCTCTCATACGGAGTTCCCGCAGAGAGGTCCAAAATTTGAAGAATCAACGTTTAAAAATGCAGATATGGCTAGTTTGCTTACAATCCTTAACAGAGGCAATGTTCAAGAGCTACCTATTTTTTCTGGTGAGGATTTACGCGAATGGCCTTACTTCGAAGAAGTTTTCAGATCGACTACCAAGGAAGGCAACTATAATGGAAAGGAAAATGTTTCTCGTCTACGAAAGGCTCTAAAAGGTGAGGCCTATCAGTTGGTAAGTGACCGTTTAAAATATTCTTCCGATGCTGACGCTATCATGGACTCACTTCGAGTAATTTTTGGAAGATACTATGTTCTAGTCCATGATTTGACTGCGGATTTGTTAGGTCTTCCTACACTTACATCTAAATGCGATCCTAACCTTCGTTTGTGGGCAGTTAAACTCAATGGTTTTGTAGCTGACATTAAATCTATGAAAAGGGACGATGATTTGAAAAATGGTTTCGTTTTAACATCTCTGGCAGGCAGATTAGGTTCTGGTCTTTACCAAGAATGGACAAAAATGAAACTTGGTAAACCAAAGAGTAACATTCAAGATTTTGCTGAGTTCTTAACTGAAAAAGTGATTGATTTGCCTCCTGTTGTTTTGAATCAAATGGAAACTGTGCACACTAAGAACCTCTAAAGTTCCAGGACGAGTGTTAACGCATCAACCGGTTTCTCAAGATGTTTTAGTGGTAAATTGCGAGAAATGCGGTAGGAAACAGCATGCATTAGATCAATGTTCAAGTTTTATAGCATTGTCTGTTGAAGAAAGACTTGCGTTTGGCAAAGATAAACAAGTTTGTTTTTCATGTCTAGAGCCTTCTAAACACGACTGGAGATCATGTAAAAGGAGATCAGTTTGTGGAACTGATGGATGTGGTCGACGACATCATCCACTATTGCATTTGAGTTTAGTTGGAAGAACATCAGATCTTAACTCAACTGCGCCTCCTTCCTCACCTTCATCGCATGTCCACTCTTCTCACGTAAATTCCAAATCTTCAATTATTTTTAAAGTTGTACCAGTCCGCATCCACGGAAAAGATAATAAGTTTGTGGATACTTTTGCATTCCTCGATGATGGTTCATCTTTATCAATGGTCGAAAAAAATATTTTTGATGAACTTGGTCTTGAAGGTGAAGCAGAAGAACTTACTCTTCAGTGGACAAAGGGAGTTTCACGCCAAGAAGAATCCATGCGTGCAACCTTACCTGTATCTGCGATTAGCTGTCGAAAACGTTTCTTACTTAAGAATGTCTACACCGTGAAAAATTTGGAATTACCCAGGCAGTGTGTCAACGTTTCCGAATTGCAGAAATCATATCCCCATTTAAGAGGACTACCGCTCATGGATTTGGTCAACGCTAAGCCAAAGTTACTTATTGCTTTGGACCAAGCTAAGTTCTTATGGGGTCGGGGGCAGCGTCACGGCAAAGATGATCAGCCATGTGCGATTAAGACGTTATTGGGTTGGACAGTTTATGGTAATGCTTCAACTTCATCGCCCATTGCATGTCTTCACCAGGCAGCAAAGCCGTCTATGCATTTCATGTTTCATGATGAGGAAGAATTGCATGATTTAGTCAGATGCCATTTTACAACAGAAGATTTCGGGGTAATGGCACCAAAAGGTGACTTAGTTGGAAAGACGTTAGCCGAGCGATTAGTATAATGCAAAATACTTTGAAGTTGGTTGAAAATCGCTACGAAATTGGTTTGCTTTGGGCGTCTGATAATATAAAACTTCCGGATAGTTATCCGATGGCATTGAAGCGCTTGATGAGCTTGGAAAAGTCGTTAAAAAAGAACCCTGAACTACTGGATTGGAAAAAAAATGCACATGAGAGAGTTATTGGCAAAAGGTTATGCTAGAATTGCTTCTGAAGAAGAGTTAAAACAGCAGTGGCCAAGAGTTTGGTATGCACCAACTTTTATTGTAGTAAACCCAAATAAATTTCCTCCTAAACCAAGAGATGTAGCAGATGTAGCAGCTAAAGTTAAGGGGGTTTCGTTGAACACTTACTTGCTCAAGGGCCCAGACAATCTTATTCCTCTACATGCAGGGCTTTTCAAGTTTCGGGAACGCGCCATAGCTGTTAACGCTGATGTTAAGGAGATGTTTCATCAGATTCTGATTAAGAAAGAAGACCAGCAATGCCAACGCATTTTGTGGAGAGATGGTGATAGCTCGAAATCTCCTACAGTGTATATAATGCAAGTCATGATGTTTGGCCCAAAGTGTTCTCCGACATGTGCACAGTTTGTTAAAAATCACCACGCTGAATTATATAGAAATAAATTTCCTGAAGCAGTCGATGGTTTGACAAAACGAACATACGTGGATGATTATTTCAACAGTCATGATTCTGTAGAAAAGGCAATATCGGTAACCCAAGATGCTCTCAACATTTGCAAATCTATGAATTTCGATTTAATGTTCAGTCTAATAGTCAAGAATTACTCCAACAAATTCCAAAAACCCATGTGAATGCGAAATTGGTCAGTATAGATCCAAATGGGTGTGAGTCTATTGTTGCTAAGGTCTTAGGGATGTACTGGAATCCCTCTTCTGATTACTTTACTTATAAACTAGCTATTGATGATTCAATTCAAAGTATGCTGCTTCTAGAGACTAAAATCACCAAGCGAAACATGTTAAAGACGATTATGAGAATTTTTGATCCCCTTGGTTTAATTTCGTTTTTTATTATCCGTGGGCGAATCGTTTTGCAGGAAGTTTGGCGTGAAGGTTTTGATTGGGATAAAGAAATTTCAGCAGACTTGAAGATTTCTTGGTTGGAATTTCTTAAGGAGTTAACAAATATTGAACACATCAGAATACCTAGAAAATACATGTCTTGGAATCCTGACGAGTCAAAGGTGAGTCTGATTGTTTTCGTCGATGCTTCTGAGAAAGCATTTGCAGCAGTTGCTTTCTTAAGGTTTGAAAAGGTTGGGATAGTTGAAGTTACTCAGGTCATGGCAAAAGCTAAGGTTGCTCCGGTAAAAAAATTGTCTATTCCAAGATTATTGTTACAAGCAGCTGTACTTGGTACACTCTTAGCACATACTATCAAAAAATCACATTCGATTAATATTGATGAAACTATTTTCCTTTCGGATTCAATCACTGTTTTATCTTGGATACACTCAACAAAATTCAAGTTTCCAACCTTTGTCGCAGTACGAGTAGGAGAAATCCTCGACACAACCTTACCTCGACAATGGTTTCATACATATAAGATCCAACGAAAATTTTGCAGATGATGCTACAAAATGGAGTGATCCATCAATAGGCGATTCTAATTCAAGATGGTTTGTAGGACCTGATTTCCTTCGAACTTCAATAGAATGTTGGCCGATTCAAGCAGGAAAGTGCGTTGATCAACAAGAAGGTTTTGATGGTGCAAATAATTGTTTGGTACATAATAAGATAAAACTAATCTCGTTTAGCGTTTACGAGGAACTGAAGCCAAGATTTCGTGCAAGATGGACATCTTCTGTAAGAGTAATGGCTTTCATTTTGCGTTTTTTTGATATAATTCGTAAAAGAGCTGTCGAAAAAGAGCCTTTTATCACACCTTTTGAATATCAGCGGGCAGAGAATTGGATATTTCGTAAAATTCAAATGGATTCCTTCCCAGATGATTTTGATTCTTTAATTACGGTCGGAAAAGTGAAATCGTCTAGCTCTATTCTAAGCTTATCTCCATTTCTGGATGAGGAAAATATTATTCGGATGAGTTCTAGAGCTCAGAAGGCGATGATATCTTATGCGGCTCGGAATCCAGCAATTTTACCAAAAAGCCACCCATTATTAGACTTGTTAATTGATCACCACCATAGTAGAAATAACCATATGGGGACAGCTTTAACTATATCAGACATTCGAGAACAAGCTTGGGTAATCAACATTCGTAGTGCAGTTGAGAGAGTAAGATCGAAATGCTTCATGTGTAAGCGGCTTAAAGCAAAACCAATAATGCCGATCATGGGGCAGTTACCCGAATCCCGCTTGGCTTTTAACTTAAAACTATTCACTCATGTTGGAGTTGATTGTTTTTGGCCATTACTCGTTAAGTTTGGAAGAGGAACCGTGAAGCGTTATGGAATGATTTTTACGTGTCTCACTTTTCGAGCAGTGCAAATTGAAATATTAAATGACCTGAGTCTAGATCAATGCACAATGGCTTTGCGTCGTTTCGTTATTAATTGCGTAGTCACCCGGTACCTTTATAGTGACAATGGTCTTAACTTTATTGGAGCAAAGAACCAACTGGACAAAGACATTAAGGATATGCAAATTAAATTCAGTGAAAATGCAGCAAAATTTGAAGGAATTTATTGGCGTTTTATTCCTGCATATTCACCATGGATGGGAGGAGCGTGGGAGCGACTCATTCAATCGATTAAAAAAAGCGTCGAATTTGTTCTCAGAGGTATGATACCTCATGAAGATGTTTTGCGAAACGCGTTAGTGGAAGCTCAAGGACAGATAAACCGTCGTCCACTCACCCATGTTCCAGTCGATCCAGAGGACCCTAGACCTCTCACGCCTAATTCAATGCTTTTTGGGGACGACGACAGGGACGTAACAGCCCCAGGAGTTTTTTCAGACAAAGATTTGTGTAGTAAATTATACAGCCGTCGTTCTCAACATCTTATGAGTGAAATCACAAAACGTTGGTATACTGAGTATTTACCGAGTATTACAAGACGTTCAAAATGGCATCATAATACAAAGGCGGTAGAAGTTGGTAACATAGTTTTACTCATTGATCCTAATGAAATACGCCATGCATGGCAGCTTGGTCGTGTTGTTAGGGTATACCCTGGTCCAGATGGAGTAGTTCGAACTGCAGATATTCAAATTCCAAACGGAACGATTAAATTAAAAAGGTCAATTGGTAGGCTCGCTGTCTTAGACTTGGAGTCTTCACAGTAGAAGTTCAGACGGGCCCTGGGATGTCATCAAGCCTTCGAATTATTCTGTTTTGTTTTTTACTTTAATTTAAAAACACTTGAGAAAATTGTTTAAACCTTTGATTCATTGATTTTTGTTTATATTTTAATTCTTTTTTCTTAAATTTTCATTACTCATTTGAAATTTGAACAACACAGTTATAATTTTTCAATTTTTATTTCCGTTGTTTTTCGTAATTCTTAGTCCTATTACCAATTTGTAAGTAATCTTATTTTTATTAATAATTTAACATTTTTGATTAATTCTTTAATTTTTTAAACAGAAAATAAAATTGTTAAAATTTCCCAAGAAAAGTTCATGAGTTTTATTCTACCGGATATCTCAATCTTGGAACAATTATTATTATTTGGAAGGTGAAGAATTTTAAAACGAAGGAACAACAGCGTTGTTTGTTAAACCTTCATTTAAAGACAAAAATAGAAATAAAATAACTATTTTAACTCTGACCAGTAAAAATCCAATTAGATTTTGGTTTCACAAGTGAAATAAAAGTGGATTCTTTTAGACAAGGTTTTGCCACGCAATTTGTAATGTTAAAAACACGTGTAATGCTTCTCGTCGTCCTTTCAGCCTACATTTTATTTTCTTAGCATAAAAATGATTAATTAACATGTGAAAAAAGCTTTTGAAGTTTCAATTTGAATCCATAAATCCTTTTAAAACAATGAATAAATCGTATTTTTGAAATGGCGGCTAAAGTAAAAGACTTACAGTTGCAATCTGGATTTGATTACTGACCTTTTCCCCACTCTAGCCATTAAATTAAATCAAATTACTTTTTTTTCAAATTCTATGCATTTTCAGGTTTTTGCAATTAAATTTAACTTTAGACACTAGGCAAAATCCGACATACAATATTTTTCAATTTTTTCATAAAAAATCAAAATATCAATAAAAAATAAAATTTTCTGTACATAATCGGGTTTTGCCTAGTATTCTACTTATTGGGGGCTACCGTGAATAAAATTTCCCTGGGAATGTTTCCCTCCTTCGAAAATTTGGAACGTGAATAATGGTTGAAACTATCCATCGGAATCTAATGGTATCGGAAATAAATTTTCCAGGTGGATCTGCCCATCATTTCAATTAGCCAAATTTGAGCTAACGAAGCGGAGTTGAAAGGAATTAGCGTTTCAAATTTTCGAAGTTGGGAAACATTCCCAGGTTAATCTTATTCACGATAGCCCCCATTATGTCTCTTCGCGTAGTGTCCAAAACTACGAATTTGTACGAATTTTTTTCTATTTTAACTTTGAAGGTTTTGAACAAAAATTCGTAGAAATTCACAGTTTTGGACAGTACGTGCGCAGACATTTTGTTTCCATTGATTTTCGTATACCTAATTATATTTTCAACCCATAACAACGAACAATATATCCAGAGACACATCAAATTTAACAGTTTACGACAAGATACAAACAGAAAAAGGACGGTTAAAATCGGAATCACCAGCTTCCAACCTTTAAAATTTACAAGTATATCAGTGGTAAGTAACGCTTTTAAATGACAATTTAATTTTGGGAAACAAAATGCATTTTAAGTTTTGAAACTAGACAATCAGTATTAATCAAAAAGAGATCATTTCTTCATTATCGTGTTTCGTGTTTACTTCATAATTTCGAAATTGACTTTTTAATTCACAAAAGTGAACAAAAATTCAAAGTCATCAGGCAAGACTAATACAGAATAGAGTTTACCAGCTGAGAAAACACCTTAAAGTAACAAATATTAGGCACAAATCGTAAAAGAAAACAACTGCATTGTCCCAATTAATAGACCGTTCAGAGCATACAAAATTTAAACAAAATTATATACATTTTTAATTTTTGCAAATAAACTTTGTTGTAGGTAGCAGGCAAAATCCGGCAGACACATTTTGTAATTTTTAGACAAAAAACTTAAACTATCAATCCAAAATTTAATTATCTGCACATCATCAGGTTCTGCCTACTAGCACAACTTTTTGCTTTCGTTGTTTTTGCATTTACCAAAAATTATAATTCGATTTCTTAATTCATATTAGCGCATACAAATTCAAAAAAAACTATCTAAGACGAAAGTAAAAACTTAATTGCAACAGCAACAGTTTAAAAAAAATTGTGTGAGTGCCGGGACTCACGATTAATATGTGTAAGCATCAGCGTGCGCGGATCCAAAATGGACTTGTTTTTGCTTGAAGAGGATCTTAAGATTTTTTCACTGAACGCACCCATCCTAATATGCAGATCGTAACGTTGCACACCGTAACGTTGCACGACGTAACGTTTCACACGAACGTTCACGTTTTTTTTTCACTCTACCGCCAGCATAGATGCTTACACATCAAAAAATATTACATTTAACTTTGTTGTAGGTACTAGGCAAAATCCGACATAGACAATATTTTGTAATTTTTACACAAACAAATCCAACTATCAATCAAAAATGAAATTTTGTGTAAATGATCGGGTTTTACCTAGCATTCTACTTTTTGTTTCCGTTGATTTTCGTATACATACCTACTTATATTTTCAACTCATAACAGCGAACAATAAATCCAGAGACAAGTCAGATTAACAATTTACTACAAGGCAACAACAGAAAAAGCCAACATTTAAAATTTACAAGTATGTCAGTGGTTGTAAGACGTTTTAATGACAATTTAATTTTGCGAAACAAAACGCATTTTCGAATTTTGAAACTAAACAATCAGTATTAATCAAAAAAGATTGTAATTCAACTTCTTGTCTTCGTTTCTTTTATACTTCATAATTTCAAAACGATTTTTTAACTCATAAAAGTAAAAACCAATGACATCAGACAAGACTAATAAAAAATTAATTAATTACCAGCTGAGATAACACTTAAAGTAACAAACATATCAGTGGTTTAACTTTTATATTGTAGCTTTAAATTACAGTAGGTACTAGAAAACCAGTATATGAATGATAATAATACAATTTAGCGAAACTCAATGCATTTTGTTATTATTACACAAGAGAATCAGTATTAATCATAAATTGGTAAATTTTATCCAACAAATCTCAAACAACACACAATCAAAAATCAAATTTTCTGTATATTTTTCCAAAAGCACAACTTTTAAATAGTGTAACATCATCAGATTAAAAAAAAACCTAGCATATAGCAACTTCATTTTCTTGTTCATACTAGGCCAAACCCGGCTTTTTTGTACTTTTATTATTGCGAATACAAAACTTTATGAAGTATTTTAAACATCATCGGATTTTGCCAAGCATTCTACTTTTTGGTTTCGTTGACTTTTGTATATATCTAAGTAATAACAAAGAACATAACAGTTTCCCATTCGAAAAAAAAAGTATACATTTATACATTTTATAAAAAAATATTAATTAACATGTGAGAAAAAAGGTTTTGACGTTTCATTTTGAATCTATAAATTCTTTTAAGACATTGAATACATATTATTTTTGAATGGCGGCTAAAGTAAAAGACTTACAGACTCCAATTTGGGTTTGATTACTCAGAAATCATTCTCTATTTCCCAAGTTAAGCCATTAAAATCAAATTAATTAAAAAAAAATTATGCAGTTTTAGTTTTTTGGCAAATAAATTTTGTTGTAGGTACTGGCAAAATCTGACAGACACAATATTTTGTAATTATTACACAAAAAATCCAACTATCAATCAAAAGTAAAATTTTCCATAAATCATCGGGTTTTGGCAAGCATTCTACTTTCGTATATCGGCCTAATTATATTTTCAACTCATAACAGCGAACAAAAATCCAGAGACACATAAAATTAATAAATCAACATCAGAAATAGGCCATTTGAAATTGGAATGCCTAGTTTCAAATATAAAAAAATTACAAGTATATATCGATTGTTAGTAACACTTTTGAATGACAATTAAATTTTTCGAAACACAATGCATTTTCTAATTTTTAAACTAGACAATCAGTATTAATCAAAAAAGGATATTTCCACATTATCGTGACTTCGTAATTCAACTTTTTGTCTTAGTTTCTTTTGCTTTTGTACTTCATAAGTTCGAAATCGATTTTTTTAATTAAAAAAGTGACAACAGCCAAGAATAATAGATATTCAAATTTACCAGCTGAGATAACGCTTAAATTAAAAAATTACCTGTGTAATCACTTTTGTAGCGTTAAACTGTACGCACTAGTAAAAACAAGTGTCACTTATAAGACCGTTCAGAAAATACAAAATTTATACAAAATTGTATGCATTTTCAATTTTTAAATTAGGCAAAATCCGACAGATATATTTTGTAATTGTTAGACAAAAATTTGAACTACCAATCCAAAATCAAATTTTCTGTACATCATCGGGTTTTTCCTATTAGCACAACTTTTAATTTTCGTTGGTTTTACATTTCTCAAAATTATAAATCGGGTTTTTTTAACACACACATAGATAAATAGAAGCATGGAAATTCAAAACAAATTAGCTAAGATGAAAGTCAAATAGTTAACAACATCAATTTAAAGAAAAATTTAACGTAGCCACTTTATTTTTTAGTTTATACATACTAGGCCAAACCCGGCACTTTTTACTTTAAATATTGGAAATACAAAATATAATGAAGTATTTTAAACATCATCGGATTTTGCCTAGCATTCTACTTTTTGGTTTCGTTGATTTTTGTATAGGTATCTAAGTTAGTTCATAAATATAAAAAGAACAGAACATTTTTCAATGCGAAAAAAAATTATTTAGTGGTGCTGCAGCGACAAAATTATTTGATAAGTTTTATTTTGAATAATAATAATCATTTTAATTTAAATAATCAAACTCGTTAAGAACTCTTTTGTAAAGAAAAAAGAACATAATGAAGGTGTGTTGTCTATTAAACTTGCATTTTAAGAAAAAATTGAAATCGAATATGCATTTTAACTCTGACCAATTAAATGTGTGACTAAGATACACGAAAATTAACGTGGGTTCTTTTAAAAAGGTTTTGCGACGTTATTAGTAATGTTATAAACACCTGTATTGCATGTTGTTTTCCCTTTATAAATAAATTAAAAAAAAAAAGTATTAAGATTTCATAAAAAATCTTTTGAAGTTTCAATTTGAATCTATAAATCCTATAAAGCGGCTAAAGTAAAAGACTTACAGATTCGAATTGGGTTTTGATTACTCAGAAATCATTCACTATTTTTCAAGTTTAGCCATTTAGATCAAATTACTAAAAAACAAATTATACATTTTCAGTTTTTTGCAATTAAATTTTGTTGTAGCAGGTACTAGGCAAAATTCGACAGAAACAATATTTTGTAATTTTTACACAAAAAATCCAACTATCAATCAAAAATCAAATTTTCTGTAAATCATCGGCTTTTGGCTAGCAGTCTACTTTTTGTTTCCGTTGATTTTCTTATACCTACTTATATTTTCAAGTTATAACAGCGAACAATAAATCCAGAAACAAGTCAGATAAGCAATTTACTACAAGGCAAGAACAGAAAAAGGCCAGTAAAATTAGGAATGAATAGGTTCCAACATTTAAAATATACAAGTAGGTATATACGTCGTTAGTAACACTTTTTAATGATAATTTAATTTTTCCAAACACAATGAATTTGTTATTTTTAAATTAGATAATAAGTATTAATCAAAAAAGATTATTTCCACACTATCGTTTTTAGTAGTTCAACTTATTGCCTTAGTTTCTTTTGTACTTCATAAGTTGGAAATAAATTTGTATTACTTATAAAAGTAAAAATCAATGACATCAGCCAACACTAATAATTAGATAATCAAATTTACCAGCTGAGATATCGCTTAAAGCTACAAATATATCAGCGAAATCACTTTTATAATGTAGCTTTAAATTGCAGTAGGTAGTAGTAAAATCAAGTCCCACTTCTTCGATCGTTCAGAACAAACAAAATTTATAGAAAATTGTATGAATTTTCAATTTTTGCAATTAAGATTTGGCTTAGGTTCTAGGCAAAATACGTCAGACATATTTTGTAATTTTTAGGCAAAAAATTGAACTATCAATTCAAAAACAATTTTCGGTACATCATTGGGTTTTTCCTTCTAGCACCACTTTTAATGTTTGTTGGTTTTAATGGGTGATTTTTTAAGAGGCTTAGAATTTTTTAAAAAAAAAAAAACACAAAAAATTCGAAAAAATGAATGAAATATTTATTTGAATCGATAGTTTGAACCTTGCAATTTAATGTTTAAAGATAATTTCATGCAAATGTTGACCGCGGCTGCGTCTCAGGTAGCCCATCCGCTGAGTCCAATTTTGGCATACTCTTTCACACATATCGGCCGGTATCTCACGAATGAATGAATGGATGTTGGCTTCCAGTGCGTCAATCGAAGCGGGCTTGTCCCTATAGACATTAGCCTTGACATACCCCCACAAAAAATAATCTAATGGTGTCAAATCGCACAATCTAGGCGGCCAATTGACCGGCCCGAAACGTGAAATTAACTGTTCACCAAACTCGCCTCGCCATTGCGCCATTGTTTCGCGTGCTGTGTGGCATGTGGCACCGTCTTGTTGAAACCACATATCATGCAAGTCAAGAACTTCCATTTCGGGCAAAAAAAAGTTTGTTATCATCGCTCGGTAGCGTTCACCATTGACAATAACGCTGCGATTCGCATCATCTTTGAAGAAATAGGCCCAATAATGCCGCCGGCCCATAAACCGCACCAAACAGTGGCTTTTTCGGGATGCATTGGTAGCTGTTGCAATGCTTCTGGCTGATCTTCACTCCAAATGCGGCAATTTTGCTTATTTACGTACCCATTCAACCAAAAATGAGCCTCATCGCTGAACACAAGCAGCGCGCGATGAACATTTCGAACCGAGCTGGTTTGGTTTTGGCAACACTGGTTTTGACAGCTGACGTGTGTTTAGTACCTTGTGTCACTGTCAAACAGCTTCAGTTTGGTTTGCAATTTAACCATGGATCGTCTTACAAATGAACAACGCTTGCAAATTATTGAATTTTACTATCAAAATTCGTGCTCGGTTCGAAATGTTCATCGCGCGCTGCTTGTGTTCAGCGATGAGGCTCATTTTTGGTTGAATGGGTACGTAAATAAGCAAAATTGCCGCATTTGGAGTGAAGATCAGCCAGAAGCATTGCAACAGCTACTAATGTATCCCGAAAAAGCCACTGTTTGGTGCGGTTTATGGGCCGGCGGCATTATTGGGCCATATTTCTTCAAAGATGATGCGAATCGCAGCGTTACTGTCAATGGTGAACGCTACCGAGCGATGATAACAAACTTTTTTTTGCCCGAAATGGAAGTTCTTGACTTGCATGATATGTGGTTTCAACAAGACGGTGCCACATGCCACACAGCACGCGAAACAATGGCGCAATTGCGAGGCGAGTTTGGTGAACAGTTAATTTCACGTTTCGGGCCGGTCAATTGGCCGCCTAGATCGTGCGATTTGACACCATTAGATTATTTTTTGTGGGGGTATGTCAAGGCTAATGTCTATAGGGACAAGCCCGCTTCGATTGACGCACTGGAAGCCAACATCCATGCATTCATTCGTGAGATACCGGCCGATATGTGTGAAAGAGTATGCCAAAATTGGACTCAGCGGATGGGCTACCTGAGACGCAGCCGCGGTCAACATTTGCATGAAATTATCTTTAAACATTAAATTGCAAGGTTCAAACTATTGATTCAAATAAATATTTCATTAATTTTTTCGAATTTTTTGTGTTTTTTTTTTAAAAAAAGTTCTTAGCCTCTTAAAAAATCACCCATTATATGCAAAGGAGAGAACAGTTTCTCATGCGAAAAATAATTATTTAGTGGGGCTGCAGCGACAAAATTTGTTGATAATTTTTTATTTGAATAATAATTATTATAATTCAAATAATCAAACTCGTTAAGAACTCTTTCGTAAAGAAAAAACATAGTAATGAAGTTTATTCATTCTTGAGATTTTTTTAATGGGGTTTTGTTTAATGGTCGCGTGTATTGACCTGCATTTTAAGAAAAATATTGAAATAAAATATTTATTTAAACCGTCTTTTAGGGAAAGTTTTGCAAAGCAATTCGTAATGTTCAAAACACCTGAAGGTATTGCTTGTGTTCTATCGTCGTCGTCTCTTCAGCCGCCATTTTAATAAAAAAAATATTTTTTGCTCTATTATTCTAAAAGTACAAATTTTATAAAAATGATTTTATTTTCGTATGAAAACATCGGTTACATTTAGTTAAAAATCTTTTCGTAAATGGCGGCTGTAAAAGAGATCCTATTACTCAAAAATGGTTCACAATTTCCCAAGAACAATCATTAAATTTAATGAGCCGGTTCCGAACATTTAAAAGGTATATAATTACAATCTTCTGCTGTTTTAATGTCTGGTGATTTCATTTTGTTGTACGTATTCTAGGACAAATGCGAAATATTTTTAATTTTTAAACAAGACTTTCACCATCGAAAAAAAGTATTCTTTCCATTTTAGATTAAATCAATATTTTGAAACATTTTCTTAGTATCTTAAGTTTTTGTTTTCGTATTCTGTTGCTAAAATATTAAAAAAAAAAACTCTAATTTCTATTTTACAACAGAAAAGAAAGTCAAATCATCAGCCAAGATCAATAACAAAGCTTCAAGCAACAAATATATTAGTTGTAAGTAACACTTTCTCTTTATAAGTTAGTAAAAACTAATTTTGAATTATTAACCATTGCAAATTAACAAAACTTTTTTCTTTCCGTTGGGTTAAACTTTCAATCAAAAATTCTAACTCAACTGTTATTCAACTCGTTTCAGAAAAACAAATCCTAGATATCAAGAAATAAATCAAACTCACCAGCCAATACAACAGCTTAAAGTAACGAATATATTAGTGTTACGTAAAACTTTTTCATTGATTTTTAATATTTTTGTTGATACTATGCAAAACACGATAATTTTTTTTAAACTTGAAATACTTGTTATTAAAACAATCAATTATTCTGACATTAACGGATTTTGACTAGTATTTTAACTTTGCCCTTACTTTTATAAAAATTTTAATTTTGGTTTTAAATCTCATAACAGCGTTTACTACCTAATAAATGGATTGTTTTATATGTCATCAAAGCTTTTGTACCTTAAAAGATATATCCACCCACTTCAAATTGGTGCATAAATTGGATGGAACAGGTGTTTACCGGTGTACTTTTAAAGAATGTACGTCATTCACATCCACCTTTACAAATTTTTCCCGACACTGCAAAATACACATATAAGATGGATTAACATTATTTTCGCCTACCTCCAAAATTGTTAAGAGTTCTCCTTTGCCTGCTTTTTCGCAATGTTTTCTCCTCCAACCGCAGTTAATGCTTTGAATTTTCCTTCGTGTTCTTCTGACACTCAACATTCTTGTGTTGAAAACGATTATTCTGTTATTAATATTGATATTGATTTTAAAAAGATTGGGATTGATTTCGCTATGAAATTGTACAGCATGGATAATTTATCACGCAAAGATGCTGTAAGAATTATAGCAATGATAAAGGAATCCATACATGAGCCCATTATAAAGTTATTAAAATTATTTAGCACTAAACCAAATCGACCAGTCGAAGACCGACTGCTCTTTTCAGCTTTGATTTCAGTGGCGGAAAATCCGTTCGAATCATGCAGCACTGACCATCAGCTTATACAATGGCTAACTGCAAATGATTATTTTTGCGGTACCACAGAGTTCACGATTCATGAAGAAATGAAAAATATTTATCGTAATTGAATTAATTGCCATGAAGAGCACACAACGACAGGAGTACTTCTACCACTCGAACTTCAGTTCAAAAAAACTTTCGAAAAAAATGATTTATTGATTAAAACTATCGAAGAAATGAACCGAATTTCGAATGATGCCTCGAATTTTTCCCACTTCATTTAGAGAAAGGCGTGGCAGGAAAAAATTAAATTGCTTTCACATAGTGAAATTATAATACCGTATTTTATTTATACGGATGATGCTGAAATAAATAATCCCTTAGGCTCTCACACAGATCCCATTTCTTTTGTTTACTATTCGATTCCCGTTACTCCGAATAGTTCTGATATTTATCTAGCTGCATTATTCAAATCTCGTGACTATAAATTGTTTGGAAATAAAAAATGCCTTCACTTACTCCTAGAGAAAATTAAATTCTTAGAAGAA
Source organism: Leucozona laternaria (assembly GCA_932273885.2). Lineage (NCBI taxonomy): Eukaryota > Metazoa > Arthropoda > Insecta > Diptera > Syrphidae > Leucozona > Leucozona laternaria. The sequence goes on from OW026366.1 coordinate 153,696,724, forward strand.
ACTGGTATTGAAGTTTGTACATCTCAGGGAATTAAAAAGGTCCACTTTGTTTTGGGTTTATTGCTTGGAGATAATTTGGGCTTGAATGCTATGCTAGGTTTTTCTTCATGCTCCAGTACTTTTTTTTGTCGATTTTGCAGGCTTTCAAAAAAAGAAACTTCTGTAATGCCCTGCGAGATTGAAAATATGTTACGTAATAAGCAAAATTATTTAGAAGATGTGGCAGTTAATGATTACAAAAAAACTGGTATACACGAGGACTCAGTTTTCAAGTCTATTATGTCATTTCACGTGACTAATAATTATTCAGTTGATGTGATGCATGATGTATTTGAGGGTATTTGTCATTATAATATATGTCACATCATTCGATATATTCTAGAGATGAAATTTTTCTCAGATATACAAGCTTTCAATGATCGAGTTAACTCATTTAACTATGGGGAAATCGAGATCGGAAACATTTCATTGTCACCAATTACGAATGATAATTTAAAAAATATGCATTTAAAGAAAACCGCGCGTGAAATGATGGCTTTTATTTATCATTTTCCTCTAATGGTGGCCGATCGAATACCTGAAAAGGACGAGGTTTGGATTTTCTTTTTGAATTTTCTAGAAATAGTTGAAATTCTTCTTGATTTCAATATATCAAATGATGTGATTGAGCACCTTGCTGAACTTATTCGACAACATCATCTTGATTATGTGAGATTGTTTAACGACACTTTAAAACCAAAACATCATTTTATGGTCCATTATCCGTTGGTAATTCGGATGTGTGGAGTGCCTCGGAATTTTTGGTGTTTCCAGTTTGAAGCTAAACATAAGGAGTTTAAAAAAAACGCGCGAGTCGTTAACAGTCGACGTAACATCCCAATAACGTTATCATTTAAATATCAGTTAAAATTTGCTCAATTTTTACTAAATGAGATTACTCCCGAAATAGTGTCACTTGCTGATTATCACATGCAAGATACTTGCCACTCTGATTTTATAAATAATTACAAGGAACGGCAAGGAATCAATTCAGATTTCACCAGTTTTTCTCAATGCGTTTATTACGGGAAACGTTTCAAAGTAGGTTATTTCATAACACAATTTCTAGACAGTAGACCAGAAAATGCGTTTTTTGTTTCAAATTAAAGAAGTGATCAAGTTTTCAGAGGAAGCAATTCCGTATTTGTTGTGCCAAAGGGTAAAAATAATTTCATTCCAAAAACATTATGCTGCAATCGAAATAGGCAATGTAAATTCCACAATACCATTGCAAAAGTCCTCCGATGAATTCTTATAAAATATCTCGCGGTTTGCTGATGGTTTGACAAAAAATAATTTATTGATATCTATCATTTGTATTAGAATAAAAATGTTGTCATCAACGAAAGAGAAGGTTGCAGAAGAACCTAATGAGATCTGTGATAATATTGCTCAAACGAAGTCCACTTCGCCATCGGAAATGGAAGAGAAAACGATATTATCAATTGGACAAATTATAACTGTTCCATGTAGTGAAGTTTTGCAATCACTTACAGATTATACCTTGGTGGAAAGCACAGACAAACCATTGAACACTAATATATCAATTACATCTATCGAGTCTGAAAATCAATCTCCTAAGTCCAGCAAAGTTGCAGAAAATGTTTAATTTACAGAATTGATAAACTCCTATTGTAACAATGGAAAAGAAAATGAAGCAGAAGATCTAAAAAATCTATTGATTTCGTGGAAGATTCCGCTCGAGTATCACCAATATTTTGTTGGTAAATTTAAAATAAAGTTCATTCATATTATTAAGAGATTAAAACAAAAATTGTTTTATAGATGAAAGCCTTTTTGTGCCCGTATTGAAAGTAGCGGAACCATTTTTCATGAAAAGATTCTTGCAAAGATTAAATATTACCACTGCCAGTAGAATTGTTTTCTTCGATAAATGGCAGCAATGGAAAATTGAGCTTGGTTCAAATTTTCCGTTCAATCAGTCTCTAGATGACATATCGGTAATACAAAATTCTTCTACACCGACAACTAGTCGTAGTTCGTCCATTCCGTCTCATACATCAGTCAGCAAAAAATTGATGAATATTTTGAACTGCAGCGAAGGAGAAACGATAAGGAGTTATTATAAAAACAATAAAAATATTGATAATAAATCTGTACGTAGTCTGCTCTTGAACACAATTGTGAATTATTCGAGCATAAATAATGTATATTTCTCGTCAAGAGACTTGACACAACTCGCCGAAGAAATCCACATTGCTTTCAATGAAGATCATGTAAGAAATTTATATTTGTCAATTCTGAATCTTTGCTTATATTTACTGCATTTTACATATAGTTCGATTACTATTACCAAAAGAAAGGCGCTAAAAATCCAAAAGGACTACTCGCAAACAAGTTTCATAACATGCGTGCGAAATTTCGATGTATAAATCGCTTATGCATGCCGGAATCTACAAAAAGGCAAAAATTCGATGATGGGTTGACCGCAGAAATTTCCGTTGATGAAGAGAAACTATGCATGCAAATGAAACACGAATTCCTTACAATGAATGCACAAGAAAAAGAAAAAGCATGGGCGAGCACATTCAATGTGCGACAATCAGATTTACAAAAGGCCAACAGTAAATTAATTTCATGGAATGAGTTTTACGAAAAATGGCATTTTATGAACTTTCCAAACGGACACGAATACGTAAGCAAAAACAAAGTAGTTTTTAATTCAACATATATTTATTGTTTTTTTTTTTCTTTTCTTGTAAACAATAGCTTGACAGTAGCTTTTTATCAATTGGAGTTGAACAATAGTTTTCTAGTTTTAAGTTTTCTTCTTTATTTCAAAAACAGGGATTGTAAATGAGAAATTGGTGAACATAACTGGAAAGGTCCAGTTAAACATATCCGCTATTGTACGCCAGCTCCTCAAATATAAATTTTAGTGATTTTTATACTACATTATTCATCTTATTGATTATTATTCATCTTTATGATTAACACATAAAACAGCTGCTAATCTTTCAAATCAATCTTTCTTTGTAGATCGAATCCGATTTCAATAGAATGTTCGGAAATAAAGACTGTGTTCTTGCGGGCAACAAAATGGCGGACTTTGTTAATTTGATGCTCCAATACGTCTTCCCAAAACGAATTGCAAATACTGAAACAATAATGAAATTACAGGACTTCCACTTGAAGTGCGTATCGGACCCCAACTCGAACATAGTTTCAAAAAGTTTGTAATCGTAATTATTTGTAAAATTTTAATCTAATTTACTAAAAATGAATCAAAATACATATATGCAATGGTTTTTTATTTATAGCTATTATACTTTTTTACAACTGTTATCTTAAGCTTAGCTTTTCTAATTAATTTCAATCTAAAAATTGCAACATCCATCATCCTCTCTCATATTAAAAAGAATTTTTTTGTTTCATTATTAGATACCAGGGCTGCCATGGTCTTCACACACTTGCACTATCTCCTGCAACCAAGTGGACGTGAAGGCAACAAACGCTTTACAGTTATTGATAGCCAAGAAGCATCAATAAGAGTGTTTGCTCAGCAGCAAGACCACAAAGAATATCAAAATACACTGGCTGCAAAACATTCGCAATCGCAGCCACCATTAGTAACTTTAATTGGTTCGTTGGACGAAATTCAAGAAATTCACGTTGATTTTGACAACACCCATTTTAAGCTGTTCACCTTTGACCGTGCGGTTGATATATGCCTCAAAATATTTTTCACATTAAACATTGCAAATCCGAAGCCGTGTGAAAACTTCTGGGAGTTTATTGATATTTACTTTTATCAAATTGACAAAACTGCAACAAACTCCAAAGCACGCGCAGTTTTGAAATTCCTTAAATCAGCTGAAAACGAGAAAAACATCGCAATCAACAATTAAATCAAGGTAGAATAAGAAACATATAATAATAATGTTATTATAATTATAATATAAAATGTAACTGTTAAAATAAATTAGTTAAATTGACGTCATATAAAATGCTTTGGACAAAATAAGATTTGAAAATAATTACATTAATTACAATATTCCTTTAAAAAATAATAGTACAATATTATTCGTTCATTTGGCTTGAACAAAAAGTAAGCCTCAAGATTTTATTTATGTGACTGTTAAGTTTTTACGAACTTGTTGCAATAAAAACTAGTATTTTTACCAAATTCAAATTTTTTTTTTTATTTATTATAAGATGAATTGTTTTTCTTTCTTCAAGGTTGTATGGGCTTTTTCCTTTCGTATTGATTTTTAGATATTTGTATGGTTGTCTGACTGGAAATGGTAAGTATGAAAATAAATTATTTATTAAACTAACATACAAATTTTCCTAGTAGGAACAATGCAAAATAATTTTTTGCACTGGTAATTTGTATCGTAATTCGGATACATTTTACCAGAACAAAATAATATTGCTGGTAGATGTTACCATTCTCCTGGTGGCAGGTACCAGGAAAAGCATTCCATATCCTGGTATACTGTACCAGAATGTGGGTACATTTTACCAGGAAAAAAAATAATATTCCTGGTTAATACTACCATTAACCTGGTAGCAGGTACCAGGGAAAGAATTCCATATCCTGGTATATTGTACCAGAATGCGGGTACATTTTACCAGGAAAAAAATAATATTCCTGGTTAATACTACCATTATCCTGGTAGCAGGTACCAGGAAAAGTATTCCATATCCTGGTATATTGTGCCAGAATGCGGGTACATTTTACCAGGAAAAAAAATAATATTCCTGGTTAATACTACCATTATCCTGGTAGCAGGTACCAGGAAAAGTATTCCATATCCTGGTATATTGTACCAGAATGCGGGTACATTTTACCAGGAAAAAAAATAATATTCCTGGTTAATATTATCATTATCCTGGTAGCAGGTACCAGGAAAAGAATTCCATATCCTGGTACATTGTACCAGAATGCGGGTACATTTTACCAGGAAAAAAAATAATATTCCTGGTTAACACTACCATTATCCTGGTAGCAGGTACAAGGAAAAGTATTCCATATGCTGGTATATTGTACCAGAATGCGGGTACATTTTACCAGGAAAAAAAATAATATTCCTGGTTAATATTACCATTATCCTGGTAGCAGGTACCAGGAAAAGAATTCCATATCCTGGTACATTGTAACAGAATGCGGGTATATTTTACCAGGAAAAAAAATAATATTCCTGGTTAATACTACCGTTATCCTGGTAGCAGGTACCAGGAAAAGTATTCCATATCCTGGTATATTGTACCAGAATGCGGGTACATTTTACCAGGAAAAAAAATAATATTCCTGGTTAATACTTCCTTTATCCTGGTAGCAGGTACCAGGAAAAGTATTCCATATCCTGGTATATTGTACCAGAATGCGGGTACATTTTACCAGGAAAAAAAATAATATTCCTGGTTAATATTACCATTATCCTGGTAGCAGGTACCAGGAAAAGAATTCCATATCCTGGTATATTGTACCAGAATGCGGGTACATTTTACCAGGAAAAAAAATAATATTCCTGGTTAATACTACCATTATCCTGGTAGCAGGTACCAGGAAAAGTATTCCATATCCTGGTATATTGTACCAGAATGCGGGTACATTTTACCAGGAAAAAAAATAATATTCCTGGTTAATATTACCATTATCCTGGTAGCAGGTACCAGGAAAAGAATTCCATATCCTGGTATATTGCACCAGAATGCGGGTACATTTTACCAGGAAAAAAAATAATATTCCTGGTAAATATTATCATTTTCCTGGTAGCAGATACCAGAAGAGAGATTTTTTTCCCTGGTAGATTGTACCATGCTACTGATATATTTTATCGGGAAATCTTATAAAATTTTATCTGGAGGGGAAATATTTTTGCCTGGTACGGGCTATCAGGTGAGACTGATAAATTCTATCAGGCGACCTGGGAGAATCTACTTATCTGGTTTTCCGATAGATTCTTACAGGAAATTTGATAAATGGCACCAGGATTATTTTTTGAGTGTACAATACAGCACAACTTTGAGATTTAAAAAAATCTTGATTTTGCAAAAAATTGCAAATTTGCGAATTTTGGAAAAATTTTTACGGCAGAAGGCAGCACAAGTTGATTGCATTACAGCACAACTTTTTTTTTAAATCAAAAATGGCGATACTATCTTCACGCTATGGGGCTTCGCAAAATTTAGTATCACCCATAAAAGTTGCAAATATGCAATTTTTTTTTATCTTTTCGATTCTTTTAACGAAAAAATTGTGTGAGTGCCGGGACTCACGGTTAATATGTGTAAACATCAACGTGCGCGTATCCAAAACGGAATTGTTTTTGCTTGAAGGGGATCTTAAGATTTCTTTCACTGAACGCACCCATCCTAGTATGCAGTTCGTAACGTTGCACACCGTAACGTTGCACGAACGTTCACGTTTTTTCTTCACTCTACGGCCAGCATAGATGTTTACACATCAAAAATTGTGTAAAATACAGCACAAACTTGAAATTCAAAAAAAATGTTGATTTTGAAAAAAAAATTCATCCGTAACTTTTGCAAATTTGCGAATTTTGGAAAAATATTTACGGCACAAGGCAACACAATATGAGCACATTACAGCACAACTTTTTGTTTTTGGAAAATCAAAAATGGCGATGCTAACTTCACGCACATCAATTAATGCCATCTTTACATTTTCTAATTTCCTTTTCTAATGCCTGGACTGAGAGTGTCAACTTAGCACTACCTACCTAGTTTTTGTTTGAAAACTTCGTCAAAAAACTTTTTCGAATTTTTAACTCGCCACAACTAATTTACAACAAAAAAGCTTCAATTAATGCCATCTTTAGATTTTCTAATGCCTGGACTGAGGGTGTCAACTTAGCACTACCTACCTAGTTTTTGTTTGAAAACTTCCTCAAAAAAAATTTTAGAATTTTTTTCTCTCCACAACTAACTTACAACAAAAGAGCTTAAATTAATGGCATCTTTACCTTTTTTAATTTGCTAAGTGTCAACTTAGCACTACCTACCTAGTTTTTGTTTAAAAACTTCGTCAAAAAAATGTTTAGAATGTTTTTCTCTTCACAACTAATTTACAACAAAATAGCTACAATTAACACCATCTTTAGATTTTCTAATTTCTTTTTCTATTGTCTGGACTGAGAGTGTCAACTTAGCACTACCTGCCTAGTTTTTGTTTGAAAACTTCTTCAAAACTATTTTTAGAATTTTTTTCTCTCCACAACTAATTTACAACAAAAAAGCTACAATTAATGCCATCTTTTCATTTTCCAATTTCCTTTTCTAATGCCTGGACTGAGACTGTCAACTTAGCACTACCTACCTAGTTTTTGTTTGAAAACTTCGTCAAAAAAATTTAGAATTTTTTTCTCTCCACAACTAATTCACAACAAAAAAGCTACAATTAATGCCATCTTTAAATTTTCTAATTTCCTTTTCTAATGCCTAGACTGAGAGTGTCAACTTAGCACTACCTGCCTAGTTTTTGTCTGAAAACTTCGTCAAAACAATTTTTAAATTTTTTTTCTCCCCACAACTAATTTACAACAAAAAAGCTACAATTAATGCCATCTTTACATTTTCTAATGCCTGGACTGGGAGTGTCAACTAAGCACTACCTACCTAGTTTTTGTTTGAAAACTTCGTCAAAAAAATGTTTAGAATTTTTTTCTCTCCACAATTTACAACAAAAAAGCTACAATTAATGCCATCTTTAGATTTTCTAATTTCCTTTTCTAATGCCTGGACTGAGAGTGTCAACTTAGCAGTACCTACCTAGTTTTTGTTTGAAAACTTCGTCAAAAAAATTTAAAATTTTTTTTACTCTCCACTACAAATTTACAACAAAAAAGCTGCAATTAATTGCGTATTTTGTTGTTTTTAACTTCCCAAAGTGTTAACTTGATATCAAGTTAGCACTACATACCATGTTTTTTTTTAATACAAAGAAACTTATGGCAAAAAAAATTTTAGAATTTTTTCTTGCCACAGCTAATTTACAACAAAAAAAACTTCAATTAACTGTGTTATTAGTTTTTTTTATTTTCTGAAAGTGTAATGCTAACTTGATATCAAGTTAGCACTACATACCATTTTTTTATTAAATAGTAGAGCTACAAATTTTTTTTTTCCCACAACTAATTTACTACTAAAAAGCTTCAATTAACTGTGTACTTGGTTTATTTAATTTCTTAAAGTGTAGTGCTAACTTGCTGCTTTTAAAACTAATAATGTACACAATTGTGCAGTACAGAACTTCTAACGACCAAAACTACTCGCGACACAACTACGAAAAAGGAGGATGCTATATTATCGCTTGGTTTTTAGATTGGCAACAGGTGACCGTAGTATGTGTGCGCTAGGCGATGGGTTTTCAAAAGAGGAATATAGCAAGGCTGAACGGGTGTGGAGTTGCGAAAATAAAAATATAGGGCGTTGGATTTAAAAAAAATGGTATCCTCGTCGTTCTTTGAGCGATTTCGATGAAATTGACACAGAATATAGTTGAGGCAGAATTATAAACAAAACAAATATTTTCAGCACAGGGTGCCTCCAAAAACTGTCACTTTCGTATTCTTTGAGGGATTTTGATGAAATTGACACAGAATATAGCTGAGGCAGAATTATAAACGAAAAAAATATCAGCACAGGGTGCCTCCAAAAATTGTCACTTTCTTATTCTTTGAGCGATTTCGACGAAATTGACATAGATTAGAGCTGAGGCAGAATTATAAACGAAAAAAACATTATCAGCACAGGGTGCCTCCAAAAAATGTCACTTTCTTATTCTTTGAGCGATTTCGACGAAATTGACACAGAATAGAGCTGAGGCAGAATTATAAACGAAACAAATATTTTCAGCACAGGGTGCCTCCAAAAATGTCACTTTCGTATTCTTTGAGCGATTTTGATGAAATTGACACAGAATATAGCTAAGGCAGAATTATAAACGAAACAAAAATATTATCAGCACAGGGTGCCTCCAAAAATGTCACTTTCTTATTCTTTGAGCGATTTCGATTAAATTGACATAGAATATAGCTGAGGCAAAATTATAAACGACAATGTTCCTGTAATATATTCCGTTTGATGGGAAGTTTTCCCATATTTCTCCCAAAACACCGTTTAAAATCAACAAAAATCTGTAAATAAAACATCAGTTTTTATAGTGTTTTATCTTGCTCTTGTTATATTTTATAAATTGGTTGTTCCTTTTTATAACTATGGAATCTCCTAAAACTTTAAGTATTTAAAAGGGTCCAGAGAATTTTTCTCCAAACTTATTTCTTTTGTCATTCTCTTATAAAATTAAATCTCTTACTTTAAAGTCATTTATTCTCCTACCTAAGTTTTGATCGTACCTCTGTTTAGATTTTAATTTATTTTTTTAGTTGTGTTTCCTTAACCTGTTTTTCTATTCTACATAGTTTTAATTGAAGTTCCTGTGTATAGTCTGTATGTGTTTTATAATTAAAATTTCCAAATTCACTAGTTGGATTAGCTTTCCTACGAAACAAAATTTCATACGGTGTAAAACCTGTACCATGATAAAGGATAGAACAAGACCAGAATACTCTAAATTATTTCAATATGCCTCTTTTTGCTACAACACATCAAAACATTGGAATCTATAACACAACTGAGAAAACCAAAACTACGAAAGACTAAACTTCCCAGTACAAAACTGCGCAGTACAAAACTAATAATGAACACAACTGTGCAGTACAGAACTTCTAACGACCAAAACTACTCGCGACACAACTACGAAAAAGGCGGATGCTATATTATCGCTTGGTTTTTGGATTGGCAACAATTGACCGTAGTATGTGTGCGCTAGGCGATGGGTTTTAAAAAGAGGAATATAGCAAGGCTGAACGGGTGTGGAGTTGCGAATATAAAAATAGGGCGTTGGATTTAAAAAAATGGTATCCTCGTCGTTCTTTGAGCGATTTCAATGAAATTGACACAGGTTATAGCCAGCGTTGCCGCTAAAAAAAAAAATTTCGTTCCACATTCTTCGAAAAATCGTGCCATTTGTGACATTTTCGTGCCATATGAAAAAAAACCTCAAGTTATACTTTAAAAATAAATTTTAATTCAATACTATTACTAATACAAACAAAAAATTATTTCCTCTATTCGTGCAGGTATTTTCCAGAAACAGGAGTTTTTGGCAAGTTCATAATAAGTAATAGGTAAACGTATGTAGGTATTATGTAACTACCTATTTCACATCACATGATGAGTATTATTATTATTTAAAAATATAAAGACGTAGTAAAGCTTTGTTATATATGTTCATTGACAATATTTCAAGACATTCAATTTTTCGTTAGTCTCTAAATTTTCAAGCTCTTCTGTGCATTCAATTCCCAAAAAAATATCATCTATTGGCTTACAGTTTTCGATTTCATAGCAAATATCATCTTTGTTTTTTAAAGAATTAACATAATCTTCTTTTAAAAAATTTTTAAGGATAATTTTGTGAAAAGTTGTTATATCTGAAACTAATAAATTTATTTTTGTGGTTTCGCTTTGAAATGACACATTAAGCTTGTCTGTAGAAGTAAGAACGTAATCCAAAAATTTGAAATAAGATTTTATTCTGTTATCATTAAGTAGGTCAAATAGTCTTTTTGCCTTTTTACTGTTTTCTTCTGTTGCGGCAAGTAGAAAAAAATGAGACAAAACCATGCAATTTTTTAATAAACACTTAACAACTGCCCCAAACGAAAGCCAGCGAGTTGGAATCATTTTTTTAATTTTGTTTTGTTTAATATGGAAATATTCTTGAAAAACTTCCATTTCACTTTGCCGTTTAGGACTGTTTTTTAAAAAGCTGTACACACCTTTGGCTAGTTCATGTATATCTTCTGGAAGAGTAGAGCACGCATTTGAAATACATGTTTGCAACGAATGCGAAGTGCACTTTACAGAATAAATTTTGTTATTTTTCTGCTTCAGCAAAGATTGAACTCCCCCTTTTTTACCTTGCATCACACTGGCACCATCAGAGCAAAAACCAATTAAGTTTGATATGGGAATATTATAAGTTTCTAAAAAATTAAGTATAGTTCTTGATATACTGTCAGCTGTACTATCGTTCAATTCTTTTAAAGCAAGAAACTTATCATCAATTTGTAATGTATGCGTGTCAAAATATCTAGCTAAAATAACTAAACATTTTTTGCACGATACATCTGTGCTTTCATCTACTATAATGGAAAAAAAATGCTTTCTTAGTTTTTCTGCAATTTCTTTGGTGCAATGTGGTTCTATTTTTTCAGTTAGAACTTCGTTTGCCTTCGTTCTTCCACACTGAAATCCTTGGGCTATTTTTGAGTCTGGGCACACTGATCTTAAAAAACCTGGAAGATGATCCATTATAGACATCGGCAAATTGTGCTCAGTAATGAAAGCCAAGCATTTTAATAAAGTTGTTTTATGGCTTTCAACTTTGAGCGAGTTGGAAAAACTTTCCTCAATTGTTAGGGAATTTGTTGTCGCTTTTAGCCTGTGCAAATGGTAAACACTTTCTTGATGCCTCTGCAGGTTCCATTTATTTTTGGCAACAGATTTTTTGCATACCTTGCACATTGGATTGTCTTTATCAAATACGAGCCATGTAAATTTTTCAAGCCACTCCAATCGAAGACTTCTAAATGCTTTTTGGTTTGACCTAAAGAAAGAAGAAAGAAAGAATAAAAATTGAAAGAAATAAAATTGAATTTATAACTCGTAGTTGTTTTGTATAAGATAAGATAAATAAAATGTATTTACTTTTTAGTTTTTGGCTGAGAATCCGTATTTCCACGAAGCAGGACTATTCAGTGCCGAACTTTAATCGTTGGACACTTCACCACCAGATTTTCACAACCAGACTTTTAGTGCTTGGAATTTTCGTTACAGCGGTTTCGCCATTGGGTAGTTCACGGTCGTTCTTTCAACACTAGGCTTTTAAACGCTACCTGCAGATAGGTATGCAGTGTTCATTATTCTGTTTCTTTTGGGATAAAAATGTGGTTAGTCACAATAGGACAGAGATTTTTTGCCAAGACTGCTCCTAAACGATGCAATTTCTTTTTGCGATTTTTAAGCACGTTGGCGAGGGACGTATGTGGTGGCCGGGGTAAACGAAATTGCATTTACGAAAAAACGTAAAAACAACTAGATTCTATTTAAAAGCTCGGGAGGCGGGTCTGGAACTTGTACAAAGGACAATTTTCATTTTTTGGAAACAAAACATTTTTCATAAACTTATATATATATACTTATATGTATATACTTATATATATATACTTATATATATAAGTATTTTTATGAAATTTTATGAAAATTCATTAATTTTGTTACGTTTTTTCGTTTTCTAGACAATAACCAAAAACTATGCATTAATTTACTTTCCCTGGATTTCGTTTGGTTTACTGTCTCTTTTAATTTTGTGTTATATATAATAATTCAATGTTAAAAAAGAATAGTTTCTTATCTTTTGAAATTGCTTATTCTAACTTAAGATAATTTTATGCATTGCAATGTAAAGTGAAGTCTTGCTAAACAACCGAATTTCTGTACCTATATGTTGCAATTTTCATAAAGATCAATTTGCTATTATTTAGTGCGTTTAAAAAATACCAGTAAAAAATAGTGTTATTAAATGATTTTATAATACTTTCGATCATTTATTTTTAATTTGTCATTTTTTGCAAAAGTTTCTGTTTTGCACAATTTCCTAAATAAAATGCAAATGATTAATTAATAAGCCGAAAAAAAGACACGATTTTTTATTTTTGTTATTCAACACAATATAAATGAATTCTTATTGTGAATTAACCATTTCAACCAAAAACTACCCTACTTTGCCAATACGAAAATAAAATATCCAGCCACGAAAAATCTGACACCTAAACGGGCGGCACTCAAATATTGAGCACTTAAATGGCAGCACTTAAATATCCAACACTGAATCGGCGGTGGTGAAGTGTCCGGCTATCAATTTTCGGTGGCCAATAGTACCGTACCGGAATGTATTCATACTATGATTTAGAATGAATGCATCCAGTTCTGTTGAGTTGATAAAGTAGACACGCCCAGTTATTTTGATGAATATTGACACTGCGTTTACACTATGAGTTTAAATTTAAGTAAAATAATGAAAAAAAACGTGCCATATTGAAACTTTTCGTGCCACGAGAAAATTTCCGTGTCAAAATGGCAAGATCGTGCCACATCGGCAACGCTGTTATAGCTGAGGCAGAATTATAAACGGAAAAAATATTTTCAGCGCAGGGTGCCCCCAAAAAAATGTCACTTTCTTATTCTTTGAGCGATTTCGATGAAATTGATACAGAATATAGCTGAGGCAGAATTATAAACAAAAAAAATATTTTCAGCACAGGGTGCCTCCAAAAAATGTCACTTTCTTATTCTTTGAGCGATTTCGATGAAATTGACACAGGTTATTGCTGTGGCAGAATTATAAACGGAAAAAATATTTTCAGCACAGGGTGGTCCCAAAAAATGTCATTTTCGTTGTTCTTTGACCGATTTTAATGAAATTGACACAGGTTATAGCTGAGGCAGAATTATAAACGGAAAAAATATTTTCAGCGCAGGGTGCCTCCAAAAAATGTCACTTTCTTATTCTTTGAGCGATTTCGATGAAATTGACACAGAATATAGCTGAGGCAGAATTATAAACAAAAAAAATATTTGCAGCACAGGGTGCCTCCAAAAAATGTCACTTTCTTATTCTTTAAGCGATTTCGATGAAATTGACAAAGGTTATTGCTGTGGCAGAATTATAAACGGAAAAAATATTTTCACCACAGGGTGGTTCCAAAAAATGTCATTTTCGTTGTTCTTTCACCGATTTCAATGAAATTGACACAGGTTATAGCTGAGGCAGAATTATAAATGGAAAATATATTTTCAGCACTGGGTGGTTCCAAAAAATGTCATTTTCGTTGTTCTCTCACCGATTTCAATGAAATTGACACAGGTTATAGCTGAGGCAGAATTATAAACGGAAAAAATATTTTCAGCGCAGGGTGCCTCCAAAAAATTTCACTTTCTTATTCTTTGAGCGATTTCGATGAAATTGACACAGAATATAGCTGAGGCAGAATTATAAATGAAAAAAATATTTTCAGCACAGGGTGACCATCCGCCTCAATAGTTTTGACAGATGGAAAAACGAAAAATATTGATATATATCAAGAAGCACTTGAATACAATTTTTTTTAAGTTTAAACACAACTTTCAATTCTATATCTTATTTGATAAGTTATTTAGGAGCCGGCGAAGCGGTTGCATTTAAGCTATATTTTCTTAAACTTAGCAATCCGTAACGTGAAGTTGGTTAAAACTTAGAAAGTGGTTTTATTACAAAAAGTAGCTTAAACATTCTTTTAATTTTTTCGTTATTTGTATGCGAAGCTAAGGTTTGTCTACCCGTGCGAAGCCAGGCGGGCCAGCTAGAAAGACCTGTAACGTCCATATTCGACACTGTCCCAAAAGTAGTAAAAATGTTTGGTCATTTGCAAAACAAATGCGAAATACTACCTCGTCTTCGTTTTCAACGCTCGTTTTCAATGACACCCCTGCTGTTAACTCGTTAGAGAAAGCCAATTTGCTTGCAGCACAGTTTGCTGTTAATTCGACGTTGCCAGTAAGTGTTATGACTCCCATTGTACTTGAGAGCGCTAATGATTCCATGGGACGAATCTTCTTTCGCCCTCGTGCAGTTGCAAGAGTTCTTAAGGACCTTGATGTACACAAATCCGCTGGCCCGGATCGTATCCCTCCTATTGTTCTGAAGAGGTGTTCTTCTACTCTGGCAAAACCACTGCGTAAGCTTTTCCATCTGTCCTACTCTACTGGTCTCTTTCCGAGTGGATGGAAAACAGCATTTGTCCAGCCTGTCCCTAAAAAGGCGAATCTTCTTCACCCTCTTACTATCGTCCAATTGCACTTACGTCCCTTCTTTCCAAGGTCATGGAAACGCTGATTAATCATCAGCTTAAGAAATATCTTGAAGAACGAAAGCTACTTAATTACCGACAGTATGGCTTTCGTAGCAAAAGGTCCACTGGTGGTCGGATGGTATATCTCACCGAAAAGTGGAACAAATCTTTGCATCGTTTTGGCGAAAGTAAGATTATTGCACTTGATATTTCAAAAGCGTTTGATAGAGTTTTGCATAAAGCTCTCTTATCGAAAATGCGAGCTTTTGGTGTTGATGAATCTCTTCTTCGTTGGATTAGAAATTACCTTTCGGACCGCGCAATACAAGTCGTATTGGATGGTTTTAAGTCTGATATTCATAAAATAAACGCTGGTGTGCCCCAGGGCTCCGTTTTGTCTCCGACTCTCTTTCTCATTTTCATCAATGACCTTTTGTCTGAAACTTCTAATTCATTTAATTGTTTTGCTGACGACAGTACCCTCAGCTTTTCATATTCGTTTCTAGATTCACATCCTTGTTCTTCAGATGTGGAACTGGAGCGGCAGCGTATGATAAGCTCATTAAATTCTGATCTTGATAGCATTGTCCAATGAGGAATCAAAAACCGCGTAGAATTTAATGCTTCAAAAACTCAATGCTGTCGTCTGTCGTTGAATCGAAACCAACCCTCCATGCCACTATCCATATATTGTATTGAAGAAACTAAACAGCTTTCAGTTCTGGGAATGTACATCGCAGACCGCCTTTTGCTGAATGACCACATATTTAACGTTGCCAAAAACGCTGCTAAGTGTTTAGGCTTTCTTCGGCGATGCAAGAATTTTGTCTCTCCTTCTGATCTGGCTATAATCTACAAAGCCTTTATCCGTCCTAAGCTTGAGTACCACTCCCACATCTGGGCAGGTCCTCCTATAACTCACTTGAATCTCTTGGACATAATTCACAATAGAGCTTTTAAAATAATAGGTGATAATAATATAACAGATACAATTACTACTCTGGAACACCGCCGCAGTGTTTCAGGTCTTTCTTTATTCTATCGCAAGTTTTACAAACAGTGTTCTAGCGAAATAGCCAGTTGCATTCCTCCCCTAAAACAATTCCACCGTAATACTCGCGGTTCTAGGAATGCACATCAGCTGAGCTTGAGCCCAATTTCGGAAGTACAGTCAAGTACAGAGATTCTTTCTTTAGCCGCACAACTCGAATGTGGAATGCTTTGCCTAGCTCTATTTTTCCCTCCCATTTTGATATTCGGAAATTCAAAACCAATGTGCATCGGTATCTCCTATTAAACCCCTCCCTATTTTCCTAACGCTCGCACTATGTTTATCATTATAACATTATAAGGGTAGTCATAACCCCTTGAGTGCGCGCATATAATAAAAAAAAAAAAAAATGGCGCAAACAGAATATTATCGGTCCTTATTAAGTATACGAAAAATTTAATTTAATTTAATTTGTACGCTTAGACAAAATGTAAAAAACTGGGTAATCTATCAAAAGAAAACTGGCAGAATGATATTGTGATGAAATGACAAGAAAGAGTTTGTGGAATTAGAGCTTCAAATATATGGGGCAGATCTCCGACGTTGACACCTGTACAAAATAGGATCTGTGATCTGTCCAAAAGAATCGTCAGGCTGCGTTTCTATATGCATACTGAGATTCGTTTCAAATGCCAAACAAAATCTAGATTACGTGTGGTATGAACTAGTGATTTCATTACGATATCCTTACCTATACTTTTCTTAAAATTAAAGTTGAAGAACGTTCTTAAAGTTTAAATCTAACAAAAATGAAATTTAAACGAAAAAATAATAAAAAGTATTTCCCGTATTATATTGCTTAGGGGGGATCAAGCCCCTTTAGCTCCCCTGCGTATATGTAAGTACAATGGTACCTACAGTTTCTGTTTTTATTTTTCAATAATTTGAATACCTACCTTTCATACAAATATATGATTTAATAAAAAGAAAAAAATGCTTCTACATTTTAACTCATTCCACAGGAATATGTACCTACGTATGTATTAAAAAACTAACTGCTTGAAAAATACCAGGCCTTATTACAATATTTGAAACTAATACATCTCTTTGTGTGATTTTGATATTTCAAAAAAATTGGTAGAAATTCAAATCATAATTAGATTTTTTTCAAGTTTTTCTGTCGAACCTTTTATTTGAACTCCTGAGTACGCCCTTATGGACTGACCCTATCTGTAATGTTATTTATACCTATATAATTGAGTTTAAGATGATAACCACACATACAAACGTAATACTTTCGGTTTCCAAATAATTCAAACACTTTGCGTTTGATTACAAAAATTTTTTTTAAAACTCAAAGAATGCTTTGCGTAAGTTTTTATGATTGACAAAGTAAACGTCAAATAAATCATTTAACTTTTGGCGTGTGAAGTGTTAGTTTTGTTTGTATATCTATTAAAAAATGGAGATTCCCAAACTTGTACCAAACCAAAAAAACTCCACCAATCTTTCATTTGATGGTTACCAATACCACAGAGGAAAGAGCTATGAAACAAGTGAGGGGTTGGTTCAGTATTGGGTGTGTCAACACAAGTCAAGAAATAACCCCTTATCGTTGAGGAAAAAGACATACCAGGTAAATTATTCCTTTCTTGCGTCAACGTAGAAGTTCTTAACTAAACAATATTAACTGTATAATCTTTTGTTTTTTAGATATGTTCTGCTGTTATCCACACTTTGAAAAAAGATGGCAATTTAAAAATAAAAAAAATGCCACAAATAACACGTGCAAACTAACCAGTGCATTGCAAAGGCAACGGGAACAATTGCGAAATGAAGTTCGCACCATTGCAGCATCAAGCACCGAAATTCCTTCGGTAATCATTCAAAATTTAAAGAGAACCAAAACATTGGAGCAACTCGAAAATATTCCGTCGGACGTCGCCCTAAAACGATCAATCCAGAGGTATGTCTGAAATCTGATCAAAATCATGTTTTATTTTTGTTTCTGCTCTGCATTTATTTCTTTATGTCAGAGAAATATGCAAAGTATGAAATTTAAAAATTTGCGAATCATTTGTACCACGTAGTTGCATTTGTGGAATGAAGTTACAGAATCCCAAAATGAAAAAATTCTTTAAAGTTCATTCAGGATTCACTCCTTTTTGAGAAAAAAGTTCAATACCTTTTTACGCGATTTTTAGTACCAGAAAAAGTACCAGTACTCAAGTTTGTTAACAGAAACTTTGCATCTCTCCATATTATCAGGCAATAACCAATTAAAGACAGCAAATGTTTTAAATTGCAAGTTTAATTATTTGTTTAAAAAACGAACTTTTTTTTATGTGTGATCACACTGTGGTTCTAAAGTTTGAATCTTTTCAACTTATTTATCTGATTTTAAAAGAAATAAATTTGTTTTGGGAGACAGTATTATGTGCGCATATGAAAATGAACAATAGACCACCGTTTTTGAGAAAAGTGAAAATTAAAAAAATAGTCCTTTTGGAGGTGCCGCATTAATAACCGTTTTGCGGAAAATTTTTATCACTGAAAGGTTGCTCATACGTATTCAATTTTACTAATTTTTTTATCTGTGCAGCAGATTTTGAGGAAATTAAGGTTTTCCCTTTTGGCCAACAGTTTTGTATGACAGGTACCTTCCGTTATTTTTGGACATAAAACAAATGAAAAAAATCTGCCTGGAGAATATCCAAAAAACGCTAGGTACCAAGAAATTGAGCCATCCGTTTAGGCTGTAGCTTAACACACAGATAGATAGACAGACGTGTTATAGATTCGTTAGCAGGACCCACTTTTTCGTCTTCCCTATCATCGAAATGTCATGTTTTGATAAAAATCTCGAGTCCGATATTTTTTACGAATCCATAACTTCCCATATAGTACCTACATATCGCAAGTAAAAAATGGACTGGGAGGGGAAGTACTCCAATTTTTTTAGCATTAGACATTCTTAACCTTGACTTTAAAATAAGTTTTTACAATTCACAGAGTAAAAAAACGAAACCAACCCCCCGAGCCAGTTGAACTAAATGCTGACATTGTCCTGGAAGAAATGAAAAAAACAATTTCAGGTGATGCATTTTTTAAAACTTCCATAATACAGGATGGATGCCACAGCTTTATTTTCGCCACGGATCAAGATTTACTTTCGTTAGAGCAGTCCCCGTTTTGGATTAGGGTAAACAATTTTATTACTTTGCTTTTAGGACGATAAAAAAATATATTTTTTTGATTCAAATACCAGGATGGAACATTCCAAACCGTTCCAAACCTGCTATACCAACTCTACACAATCCATGGTAGAGTTGGGCGGAGTGAGGAAGATTCAACCATTGTTCCGTTAGTTTACATTTTAATGGATTCGAAACAACAGAACGCCTATGAGGATGTTTTTTCTGTAAGTCATAGATCATAGACTTTTAATCTACAGGGTGATTCGCATAAGGTGTGACAAAAAGCTAGGGCATGTAAGTTGGATTGAGACAAAAAAAAATCGTATTGAAGGGGGGGTCTATTCCTCCCCGTTCAGCCAGGAGGGCCAATTTTCTAAACAAATCACTTAAAACAGAAAAAAAAATATTAAAAATCAAAAGTTACACATCCAATGCCATGATACACCTTTTCGTAAAGTTTTCTTTTATTGTGTTTCTAAATAAAGTTGTTTGAGAAAATAGTTTTTGAAAAATTAATTTTCAAGTTCAAAACTTTGAAAAAAAAAAATTGAAAAAAATTTGTTTAAACTAATTTTGTTCAGAATTTAAGGTTATTAGGCACTATTTTTGTTTTTAATATTTAATGCTCTTATTAGTTTTTAGTCAAAAACAGAAAACTGGATACTTAAATGTCTTTTACTTATGACATGTCATTATGTTTATGTATGATTTCTCAAATGAGTTGTCATTCTATTTGTGAAATCATATCGTTTTATTTTTGAAGGTTTACATGCCTATGACTTTCGATTTGATTTTCTCCAAAATAACTTTATATTCTTAAGTTTTTAGTATTTTCCATTTTTGTTCACACAAACAATTTAGCACAAGAATTCAAAATGTCCATTGATTTCAACACTGAATTTAACACATTGAACTAGAAATACAATAATGGCATACGACTTCTCAAATGGAATTAGCTGCAATCCTAATGCCAAAAAAGTCATATGCTTTTTCTTTTGAGAAGTCGTATGAGTTTAATGAGTGTCCTTAGACGGTTTGATAGAAATTTTTTTGGAAGGTCATATGAGAAGTAATATGACTTCTGTTATCGTGTAAAGTGGCCTTTAATCTACTTTACTAGCTACGTAATGGAAATACGATATAAAGGAAGTTTTTTTCTATTATTTTCAATTGTCTTAAGAACTAGAAGAGATTTTAGCACCCGCTTTTGGTGTTTGGCTAAAAATTTTAAAGAATCATTGAATATTAAAAACAAAAATACTACTTTATAACTTAATTAAACAAAATTTTTTCAATTTTTTTTTCAAAATTTTGAGTTTGAAAGTTAATTTTTTAAAAAATTTATTCTAAAACAACTTTATTTACAAAAAGAAAAAATGTCTGGTTCTACAAAACGAAATATCATGGCATTGTAAGTTTAACCTTTGTTTTTTAAATATTTTTTTTTTGTTCTGAGTAATTTTTTTTAGAAAATTGCCCCCCCTTCTGTACGATTTTTTTTTTAGTTTCGATCCAACCTACACGCTCTATCTTTTTGTCACACCGTATGCGAATCACCTTGCATATATACAGAAACGAGTTTAACTTTTTTGTGTGACCTTATATCTAGAATCCGTCTGGGTGGATTTTCATAGTTTTGTTTTCAAATGAGAAAGGACCATTTGTAGATGGTTTAGAAAGAAAAATTTTGAAAATCCTTCCAGGCGAGGTTTTTGCAGCCCATTTATTAAGAGCTACATCGCAAATGTTTACTTTGTTGTTGTAATGTTTTTGTCAATTGTCGTTTCGGAAACGGAAGTGACTCTAGACATGCAAATTATGCGGCCCCACAGGGCCAGGGCCCTCCACAGGTGGGCATACTTCAGGCACCCAGAGTTTTTCTCAAGTCACGCGAAGCGCGTTAACGCACGCCCACTTTTAATGATGAAAAACTGTTATAACTATTATAAATGGGCATGTCTCTAGTCTCGTCCTTCGGAAACACACAATCAAATCATTAGTGCTTTGTTTTGCTTTATTAGAGTCGTTCCAGTGTATTTTGTTCACACATTTGGTATGAAATGGGGTAAAAACGAAAAATGGCATCTGATTTTCAAAATGTTGTTTGTCTTTGAAATGTTATTTAAAAAAAATTGATATTTATAGAGGAAAATGGGATAAAAATAAAAAGGTTTTTGATTTAAAAATGTATTTCTGTGTTGAAAAAGTAATATAGGTTGCACTTAGATGATATTGTTTTTACATATTTTGCCATCCATAACGTGAAGTCACCTACCATATCCATAAAGAAGTATTCGATTTTAAAAATTAGATTAAATATTTTCTTTTTTAATTTTTTTGCGAAGCTTATGTTTGTCTTGTCTTGTGAAGCTGGGCTGGCCACTTGTTTATTTAAAAAAATTAAATTCCTGCTGTTCTTTTATCCGCCTGTAAATACTGATTCTCAATTTGTTTTTAATCGAGTTAATGAAGGAGAATTACTGCCATTCGGCACTTTTAAGAGATAAAATTGTTAAATATAGTGTACATTTGAGTACTTTTTGAAGAGGTGCTTCGCTAATTTCATATGAATTTAGAAAAAAAAATAGTAAACATCGCACTAAAAAATTTAAATTGTCACAAATACTTAAAAACTACCAAACGGCAAATTATTAAGAATGTAGAAAACCATTCAATTCAAGAAGTTTTTACCCATTTTTGAAAGGGTGCTTCGCTAAATTGACATCAACTTAGCGAAGCAGCAAAAAAAAAAAGAAAACATGGAACGACGAATTCAACATTATCACAACTTATAAACGGTAAATTATCCACCTTACCACGAAATTGTTTTTAGTATATTTCAAGTCAAATGGAAACAATTCAAGCTAATTGCATAATCAGCGATTTCGAAATAGCAGCTATTAATGCCCTGCAAAGGATTTTTCCGGAGTTACAACCAAGCGGCTGCTACTTTCACCTGCAGCAATCTTTTTTTAAACATATGAAATCATTAGGACTACATTCGATTTATGGTATGAAACGTTGCTTAACTAATTATTTTTTTCATTATTGATAAATATGTACAATTTATATTGTATTTTTTTTTTAAGAACAAAACACGCAGTTTGCAAAATATGTGCATATGATAGGAGCTATTGCATTCGTTTCACCAGAGGAAATTCCATATGCTTTTTCTGAAATCAAAGAAAAATTTATTCAATTGTTTCCTGAATGTCAAAAACTAAAAGAGTTTTTGACTTACATATCAGAAAATTATGTAGATGGTCGTCCAAGAAATGGGCCAAATAATGGAATACAACGGTACATTCCCCCCCGTTTTCCTCCTTCTATGTGGCCAGTTATTGACAGGACAAGTTAGTTACAATTTTCATTAAATTCACAAAAGAAAATGGTTAAAGTTTATGCATTGATTTAATTCACAGACCTCGGTTTCCCGAGAACACAAAACAACGTTGAGTCGTGGAACCACCGTTGGAAAAATCTTTTGGGACAAAAACACGTCGGGGTTCATAGGTGCATACAAGAGCTCAGAAACGAGCAACATGCTGTTAGCTCGAAAATCCATAACGGCTGGCTCTCTGGTTTCGAGGTATGGTTATAATAAATGTTTGTTTTATAATAAATTTAATTTTGTTACCTACATATTATAGATTCCGTCAAAAAGAAAACGCTACATCGAGAGAGAGAATTCTTTAAAAGAATTTTTAGGTCTGCGATCTGAATTAACAGTGCTGGAATTTTTAGAGTCACTGGCAAGCCGCCGTCACAATTAGTGCCAAACACAACCTTCTTCTTTGCTAGTCACAAACTTTATTCGAGTTACTTAATTAGTTTGACATTTTCATTTCAAAGACGAAAGAGAGTGCGCTCAGAAAATATAAATTATTTATGGAGATATGACAGTCATAACTTTTTAATATATTTCAATACTTACAAACTAAATAATAAATCTTACAATATAAACGATTTAATAATAAATATTGTTACGAATTCATTTAGACTTTAAAATTATTTGTTTAATTCTTATAACTTATTTAATAAATCTTAAAATAAATACGATTTTCCAGTAAATAAAATAAAATTAAATAAAATGTTCTTCACGTATGTAGATATATTTCAAAACTAAATCATTAATAAAAATATGTTCATTACTTCATATACAGGTCTTTTCCTCTTTTAGAACAAATTCAATTATTAATTCATTAAAGTTATTAATTAGTTTGATCAAATTTTGAGTTATACGTTAAGCGATGTGGTTGTTTTCTCTGTGTTGGTCGACTTGGTCTCGAAATTGGCATACGTTTTGAAGCATTTGTTTCTAAATTTACGATTCTGTTTGAATCTGGCTGTGGACTTTATTCTAAAGGTTGTGGTTCCTTAATATTGTCATTCTGTGTTGGTTTTTCGACTTCAGTGAATTAAGGATTTGAGGTTACATCATAATTAAATGGAATTTTATCTTCCTGGGGCGCCACAGTACCTGAGCCTATGCGGTGTATTTGGTCGATGTGGTGTTTCCAAATACGTCCATCATCTAATTTTACAGAATACTTAAAACACCTCCAATAAAAAAAATTCAATCAATTGAACAAAATAAAATTTCTCATTGCCAAAATATTCATACAAACAAGATTCCCCCATCCAATACTTTCTTTTTCCTGCCAAACAACAACCGCACACAGTTTGAGTGTAAAATCTTAAGAAAAACTCACATATTGTGAGTCTAAATTGCTTGATTTCGTTCACAAATAATTTGAACGAAGTTTCACTTTTTTTTCGTGTGTATACTTTAAGTAGGTCGAAAATCATTTGAACGAGTTGATGGTCAAATGATAATGAGTGGTAATGGGACATTTCTTTTCTAAATTATTTGGAAAGTATTGCTGCAGGTATTTTTTTTGTTTTGGTTTGAATTGAGTTGGTGGATGTTGGAATATGAGAAATATACTGCGGAACTTAATCAAATTAAGAGAAAAATAAAAACATTTTGTGGGCGTTTAGGTACTCGATTGATACAATCCTTAATTATCTATTGATTTTTTTCTATTCAGCCTAGTCAGTCGCTTTAAGTATGTATGATTTTTTGTCATCAAAACTGTGTGAAATTAAATTATTACCTACTTAGGTATACGGTACTTAATAACATAAACACAAATTAAAAAAAAGCATTCACAAAAAAGTACGCATACGCCCGAGTGTACGATTAAAAATGATCTGAATATAAGTAATAATAATGAAACGCTTTTCTTTTGTAAGCCCATCACTTGAGAACTGCTTTAGAATGCTTTGGTATTTTATATTAATTTTAGAGATATATGTACCTAGTCGGTACATGCCATGAAAAATGAAAAATTTTAGGAAAACTGAAAGTGCTTCTTTCTATGTGATTTTGTATGCAATCGCGATCAACTCACGATTCGAACGATGGATTTGCGTTGTTCAACCATATATTTATCTTTTTGTCCCCCACTTTTATGTTTTTTTTCAATTTTTAATTTAGTATGCACATATGTACGTATTTAACATTAATAGGAATCTATAATCTGTTTTGTAATTGATGTCTCTTGAACGTTTAGCATAATATTTAATTTGTTTTTTTAAATCTACCTTCAGGCAGGCCCTTGTGGTCACTTACCGGTCTTAAATGTTTGCCTTGCTCCGACCCCGGTGTCGCATACCAACAGTTACCCACCTTGAGAACCAATCAACACAATTGATCCGCCTAACTCAAGAATTGACATTTTTTGGAACCACCCTGTGCTGAAAATATTTTTTCCATTTATAATTCTGCCTCAGCTATAACCTGTGTCAATTTCATTGAAATCGGTGAAAGAACAACGAAAATGACATTTTTTGGAACCACCCTGTACTGAAAATATTTTTTCCGTTTATAATTCTGCCACAGCAATAACCTGTGTCAATTTCATCGAAATCGCTCAAAGAATAAGAAAGTGACATTTTTTGGAGGCATCCTGTGCTGAAAATATTTTTTTTGTTTATAATTCTGACTCAGCTATATTCTGTGTCAATTTCATCGAAATCGCTCAAAGAATAAGAAAGTGACATTTTTTGGAGGCACTCTGCGCTGAAAATATTTTTTTTGTTTATAATTCTGCCTCAGCTATAACCTGTGTCAATTTCATTGAAATCGGTCAAAGAACAACGTAAATGACATTTTTTGGAACCACCCTGTGCTGAAAATATTTTTTCCATTTATAATTCTGCCTCAGCTATAACCTGTGTCAATTTCATTGAAATCGGTGAAAGAACAACGAAAATGACATTTTTTGGAACCACCCTGTGCTGAAAATATTTTTTCCGTTTATAATTCTGCCACAGCAATAACCTGTGTCAGTTTTTTCCATTTATAATTCTGCCTCAGCTATAACCTGTGTCAATTTCATTGAAATCAGTGAAAGAACAACGAAAATGACATTTTTTGGAACCACCCTGTGCTGAAAATATTTTTTCCATTTATAATTCTGCCTCAGCTATAACCTGTGTCAATTTCATTGAAATCGGTGAAAGAACAACGAAAATGACATTTTTTGGAACCACCCTGTGCTGAAAATATTTTTTCCGTTTATAATTCTGCCACAGCAATAACCTGTGTCAATTTCATCGAAATCGCTCAAAGAATATGAAAGTGACATTTTTTGGAGGCACCCTGTGCTGAAAATATTTTTTTTGTTTATAATTCTGCCTCAGCTATATTCTGTGTCAATTTCATCGAAATCGCTCAAAGAATAAGAAAGTGACATTTTTTGGAGGCACCCTGCGCTGAAAATATTTTTTCCGTTTATAATTCTGCCTCAGCTTTAACCTGTGTCAATTTCATTGAAATCGGTCAAAGAACAACGAAAATGACATTTTTTGGAACCACCCTGTGCTGAAAATATTTTTTCCATTTATAATTCTGCCTCAGCTATAACCTGTGTCAATTTCATTGAAATCGGTGAAAGAACAACGAAAATGACATTTTTTGGAACCACCCTGTGCTGAAAATATTTTTTCCGTTTATAATTCTGCCACAGCAATAACCTGTGTCAATTTCATCGAAATCGCTCAAAGAATAAGAAAGTGACATTTTTTGGAGGCACCCTGTGCTGAAAATATTTTTTTTGTTTATAATTCTGCCTCAGCTATATTCTGTGTCAATTTCATCGAAATCGCTCAAAGAATAAGAAAGTGACATTTTTTGGAGGCACCCTGCGCTGAAAATATTTTTTCCGTTTATAATTCTGCCTCAGCTATAACCTGTGTCAATTTCATTGAAATCGGTCAAAGAACAACGAAAATGACATTTTTTGGAACCACCCTGTGCTGAAAATATTTTTTCCGTTTTTAATTCTGCCACAGCAATAACCTGTGTCAATTTCATCGAAATCGCTCAAAGAATATGAAAGTGACAGTTTTTGGAAGCACCCTGTGCTGAAAATATTTTTTTTGTTTATAATTCTGCCTCAGCTATATTCTGTGTCAATTTCATCGAAATCGCTCAAAGAATAAGAAAGTGACATTTTTTGGAGGCACCCTGCGCTGAAAATATTTTTTTTGTTTATAATTCTGCCTCAGCTATAACCTGTGTCAATTTCATTGAAATCGCTCAAAGAACGACGAGGATACCATTTTTTTAAATCCAACGCCCTATTTTTATATTCGCAACTCCACACCCGTTCAGCCTTGCTATATTCCTCTTTTTAAAACCCATCGCCTAGCGCACACATACTACGGTCAACTGTTGCCAATCCAAAAACCAAGCGATAATATAGCATCCGCCTTTTTCGTAGTTGTGTCGCGAGTAGTTTTGGTCGTTAGAAGTTCTGTACTGCACAGTTGTGTTCATTATTAGGTTTGTACTGCGCAGTTTTGTACTGGGAAGTTTAGTCTTTCGTAGTTTTGGTTTTCTCAGTTGTGTCAGTCTCCCGGTTCTAAGATATTCTCCTAACCTAGCATGTGCTCTCTCAGCAGATCCGTTACTCTGAGGATAAGCACTACTTGTTCTCAAGTGCTTTATTTTAAACAGTTTGCATAAGTCTTTCATGATCTCATTAAAAAATTCACCCCCATTATCTGTTAAGATAATTTTTGGGATGCCAAAATAAAGTATCCAATGATCTGTAAA
This sequence comes from Leucozona laternaria, assembly GCA_932273885.2. Taxonomy (NCBI): domain Eukaryota; kingdom Metazoa; phylum Arthropoda; class Insecta; order Diptera; family Syrphidae; genus Leucozona; species Leucozona laternaria. The sequence continues at coordinate 153,724,021 of OW026366.1, forward strand.
AGCTCTAGCTATTGTTTCACTTTTCTTGTCATCTATAGGGATAAATTTTATGTATTTACTTAGATCGTCTTGTATTGTTAGACTATACAATGTTTTATTTCCTTCTTTATATGGTCCTGTTAAGTCCATATCTACTTTTTCTAGAGCATAGTTTGCATTGGAGGTTATTTTCATGGGATTTTTTCCTGGGTGTCTGTCAATTTTTTGCTTTTGACATTGGACACACTGAGACATATAATCGATTACATCTTTATTTAAACCTTTCCAATGGAATCTATCTCTTATTCTAGCTATAGTGACCTTTTGTCCACCATGGCCTCCTATAAAACTTTCGTGATTTTCTTTTATTGTTAGTTTGCGTTCTTCTAAGTCATTGATATTATGAGTTTCTTGTATTGAATCATTTTCTTCGTCTAGGATATTTTCTGGTATTTCTCTTTCTCTCAATATATTCTGATCTAATTTTTGCCTAACACTTTTACTTGAACATGGTTCTTCTGTTCCACATTCTTCTTCATATATTCTTCGTAAGACGTTTTCATCCTATTCATCTGAAGAGTCTTTACCGAAAATTTCTTCTATTAATTCATTCGTTTTTTCATCACTTCTAGTCATTACTGGATATATTTTTTCTACATTTTGCATTTCTACCTGATATATGTTTCTACTCAATTCATCGGCTACAACATTATCTACACCTTTCTTGAAATGTATTGAATATTCATACTCTTCTAATTTTAATCTCCATCTTACAAGGCGACTCCCTGGGTCTTTAACATTAAACAACCATGTCAAAGGACGATGGTCTGTTTTTATTTTAAATTTCTGTCCATATATATATGGTCTAAATTGTTGAATAGCCCAAACTATAGCTAAACATTCCTTTTCTGTAGTACTATAATTTTGTTCGGCTGTAATTAAACTTCGACTAATAAAGTGAATTGGTAGGTCTTTTCCGTCTTGTTCTTGTGACAGAACAGCTCCAAGACGTTTAGAACTAGCATCTGTTGTTATGATAAACTCTCTTTTGTAATCGGGATAACGTAGTATTGTAAAATCTTTAAGTTTTTGTTTGAGTTCTTCAAAACTCTTGCTTTGATCATTTCCCCAATTAAAAACTGAGTTTTTCTTTAATAATGCATGTAATGGAACGGCTATAGTACTAAAATTTGGTATAAACTTTCTATAATACCCTATCATTCCTAGAAAACTCCGTACTCCTTTTTGATTTTCAGGTTTTTGTAACTTATCTATTGCATCTACTTTCTTTAAATTAGGTAATAAACCTTCACTTGTTATTAAGTGTCCTAAGTATTCTACTTCTTTTTTCATAAACTCGGATTTATTCAATTGAACTTTTAAATTAGCTTTTCTCAAACGTTGAAGAACTAACTTTAATCTTTGGTTGTGTTGTTCCAAGGTTTCTCCAAATATGACTATATCATCAAAGTAAACAAAACATTCTCTTCCTTGCAATCCATCAAGAACTGTATTCATCATGCGTTGAAAGCATGCAGGGGCATTTTTAAGACCAAATGGCATCCTAAGAAATTCAAAATGACCATAAGGTGTGGAAAAAGCTGTTTTTTCGATGCTTTCTTTACTTAAAGGGATTTGATGAAATCCGGACGTTTAGTCGAGTGTCGTAAAGAATTTTGCATTACCAAGCCTGTCAAGTATTTCTTGAATGTTGGGAATTGGGTAATTGTCACTTATTGTTATTTCATTTAATTTTCTAAAATCAATAACCATTCTCCATTTTGTTTCCCCACTTGCATCTTGTTTCTTTGGTACAACCCAAAGTGGACTTGACCATGGTGAATTACTATGCCGCATAATATTTGCTTTTAACAGATTTTGAGTTTGAAGATTTACTTCTTCTTCATGTACTCTTGGGTACCTATAAGTTTTTGTATTAACCGGTAAGTCGTGAATTGTTCTTATATGATGTTCTACTAATGAAGTCTTTGTAAGATTTTCATCTTCAAGACTAAATATATCACTATATTCTTTAACTAATGCCTTTAAGTTAATTATTTCCTCTTGATTTAAATGGTTTATCCTCATGTTTTCTAAAACTTCCATAAATCGTTCATTAATCATTACTATTTGTATTCACTATGTTTCGTTCATCTAGTTTTTCAATAATTTTAACACCCGTTTTTGTAGAACCTTGTTTTTTAGTTACTTTCTTATTTGGTTTCTTTTATCTTTATTCATTTTTACTAACCCTTTTGTATTTTTCACTGCATAAATTGTATCGCTTGACATTTACTTTATAGGCGCGCTTGAGGAGTTATTTTCCTCAATCTGTTGGCTTATATAGTTTGACACTTCAAATTTATTTACCTTCTCATTTAAAATATTATTATTATTTTTTTTGTTCGTATTAACTAAACATTGACATTCATTGACTCTAAAGGTGCACTTGAAGTTGGTTTCTCTTCAATCCGTTGGCCCTTACAGTTTGAAACTTCTATTCTATTTGTTTCCTCGTTTATTAATAATTTTATTATTATGTGGTCATTGTACATAACTTTACGTTTTAAATTAATATTGAACTCTGATTCTTTTAAGAAATCAATGCCCAGTATTCCATCATAATGACCAATGACATCATCCGTTATAACGTGAAAATGAATGTCAATTAAAAGTGTATCTAAATTTTCATCGTCAAATTCTAGAGTGATGTCTGAACTACCAATGCTAGATTTATTTGATCTACCAATTCCTACAAAGTTTGTTGTATCATAAAAATTTACATCCTCTTCAAATATACACTTTGTTTTTATTAAACTTATACTCGCTCCTGTATCAACTAGAAATTTATAGGTTTTATTATCATATCTTAAGGCGATATGAGGGCTTTCGTTGAGAAACAATAGCCTCATTTATTGTTCCTTTCGTCGAAAATGTATACGTTTATTTGTATAAGTATCATTTTTCTTAATATTTTCTCCTTCTTTATTACTCGATGTAGTATTTTTCCTAACATTTTCTCTTTCTTTATTGTTAGCATAAGAAAATCTATTTTTATTATAATTTTCATAGTTTCCTTTGTTATTATACATATTTGATTGTTTTTTTGGAGACCAACAATCCTTACTCATATGTCCTATTTTATTGCAATTAAAACACTTAATCACGTTATGATTAATTTTAATTAAATTTTTGGACGTATAGTCCTTGTTACTGAAGGTCTAAGAGGCTCTTTTCCCTATTAATCTTGTCTCTTCCTGAATGGCTAAAGAAGATGCTTCCGCAAACGTGGATGGTCTTTGGCTATTTACGAAAGTGCCAATTTCTTCTTTTAGTCCATTAATGAAAGCATTCAGAATGTCCTTCTCTATCATAAACAATTGTCCTTCAAACAACCTATCACATTGATTATTCAAGTATATTGCAAAACAGTTTCCGTTCTGCCCTGCTGAAGACGCGTCATCTCCATATGCAATTGCATAGGAGAGTATGTTTCCTTAAACATCCTATTTAACTTTATTTTTAATTCCACCCAAGTATCCAGTTTTTTATTCATCAGAAGGGTTTCCGCGTTCCCTGTTATTTTACTTTTAATTAAAGGGACTAAATAGCGCTGCTGTTCTACACTAGCTAACGACATTGCACTATCGACATTATTAAGAAAGTGATGGCTCTTGTTAAGATCGCTATCAAATGGTGTAATGAGTTAACTTAATAACTCTAAACTCATTTGACCATGTAATAAATTAGTACGGTTTGGAGGGACATTATAATTTATATTTTGATTTGCAAAAGTAGTGTTTTTTAAATTATCCTCTGGAATCGGGCTTTGGAAACTTTCTTCAATATTTTTATTCGAAAACGTATTATTTCTTAAATTATTTCCTATAATCGGACTTTTGAAATTTTCGTCAAGTGTATTTATCTTTTGTTTGGGTACTGCCCCTGTACTAATTTGAATATCTCTTAATTTCTTTATAGCATCTTCCATTGTTTGCGATACCTGTCCTTTATCTTTACCCTCTTCTTCTAATACTTGTAGAAATAAACCCCTTTTAAATTATCTGTTTTCATGAAAAACTACATAATCTTCCTCAATATCTGTTTCGCTGATTTTATAATTTTCCAAAATTTGGGCTAACGTTAAATTAACTATAGTCCGACTTTCTTTAGTTATACAAGTTAACTTCCTATTTAAAAGTTCCTCGTTAAATTCAAATTCAGAACCCGAACTTGTCATTTTTCTGATATATTTTTTTTTTATAAAACAAATACTTTTTCCTAAATTTATTTAATGATAAACAAAAACATTCTTTTTTTTTTATTGAACAAACATCAAAGTATTATACATTTCGTTTTGTGCCTCTTTGAGAATTCACTTTAATTTCTTTGCTTTATTAACCAGGTGGTTTTGGTTTCTAGTTATCATTATTTTTATTTTGGATTTCTATTTCTTCCTTGGTTAAATCTTTTTTTTCTTCTTGCATTTTTTTTTTTTGTATGTATATAATATAATAATAGGTAGAATATAAAATTACTTACAGTAGTTTCATTTTTCTTTAGTAAAAATATGATCTTTATTAACAATTATATATGAAAAGATGATTTCGAAACACGTAGAACACAATCAATTATCCGCCAGTCATAGGATGTAAGTCCACTTTAAAAATTGCTTCAAATTCGGCTGCAACTATTCAATTAATTTTCGCTACTTCACCTTAGTTGCACAATCTTTTAATTATTAAATGATGATGGACAAACAAATAGGTATTCCTTTTTTTTTCACTTCGGTTGTTCAAACAAAACTCGCGTCGTTTTTATGTTTTAATTGTCGACTTATTGATATACCCAAAGATTTTAGGGTTATATCTCGACTGCGTATTTTAAGTATATATATAGTTCTTTGCACGATTTGTAAGCTTACTCAGAGAAATTTAGAGTAGAGCTTCGCGAACGAACTAAAAGATTTTTTTTTTTTATGGTAGGTATTTAACCGCTGCCGCCAAATTTGTTATGACGCAAAATTAAACACGACGACACAATTTTGAGTTGTACTGCTTTATTTAGAGTTTGACTTAGAACTAAACTTACTTACAAAAATGAAAGATCTTCTGATGTCTTCTTTTTCGAGACATTCGAATTGTATACATTTTCTTATCTACTATTGGAATGCTATGCATAAGCAAAACTCACACAGGGCATTAAATTCAGATGAATTTAATGTGAGGCGATTTAGTAACCACTTCAAAAGAAAAACAAATCGTGAACACTTGAAGAGTATTTAATTAAATTACGATACCAAGAATCTTAATGCAGATGCTGGGGTTTAATAAAAATCATTGTGTATATGGAGAAATATATACAAAGATTAAGCTGACAGTTAAGAATTCGATGATTAAAAGATTGAATATATAATTTATATATGAAGGTTTTTATAATACAAATTCTATATACTACTGAAATACATCAGCCAAGTAGAAGACTTAGCACTATTTAATTGGACTTGTTGAATTATTGATTCAAAATAGCTTTTAACGGCCTTTAGTCCATAAAAATTGGACGAAACGCCAATTTTTATGGACTAAAGGCCGTTAAAAGCTATTTTGAATATATAATTTATAGTTTCTATAAATTTGCTTATGCATAACACAGCGACGATTGATGAACTTCGTACGAATATCGAACGTGAAATTGCAGCAGTATCGGCCGATTAATGCTTGAAAACCGTCGAAAATTGGGTTCAGCGTCTGGACTTCTGCAAGCGTGCTCGTGGTGGCCATGCAAAAGAAGTCGAGTTTCATACATAATGGCATTGAACGTACTTTGACAGGAATAAAGAATTTCATTGATATCTAAAACCATTTTTGTTTTATTTAAGAAAACTTTTATAGCGCTCTTATTGAAAAACCCGATACAATTAACTGTGTTATTAGTTTTTTTATTTTCTGAAAGTGTAATGCTAACTTGATATCAAGTTAGCACTACATATCATTTTTTTTAATAAATAGTAGAGCTACAAATTTTTATTCCCCACAACTAATTTCCTACTAAAAAGCTTCAATTAACTGTGTACTTAGTTTATTTAATTTCTAAAAGTGTAGTGCTAACTTGCCACACGTCCAATTTGTTGCAGTACTTTTTTTACCGAATTCTAAAAGACGATTAGGATGACGAAAACTAAAATACAGCGACTAGGGATTATGCGAATCCAATTATTATTAAGAACAAACGAATTTAAGAAATTATAAAATTTGTGCAACCGGGCACCGGTGCACGCGACTTAAGTTTCTTTTACATTTGAAAAATAAAAAAAATATTTATATTATTTTTAACGTCTTTATTGAGCTGAAGAATCTTACAAACTAAAAATACGATTTTATTAAATCTCAACTGAAGTATTTTATTATTTTCGATTTCATCGGAATTGCAATGTCTCGCAATTCGTAATAATATCATATGTCTGTACATTGCACTTCCGATGGTAAGATTATTGCAACATGATTCTTTTATTTGTTGGGCAAAAATTCAGTTTGATTTTATAATTTTTGATTTCAGCGGATGCAACATGATTCTTTTATTTGTTGGGCAAAAAATTCAGTTCTATTTTATTATTTTTGATTTCAGCGGAATTGCAATGCCTCGAAATAATATTGTATTTGTAGACATTGCATTTCCGCTGGGAAAATTATTGTAATATGATTCTCTAAACAAACTTTATACTACAATTCCCAGTTTATGGGAATTTGAGGTTTTGTCTGAAGCGTTGGAAGCTTTGACATAACCCCTCCCCCCTTTAAGTCAAAACTCTCCTGGGTTTGGTTATTAATTACAACTTTAATTGATTTGTATTTATGAAGTGTAAAAAAAAATATTAGTATGAAAAGAATCACTATTACAATAAATTCAATTAAATATATCCAACTCTACATGATGTACTTTTTGTATGCAATTTAAGTTCTTCGATTACTTCCATGTTTTCAATTTGATTAATTACAATGTCATCAAACGATAATGCACTACTATTTTCTTTCATTGGTTTTTATTACAAAATTTTGTGTAAATTCTTCCTTTTTTCCGTAATAAGTTTGATTTCCTATTTTTATGTTACATGTATGAAAATATATTAAGTAATTCCCATTAAGGGTTATAATTCTGTCATCACATGAACTTGACAGTGTTGTTCTGTTTTGGTTTTTCAGCAATATTGAATTTGAGTTAATTTCTATTTCAGATGTTGCATTCTTTATTTCAAAGCAATTATTTTGGTAAATACAAAGCTTGGATTCTTTTAAAGATTTTTCATTTATGTACTGTTTAAAATGTATTGTTTAAAATTACAATTTCTTTATTTTCAAAATCAAATTCTTTAAATTTATTATTGGTAATTGGTGTAACAATAGAACGCTTAACTTTAAATATATCTTCAGGAATTTTTATTGCAAATATTAGTTTTTCTTTTTATATTCTGCGGTCCTAAATCTATGTCATATTTTCTGATTTCATCTTCTGTCAAGATATTGCTGCTCATAAGATTCATTCTTGATGATGCAATATTATTTTGTATATGTTCTATGTTATCTCCGAGTATTTTTATTTTAAGTATAGTTTATCTGGATAAATTAGCTCTTTATACATTTTTTCACTATTTGTTTTAATATCATTAAATTTTTCTAGAATCTTATCCTTATCTGCTTCTATTGTTTCTTTAATTTTATTAAAAGTATCTTTAAAATGGTTATTAATTTCAATATTTTTGTTCAAATTATTAATTATGTTATGATTATTTTCATCAATTGTTCCTAAATGTTCTTCTATATCTACTCCATCATTTTCATCCATTGAACAGAAGAGCCATTTAAGCCCTGTTCCTACAACATTGATTAATCCCCTCTTATGTCTATGTGGTAATAAGGTTCTTACTTTTGTTCTGAGTAAGCTAAGTTCGTGAAGTAAAAGGTTTTTGCTATCTATTTCTCCTAATTGTTTTATATTATTTTCAAATGTATCTAATATATATGTTATTTGCTGGGGTTTTATTATATGTAAGATTATGTTGTATTTATGAATGATTGGAACTTCTGCAATGTTAACTTCAGCGTATCCGTTATTGTTGTCGATTTTTTCAAATATCAGAGTTCCTTTCATTGCGGGTAGATGTGTCATTATTGTCAGTATCATAAATAGTGCTGTCCAGTTGACCTGAAAATTTTGTACGTCGTTTAATGTTGGAAGGATGAATGTTTTCTAATTTTAGTTTTCTATGTTTAGGTTCGTCTTTGTGTCTTAGTGCCTTATAATTTTTAACATAACCTACTTCTTGATTTTGAGTGTAATCTTCCCGTTTTTCATTTCGTTTGTTAATAACTTGTTCTTTGTGTCCTTTTAATATTTTTTCTATTTGTTTCTTATCAACTTTTCCATCTATTACATCTATAGGTTTGGTTTTTATAACAGTTTTTATATAACTGTTTACCCACACTGATGCAAGTGCAACAAGAGTAGACGTGTTTTTTCGGCGGGTAAATTCCATCAAGTTAATACCAAATAAAAAATAATCATATCAACCCTCATTGTGTGAATTCATCCTCAATTTAGTTAATTGTTTGAAATCACGAGTTTAAATCCATCATTTGTGTGATTTATTTAGGAAAAAATCATTAAAACTTTAATATTCTTTGTTTGCTTATATACATATATCTACCTAAAACCTATTGGGTTTAGTATTAAACAGTGTCAAACTCTTTAAAACAATATCGAACCTCTTAAACAGTTTCCAACAATACATTAACAAATTCTATTCGACAAAAAAAAATATACAACTACATTAATGTCAAGTTACAAACGTAATAGGAAAAATTCAGATCTTGACTCTTTAAAACCAAACTCACCTAGAGCCCCGCTCAGCACACCACCACAAAACGTGAAAAAAATGGCTTTTGATGACACTGTGTTATTAAAAAAAATGGATGAAATGCTTAAAAACCAAAGTGAACAAATAATTTCACTTCTCTCATCCAAAATGAAAGAAAATAATGACACTCTTATTATTAAAATGGAAAGCCAATGCGACGAATTTCAAAAAAATATCACGGATATTAACAACAGAGTTACACAACTTGAGGTCTCACAAAACACAATAAATAGCGATATTGCTACTCTTTCATCTGACATCTCACATTTAAAAACCGCACTCGCAGTTACAAATAAACAATTGATGGATACTAAAAACTTACTAAAAATTCCACAAATGAACTATCTGATTTTAAAATCCAATTAAAAAATATCAAAATAAACCAAGACGAGCACGACAACAAAAGTGTAGCACGCGACTTGTTATTATTTGGGATACCGCGCTTACCCGAAGTGAATCTAAAGACATATTTCAATCACCTTTGTCACTCCCTAAATATCAAACCACCGATTATCAATGACATTTTTCGCACTCGCACAAAGCCTGATGATAACTCAACGATTGTAATTAAATTCCGATCACCGTATGAGCGAAACTTCGTTTTAAGATCGATCGCCGAATATAGGAAGCTAAATAAAAAACAATTAAACCTTAGTGATCTTGGGCTTAGCTCTGCTTCACCCATTTTTCTGCGCGAATGCCTAACAAAAAATAATAATAATTTACTGCGTGCCGCATTGCAGTTGAAAAAGCAAAACAAACTCTCTTCAGTGTTTACGTTGCGCAGTCTTGTATATGTCAAATGCCACTCTGATGTCAAAGCAGTTCAATTTGAAAACATCGAAACATTGGTGGAATTGCCAGCCCCTTTGGATGACTGATTGCTGAATATTCTACATTAGTATTTTCTCTACATTAGTATTTTTACATTCTAAATATTATTATTCTTTCTTTTTACTTGTATTAATTATCAACATTATTCACTCTTATCAAATTATGTCTTTATCTCTAATTTCTTTTCTTTTCTTATTTCTTTTTTTTTTGTTTCTTATTCTTAAAATAATAATTATTGTTGGCTATGAATTCTCTTTACTATAACTTTTCTAAAATAAATAAATTACCGCGTTTCACGTATCCTACCATCATCATATCTGCTTCCGGTGTGCTGTTGTTTTTCCTCCTTATTCGGTTTCTGCGGCGTATTAGGTTACCATCGAATTGGTGTTTCATTGGACACCATCCAGTTTTGTTTTTCATTAATGGTTGGTGCCAATGAGACTTATTATAGGGATTCTGCAAACGATTGGAATATTACGCGTACAATGGTCAACATTATATGCACTCAACGTTCTGTTTTGCAAATTTGTCACATAAAAGCTCAGAGTTTATTACCTAAGTTAGACGAATTTCGACACTTGTTCGAAGGTTCAAAAGTTGATGTGGTTTGCATTTCTGAAACTTGGTTATATTTATAAAGATTTAAATGATGATTTCTGTTGTTTAAATGGTTTTCATAAACCTTTTCGGTCCGATAGGGTTGGGCGGGTTAGAGGAGGTGCAGCAATTTTTGTTCGTAATAATTTACTGTGTAATCTGATACGCAGTGCTCCGGTGGGTAGTGAAATTGATGATGTTTTTGTTGCTATCACTTATAGGCTGAATAAACTTTTACTTGGATCAATGTATAGACCGAACAGGTATATTGATACCACACCGATAATCAACATTTTGGATGAATTATCGTACGTTTCTCCTTTGGTTGTGGTGGTGGGAGACTTTAACTGCAATATTCTTCAAGATTCGAGTCTGGTTGATTGTATGCGATCCCTTAATTTGTTCCCCGTAAATACCTCTTTACCTACCCACTTTTCAAAGTCTAATAGCAGTCTTTTGGATGTATTTTTTGTGAGTCATCTTTATAAAGCGCTCCATTTCAATCAAATCTCAGCCCCATTTTTTCGCGTCATGATTTCATACACATAACTTTTGGATGTGAACCTACTAGTTTCGAAAATTCCTTTAGTTTTCGTGACTTTAGAAGTGTCAATCAAAGTCTTCTAGAAATGGATCTCAGCTCGATCGAATGGTTTCGAGTATATAGAATGTTGTCAGTAGATGAGCAATTGTCTTTTCTTGAAGATAACATTCGTAATCTTTTCAATATCCACGTACCTCTTAAAATTAAATCAGAATTAAAATATCGTCCTTCGTGGTTTTCAACAAAAATAAAGTACTTAATTTTAAAACGTGACCAGGCTTATAAGCGCTGGAAACGCTTTTGTCTAGATGTTTTTCACGATGCATATCGAACGGTGAGAAATAGAGTGACATTCGAAATACGCGAGTCAAAACGCAGTTTTTATTCTCCACGACTTGATTCCTCTCTAGCTAAACATAAACTTTGGAAAAATCTGAAAAGCATTGGAATAGGTATACATAAAAATATGCATCACAATAACATTGATCCCAATGACCTTAATAGAACTTTTACCTCTCTACCTTCTACTACCCTTAATGATCCTGAAACTTCCACACCGCTTTACAATAGTCTTCATAATTCAAATCCTATAAACAGTTTAAGTTTCACAGCTGTTGATGAAGTTGATGTCCTAGAAAGTTGTATCTCAATCAGATCTAACTCGGTTGGATTTGATGAAGTTCATCCTATCTTCGCTAAAACATCCTTAAATCAATTACACATCTCTTTAATACCATTATCATGACCGGAGTCTTCCCCTCTGCTTGGAAACATGCAAAAATTGTGCCTGTTCCCAAAAATCAGAATGATTTTCGACCGATTGCTATTTTGCCATTCTTTTCTAAGGTACCTGAAAACTTTAAGATTCCCAGATACAAGAACATCTAAAGCGTAATAATCTGCTTTGCGAAAACTGGGTTTCGCCCAAATCACAGCTGCAAGTCAAAACTTTACACCTCTTAAAACGAGAATCATTCTTGCAAAAACATTAGTTCTACCAATAATGTTATTTGGTTTTTGTTATTTAGTAATTGCGATAATGTTCATAAAAGAAAACTAAATATTGCATATAATAGTATTGCGCGATATATCTATGGATTGAAAAAATATGACCATGTCTCTCACTCTCAGTTCTCTAAACTCATCAATGGTGTAACCCTTGAAAATCTGTTTAAGTTTAGCATATTAACGTTGCTTCTTAACGTAATGCAAAGACATCGACCGATATACCTTTATAATAAGATTTGTTTACCACGCTCTTTAAGAACTTATAATTTGGTACTAATACGGTGTATGTAAAGGGTTTTCCAATAAGACTAAGAGGTGTTATTTTGAATAGCCCGCTATTTCGGTAGCTGTCACTTTTGAAGCTGTCATTTTTTTAACATTGACAAGTAGAAACTACGCCATTAATAAAAATGGAACGATACACGCTTCAACAACGCATTGAAATTATTAAATTTCACTATAAAAATGGTGAAAATTTGGCAGAGACGGTTCGTAAAACTAAAACATTTTTGGGTCGTCGTGAAGCACCTTGTCGGACCGCAATACAGAAATTGGTGGACAAATTCGAGCTGTTGGGACAAGTTAGTGATGTGAAGAATAAAACCCGTGCACGTCGCTCAAGAACAACTGAGAATATTGCTGTTGTAGCCCAAAGTGTTGAAGAAAACCCAGGTTTCTCCATTCCTCGTCGTTCTTTGGAATTAGGCATTCCACAAACGTCATTACACCGTATTTTGCATAAAGACTTGGGTCTTAAGGCTTATAAAGTTCAGTTAACACAAGAACTCAAGCCGGCTGATCATCAACAACGTCGTGTCTTTGCTGATTGGGTCCTTGAAATGCATGAAAATGATCCGGAATTTCATCGAAAAATCATCTTGACTGATGAGGCCCATTTCCACCTCGGAGGCTACGTCAACAAGCAAAACTGTCGCATCTGGGGCTCGGAAAACCCAAGAGTTATTGTTGAAAAGCCTCTCCATCCTCAACGCGTGACTGTTTGGTGCGGTTTATGGTCCGGCGGGGTCATTGGACCTTACTTTTTCGAAAATGAGGCTGGAGCAACAGTTACGGTCAATGGATTGCGCTATCGAGAGATGATTAATGATTTTTTATGGCCGGAATTGGATGGTATTGATCTGGACAACGTTTACTTTCAACAAGACGGCGCTACGTGCCACACAAGCAATGAAACCATCGATCTTTTACGGGAAAAGTTTCCGGACCGTGTTATCTCTCGAAGAGGTGATCACAATTGGCCACCGAGATCTTGTGATTTAACACCTTGCGACTTCTTCCTTTGGGGCCACGTGAAAGATAAGGTCTACGCCAACAGCCCAGCGTCGATTCAAGACCTCAAAGATGGAATTCGTGAGGCTATCGAGGACATAGGGCAGCCACTTTGCGATTTGGTTATGGAAAATTTCATGAAAAGGATATGGTCCTGTAAGCGTGGTCGTGGCGGCCATTTGGCTGATGTTGTGTTCCATTATTAACGGCATACCTCCTCTTTATAATGAAATAAACATCCGATCATTTATCTCAAAAAATGCCATTTTTCTTTGAATATCAAAATAACACCTCTTATTGGAAAACACTTTATTTAGTATCAAGTCGACAATTTTTTGTGTTTTCGGTCAGGTTGTGGAATTCTCTCCATCGTTCGCTTCGAACAATATGTTGTACGAGGCTCTTTAGGATGAGACTCAAGCAGTACTTGGAGGCCTTTTGATGATGATGGAATACGTGAATATGTAAATATATATAGCTTTTGTTTTTATTTATTTATTATTTAGGTGTATATTAAGGGAGACTGACACAACTGAGAAAACCAAAACCACGAAAGACTAAACTTCCCAGTACAGAACTGCGCAGTACAAAACTAATAATGAACACAACTGTGCAGTACAGAACTTCTAACGACCAAAACTACTCGCGACACAACTACGAAAAAGGCGGATGCTATATTATCGCTTGGTTTTTGGATTGGCAACAGTTGACCGTAGTATGTGTGCTCTAGGCGATGGGTTTTAAAAAGAGGAATATAGCAAGGCTGAACGGGTGTGGAGTTGCGAATATAAAAATAGGGCGTTGGATTTAAAAAAATGGTATCCTTGTCGTTCTTTGAGCGATTTCAATGAAATTCACACAGGTTATAGCTGAGGCAGAATTATGAACAAAAAAAATATTTTCAGCACAGGGTGCCTCCAAAAAATGTCACTTTCTTATTCTTTGAGCTATTTCGATGAAATTGACACAGGTTATAGCTGAGGCAGAATTATGAACGAACAAAATATTTTCAGCACAGGGTGCCTCCAAAAAATGTCACTTTCTTATTCTTTGAGCTATTTCGATGAAATTGACACAGGTTATAGCTGAGGCAGAATTATGAACGAAAAAAATATTTTCAGCACAGGGTGTCTCCAAAAAATGTCACTTTCTTATTTTATGAGCGATTTCGATGAAATTGACACAGAATATAGCTGAGGCAGAATTGTAAACGAAAAAAATATTTTCAGCATAGGGTGCCCCCAAAAAATTTCACTTTCTTATTTTATGAGCGATTTCGATGAAATTGACACAGGTTAGGCAGAATTATGAACAAAAAAATATTTTCAGCACAGGGTGTCTCCAAAAAATGTCACTTTCTTATTCTTTGAGCTATTTCGATGAAATTGACACAGGTAATAGCTGAGGAAGAATTATGAACAAAAAAAATATTTTCAGCACAGGGTGTCTCCAAAAAATGTCACTTTCTTATTCTTTGAGCGATTTCGATGAAATTGACACGGGTTATAGCTGAGGCAGAATTATGAACAAACAAAATATTTTCAGCACAGGGTGTCTCCAAAAAATGTCACTTTTTTATTCTTTGAGCGATTTCGATGAAATTGAGACAGGTTATAGCTGAGGCAGAATTATAAACGAAAAAAATATTTTCAGCACAGGGTGCCTCCAAAAAATGTCACTTTCTTATTCTTTGAGCTATTTTAATGAAATTGACACGGGTTATAGCTGAGGCAGAATTATGAACAAAAGAAATATTTTCAGCACAGGGTGTCTCCAAAAAATGTCACTTTCTTATTCTTTGAGCGATTTCGATGAAATTGACACGGGTTTTAGCTGAGGCAGAATTATGAACAAACAAAATATTTTCAGCACAGGGTGTCTCCAAAAAATGTCACTTTCTTATTCTTTGAGCGATTTCGATGAAATTGACACGGGTTATAGCTGAGGCAGAATTATAAACAAAAAAAAAATTTTCAGCACAGGGTGCCTCCATAAAATGTCACTTTTTCATTTTTTGAGCGATTTCGATGAAATTTAAACAGAATATAGCTGAGGCAAAAATAAAAGATACAGAAATTGATGAATATACATATAATGTAAATAACTTTTAAACTAAATCAAATAAATACATATTTGATAAACCAATATTTGTTTGTGCAGAAAAAGATTTTTTACGTTATTTAATGGTTTTGTTAGAATACTTTAAACACCTTCAAAAAAAAAAAATCAAGCCATTGAATAAAATAAAATTTCTCATTGCATTTATACTTTTCTTTAAATAATATAACAAAAATATTCATACAATGCAAGATTCCCCCATCCAATTCTTTCTTTTTTCGACCAAACAACAACCGCACACAGTTTGAGTGTAAAATCTTAAGAAAAACTCAAAGATTGTAAGTCACAATTGCTTGATTTCGTTAACAAATAATTTGAACGAAGTTTTACTTTTTTTTCGTGTGTATACTTTGAGTAGGTACATATTGTTCCAAAATCATTTGAACGAGTTGATGGTCAAATGATAATGAGTGGTAATGGGATATTTCTTTTCTAAATTATTTGGGAAGTTTTGCTGCAGGTATTTTTTTGTTTTGGTTTGAATTGAGTGCAAAAAAGGGTTGCACGAGTTTTTGGATGTTGGAAAATGAGAAAAAAAAATTGCGGAACTTAATCACATAAGGAGAAAAGTAAAAATATTTTGTGGGTGGTTAGGTATTGGATTGATGCAGAAATGATAATAATATTATCATAAAGTTAGGCGTTCATGAACGAAATGAACGCCACTGACATACTGCTTTTTAATATGCAAAAGCTGTTAAAATGTGCCTTTTTACAGATATAAATCAATTTTATTAATTTAATTATGTTCTATGATACGGATATCAATGAAATTCTTTATTCCTGTGAAAGTACGTTTGATGCCATTATGTACGGAACTCGATTCCTTTTGCATAGCCACCACGGGCACGCTTACAGACGTCCAGACGCTGAACCCAATTTTCGATAGTTTTCAAGCATAAATCGGCCGATACTGCTGCAATTTTACGTTCGATATTCGTACGAAGTTCATCAATCGTCGCTGGCTTGTTGGCATAGACCATAGACTTGACGTAGCCCCACAGGCAATAGTCTAACTGCGTCAAATCGCACCACCGAGGAGGCCAAGCGACTGGACCATTTCGTGAGATAACACGTTCTCCAAACTTGGTTTCCAATAAATTCATTGTGACATTCGCTGTGTGGCTTGTGGCACCGTCCTGTTGGAACCACATGTCCTCCAAGTCCATATCATCCAATTGGGGCCAAAAATATTCGGTTATCATTGAACGGTAGCGATTCCCATTCACAGTAACGTGCCGGTCTTGATCATCACGGAAGAAGTACGGCCCAATGACGCCGCCGGCCCTTAAACCACACCAAACCGTGATTTTTTCGGGATGCAATGATGACTCATGGAGTTTGTGTGGATTGCTGCCTGACCAATACCGCATATTTTGTTTATTGATGAAGCCATTCAGCCAGAAATGAGCCTCATCGCTGAAGATGATTTTTCGATGAAAATACGAATCATTTTCAAGTTGTTGCTCAGCCCAATTCACGAACATACGACGCTTGTGGTGGTCAAGCGGCTTCAGTTCTTGCGTCAATTTAATCTTGTAAGGATGTAGGCCAAGATCTTTTCGCAAAATTCGCCACAACGACGTCACAGAGATGCCCAACGCTTGAGAACGATGTGTGAGAGACATATTAGGGCTTTCTGCAACTGAAGCCTCAGCGGCAGCAATATTCTCGACACTACGGGCACTTCTTTGTCTCACTGGCACGGGAACATTTTGTAAGTGTGCCTGTGGATTCAAATTTTTCCACTAGACGCTCAATTGTTGATCTGCTAGGACGATTATGACGACCATAAATTGGACGTAGCGCTCTTAACGATGAGGCCACTGACTCCGAATTTCGGTAGTAAATTTTAATAATTTCGACTCGTTGTTGGCTCGTTTATCTTTCCATCAATGGCAAACCTTACTGAAGAGAAAGGTCAAAAGAGCGGCAAGAAATATGGCGTCGTTTGCTGTACCTGTTGCTCTACTTTTGTAGAAAACCTGTTGAAAAACCCTTTATTTCTAGAAAATTTGAAAAATAAAATTGCATGACAAGTAAGTCCAATTAAAAAAATTAGGTCCTGCTTGCATCCGTTTTACCTGCACATAGAACTTTAACAAGCCTTGTGTACAC